>OX030951.1:68553923-69091423 GCA_943735915.1 Pherbina coryleti
ATCATCTCTATTGGCGGCATTGTTGTCGTCGTCGCCATTCAGAAGCCTAGAGAAGTGTTCCCTCCACATCATCAGTGTACTCTGGATATCTGTCAATAGATTCCCATTTTCATCCCTGCAGGAAGAGGCCCCGGTCTTGAAACCATCGGCCAGGCGTCTTATTTTTTCGAAAAATTTTCGGACCTCATTCCTGTCACCATGCATCTCAATTTTCTCGCACTCACGCATTTCTGCTTCCCTTTTCTTTTGCCTGAAAATGCGTCTCTCTTTCTTCCTCTTCTCTTTGTATCGCTCTTTAGCAGCGCGCGTTACAACCGAATGTAGGGTGGCTTTGTAGGCTGCGTCTTTTTCTGCAGTGGCGTCGTGATACTCCTGGTCGTGCCACTGGTTTCGGTGAGGGCGATGATAGCCAATCAACACTTCGTCAGAAGTACGCATAGAGTGGGAAATGTGATTCCACTGCGCGCATATATCGTCGATCGGAGGAGTGCTTTCTTGAAGTAGGAGTGAGAGTCGAGTAGCGAAGTCTTCTGCTGTTCGTTTTGATTGCAGCTTTTCGACGTCTAGCTTTTTCTGTGCTGGATTACGTGCATTCTTGGTTGCGCACAGGCCTGTACGGATCTTGGCTGTGACAAGATAACGATCCGAGTCTATATTGGCACCACGGATCGTGCGTACATCTAAAACACTGGAAGAGTGCCTTCCGTCAATCAAAACGTGATCAATTTGGTTGCACGTCTTTTGATCAGGAGACAGCCAAGTTGCTTTATGAATATTGAGATGCTTGAATCTAGTGCTACTAACGACCATGTTTCGCGCTGCGGTAAAGTCAATCAGCCTCATTCCGTTATCTGAGGTATTGTCTTGGAGGCTTAACTTTCCGACTGTTGGACCAAAGATATTTTCTTTTCCCACCTTGGCGTTGAAGTCACCAAGCACGATTTTTATGTCGTGGCGGGGGCTGCGCTCATAGGCCTCTTCAAGGCGCCCGTAGAAGCTGTCTTGGGTCTCATCGTCCTTATCTTCTGTCGGAACGTGCGCACAAATCAGGTTTATATTGAAGAATCTTGCCTTGACACGGATTACGGCAAGTCGTTCGTTCACAGGTGTGAATCGCAGTCGCTTGCCAACCACGAATCCGCATACAAATTCGTGCTTCTCCGCATGGCCGCTGTAGTAGATATCACAGGATGCTTGCCGCGAGCAACCCTGTCCCTTCCATCGCATTTCTTGGATTGCAGTGATATCAGCTTTGTATCAGTTGGATAGAGGCACCATCCCAATTAAGTGTTCGGACGTTCCATGTGTATATCCGTAAATCATTTTCAGTTTTTCGTTTGCGGTAGTCGTCATCAGATTTGGGGATCATTTTTATCTTATTTCTTTTTCGTTTCATTGAAATTGTTTTTTACGTGGTGGGCTTCAAACCCAACGCACAACCCTTTAAAGGCAGGTAGCCCGCCGCTCAGATTAGCCGTCAAACTAACGGTTGCCAGTTTGCCGCTTCTAGAGGACACCACGTAGAGGCTTGAGTCGACTCACCAGGTTGAGGCAGTCAGACACGTTGCCATGTGAAGATCGCCCCCTTGACCCTCACGCGTTGTCTTATGAGGATCGTCCTCCTGCAGCCAATTAACAAAATCACAAAAACAACAAATTCTTTCATAACAAAATGGTCTCCACACCATCTTAGGTGTACCATCAGTTAGACTAACTGAACCCTAAAAATGGAAGTGTGGAAAAAGGGAGGAGCTAAACAGCAAAATAACAACAACTGTAATATGCTCTGATAGCGGTAAACCGCTGTGATCGAATTTCGAAGATGCACATAAATTAAGGCTATGCCTAAAAGTATGATACGATCTAGGTTAACCTTGATACTAACTTTCTCGGCATAATTGGCAGTATAAGTAGAACCTAAGTAGCTTGAGTGGATCACAGTGAAAAGTCGTACTAGACTACTGATGAGTTGGTGTAGCGGCCAACGAAACAGTCTGTATAGTCAAGCTGTATGATTTGCTCTATACAGAGCCGTTGTTGTTGTTGTTGGTTGTTGCCTTCTTTGTCTTCATGTTGTCTTTTTGTCAACATGCTTGGCCTAAAGCTCAAATTTGTTTTCAATATAAATAATGAAAGGCCGTATTCAAAATATTAAGATTAGATCATTTTCAATTTTTTTTCTATGGCCAAGTATAAATTCTTTATTTCAATTTTATAACATTTACCGCTGCCTGTCTACTCACGGAGTAATTATTTCATGCAACGCCGTGGCATGATTGTTGTAGTTTTGATCTTGGAGCGGCTCTTAATAGATTTGTTGCCTTAGATTTTAAATCGAACTATCACTTTCTTGGTTAGAAAGAATTGTAACAATTGATCATAAGAAGCTAGGTCAAAGTCCCTTTAAGGGCTGAAATGACCAGTTATTTATTTTTTTTTTTATTTTATTTATAATTTTCTTGGTTCGGTTATAACGGTTAAAATCAACAGCTCAAAACACAACAATTTGACAGGGGTTGATAGTGTAAATGCTAAATTTCACAGTTTATCCATAAAATAACTATTCTTGCTAAAACTATTGAGTATCTATATGTCTATATATTTCTATATATTATTTTGATAAGCTTTTTCTTGTGGGAGTCGCTGAGGGAAAACGGCTACATGTACAAATATTACTGATATGTCAAAATGAGAAGGATACCATGTAGATGTGCCAACTATCAAGAAAATTTTCATATTTTCAAAATCGTGGTTAGCATAGCTACATTTCGCTATAAAGCGATCCAAGTGATTATTTGACGAAATTTTTTGATATTAAATATCAGTAAGATATTGAGTAGAATAATCTGTTGTTTAAAAGTTATTTTTTTAATATTTTTTGCACAATTTTTTCACATTAGAACAGAGTAACTACAGTTTTTTTTAATTGAAGTTAAAAAATTTAAAATCACAAAAAAATAAAAAATGTCAAATGAAAAAAAAAAAAAAAAATCAAATGTGTATGTATATGTACTCTATATATTATATATACATACAAACTTATATATTTGAGAGTATATGAAAACTCTGAATGATTTTGAAACCAACTACTGATATGTTTTGTTCAAGGTTGAAGAATTGATCGAGGCATCTTCCGCAAATATTGGAGTTTGGCCGAAACATGTGGTTACAAGCTTGCTTACCACGTAGGTTAGGTTAGGTTAAAAGGGAGGGACAACTTAGCGTTGCCTACACGGGGGCCTATTGGTCCATTGTGGTTCCCTATTTTCTGTGGTCCTACTATGGCAAAATCAACTAGGTCTTGCTAGTCACTGGAGCGAGGTTGGTTGAACCAACCGGTGCTCCGTATAAATCTGAAAAGATCCATCAGTGGTACATCCACGAGCTCCTGGAGTTCTCCGTACACTCTGCTTCCCATGTGGCGAAGTCGGCGTTGTTGGAGGTTAGGACACTCGCAAAGCAGATGTTTGGTGGTTTCTGTTTCCTCGACATCTCCACAGCTTCTGCAGAAGTCTGGGTGCGGAATTCCCAATCTCGAGGCCATTGTGCCTATACAACAGTGCCCCGTGAGGACTCCTACTAGGATGCGAGTTTCCTTTTTACTCATTGAAAGTAGGGATTGGGTCCTTTTTTCGCAGAGTTTAGGCCATAGGTGGCGAGAGATAACACAGTCGTCCCTGTTTGACCAGGAGTTGTTTGTGTTATTTCTGGCTTTGTCGTTTATTCTTTTCTTGAATTCTCCGATTGGAACCATAATCGACCCGATCGCAGAACTTCTTTCCAGTTCTGAGCCCTCCCTTGCCAATCTGTCCGCTATTTCGTTTCCTTCTATGTCACGATGACCGGGCACCCAGCAGATATTGATCTTGTGGGGAGGACTCATTCTGATGAGAGCTTGTCGGCAGCTCAGTACAGATTTCGAGTTTGTTGTTTCACTGCGGAGTGCTTTTATCGCAGCTTGACTGTCCACAAAGATTGTTATCCATGATGGATTGATGTTTTTTGTTAGGATTGTCGTAGCCGCTTTTTCAATCGCAAAAATTTCTGCTTGAAAGACACTACAGTAATCTGGTAGTCTGTATTAAAGAGCTGCACGCGTATGTTTGAAACGCTGTTCAACATACTCTCAAATTTTCAATCATTCTTCCTATTCGCATTTGTAATAGCGGAACGAATGAGCGAGTTGAGAAAACTTTTGTTATTGTTAGAGAATGGAGTCGTGAGAGAATGGAGACGTGAGAGAATGAAGACATGAGAGAAATGAAACATGAGAGATCGAATAGATTATAACAACACACTAGTGCTTGTTTGTTTCATTTCAAAAAGCGAAACAAAGGAAACATTTGATGCATGACTCATGCACAATTTTATTGTAAAGCTAAGGTCAGACGGTTTGTGTATAATATATATGTATGTATCTGCTAGGAGTTAAGGGCATTACATTAAAAAACATATATTATTTCGTTTTATAAATAGAAAGTTTTTATTCTTTAAAAAGCAATCTAAGCAATATTCAACCAAAAATATCATAATCCATTCATAACATTAAAAAAAATTAACATAAAAAAAATAAATTAAGAAGAAAACGTGAAAAATGTTTACTGCGCTTTACTATTTTTCGCCATGTTAGAATGCAAAAACATTAATTGACTAAGTTTAGAGTCATTAGAAACAATACTTCTAATACTTATTCTTCGTTTGGCACAATACACCTGTACGACGAAGAGCAACCATAATCAATGAAAGAACTTCTTTTGTATCGTATCGCAAATCAAAACATTCTAAACATTCTCTACCATTCCAATATTTCTATACAAAATTGGAATGATGAGAGTAGATCGCGCTCTCAACCACAAATTCTATTCGCATATTGAGAGTGTATGTTTCGTTTCCATTGCTGGCCTGTAAGCGAATAGAGTAAATATTCGTTTCGTTCGTTAGATGTATTCTCAATTAGAGTTCTGTTTTCGTTTCATTCTCAATAGGCAGAAAACCAAAACATTCCTGCAGCTCTTTAGTCTGTATGACAAGGATAATTGTAGTGCACTGCAGTAGACTCCGGCCCCAATGCCATTCTCCATTTTGGATCCATCAGTGAAGATCTGGATGTCGTGTTCACTGAAAGGGTGGTTCGAATCCCATTCTTCTCTTTTTGGAAAGGAGAATGACATATTCTGCCGAAACTCTATTTTCGGGGTGATGTAATCCGAGGTGGTGGCGAGATCCTCAGGACTATACTTTGTGAGTATAGAGGCATGTCCATGCGTCCAGTGCCTCCAAAGCTTAGCTTCCTTAAGTCGAAACGCCGCTTTGGTTGCAGTGGATTTCATGTACTCGTCCAGGGGGAGAAGGTTCAATATGACCTCCAGGCCTGCCTGAGGCGTTGATCGCTGTGCACCTGTTATTCCTAGACAGGCCAGTCTCTGTACTCTAGAGAGAGAGTTGAGGTAACTTGTCTTCTCAGTGGCCTTCCACCATACAATCGAGCCGTAGGTTAGTATGGGCCTGACGATAGCCGTGTACATCCAATGGATGACATTGGGTTTCATCCCCCAATTTGTACCGAAGGTTTTCTTGCAAGCGTAGAAGGCACTGGTTGCTTTCTTTATTCTTTCATCAGTGTTGGTTTTCCAAGTGAGCTTTGAGTCAAGGATTACTCCGAGATATTTTGCTTTATTGGATAGCTGCAGGGTTCTGCCATTTATTTTTGGGAGGCAGAAATTCTCAATCTTGTTTCTTTTTGTGAATAGCACCAGTTCGGTTTTATCGGGATTGACCCCTAGTCCGTTTGGTACTGCCCACGAGACAGTTTCTTTAAGTGCTGTTTCTATCATGTTGCTGATGGTTGAGAGATGCTTCCCTCCCACCAGCAGTACGACATCGTCAGCATATGCTGTCACTTTAAAGCCTTTTTCGCTGAGAGTAGTCAGCAGTTCGTTTACAACTAGGAGCCAAAGCAAGGGAGATATGACTCCCCCTTGAGGTGTTCCTCTTGAAGTTGTTTTCCTTGCTTTACTGTTTCCGATTTGTGTGTTGATGATTCTGCTTTTCAGCATTTCAACAATCCACTTGGTTATCTTTTCTTCCACTTGTAGATTTTCAAGAGCTGCCCTTATTGAATCTGTGCTTACATTGTTGAAAGCCCCTTCGATATCGAGAAAGACAGCTAGAGTGTAATCTTTGAAGTGGAGGTTTCTCTCAATTACCGAGACTACCTCGTGTAGCGCTGTTTCCACCGACTTACCTTTAAGGTAGGCGTGTTGTTTGCTACACAGGTTTCGGTCATTAAGGAGCGATCTTATGTGTTGATCCAGAATTCTCTCTAATGTTTTCAGTAAGAAAGAAGAGAGACTAATGGGTCTATAATCTTTTGCGGTGGAGTGAGTAGCTTTCCCAGCTTTGGGTATGAAGACTACTTTCACCTCTCTCCAATTTACGGGCACATAACCCAGCCTTAGGCAACTGTTAAAAATTTTTAAAAGCCAGGTTGAGATAGCCGGCAGAGCGTGCTGAAGCATAGCGGGGGTGATACCATCGGGTCCAGCCGATTTATACGGCTTGAAAGATTTAATCGCCCACTCTATTTTGTGCTCTGTTATTAAATTGGGTATATCAGTGTGGGTTTCTGGGAAGATGCTTCTGGATCTGTACGGGTTCGCATGTATTGCGGGATCGGTACAGCCAGGGAAGTGGGCTTCCATGAGTAGTGTCACTGTCTCCTGGCAAGTTTCCGTCCACGAGTTGTCTGGGCGTTTAAGGTAGCCCGGGGCTACCGGATCCTTTGATAGGATTTTGCGTAGTTGGGCCGCCTCGCTAGTGTTCTCAATGGATTCACAGAAAGATTGCCACGATTTTCTTTTAGCTCTTCTTAGGTCTCTAGTGTAGGAATTGAGAGCAGATCTGTAAGAGTCCCAGTCTGCCTCTTCCTTGCTTAACCTGGCCCTGTTATGCAAACTTCTAACCTCAGTTCTCCTCGCTTTGAGATCGCTGTTCCACCATTTTTGTTTGGGTTTGCGACTCCTGGAGATGGGGCAGAACTTACAGAAAGCCTTATTCATTTTCCCTGAGATGAAATCGACTGCACTGTCAATTGCTATACTGTCAGAAAGGTCATCCTTACATGGGTGAGAGATCTGAGTTTCTAGCCATCTAGTGTATTCAGTCCAGTTCGTTCTTTTTGGGTTTCTAAATGGTTCTGTACGAGTAGTGTTCTCAAAATCAATATTAAAGAGTATCCTAAAGTGATCTGAAAAAGAATCGATAGGAGATACCCTCCAGTTTCTAACTAATTCCCTATTTATTTCTAGTGCAAAGGTGAGGTCGAGAATCTCCTCCCTGACTCTATTATGGAAAGTGGGATGGTCTCCCTTATTACATAATGTCAAGTCTGATGTAAGGAGGTATTCAAAAATGGACTCACCTCTTCTATTAATGTCCTTGCTGCCCCATTGAATGTGGTGTGCGTTTGCGTCGCAGCCCAGCACCATAGAGATGTTCCTGGTGCTAGCGTATGTCGCTAGGTCCCGGACTGCCTTCGGTGGTGGGTCTGCTGCTTCATATGGCATATAGGACGAGGCCAAAATGATTGGGTGATCATTTGACTCCGCCCTTATAGCCACCGTGTCTCCGTCGCTGAATCTGTGAAGAAAAAGAAAATTTAGAGATTTCTTCACAAGAATGCAACTTCTTATCTTGTTCCTTCAGTTGAGTGAAACAGGTTAAACTGCTTCGCCCCTAGTCCTTGTACCCTATTGGCTATTAGCCAGGGTTCCTGGATTAGGGCTACGTCCACATCCTTCTCCTGCATGAAGATCAACAGATCTTCCGTGGCTGCTTTGCAGTGGTGCAAGTTAATTTGCACTGTCTGCAGCATCAGCGCCTTTACCCTCCCCATGCACCCTGACTTTCACTGCCCCGAGCCCAAATTTCATCACCCCTGATCGACCCCTGATCAGATCTACTGAGGTTTTGTCCATGGCAAAGGTAAGTTCTTTACCGGGTCACGGGCCATCATCCTTTTCAGGAAGCGCTTCGAGCTCCTGTAGTTGGAGCGAGCTTTGATGGTCCCTGGGGACAACGGAGTTTTCACCTCTATTGCGGTGGTCTCCAATTTGGAGTCATCCAACAATTCGTCCTCTGTGTCGGTGCCGATACAGGTAGCGGTCGAGGGAGGATTTGAGTCCTCCTCAGTGCTATCCAGGTAAAGGCGTCCGATGAAAGGAATTGAATCGGAGGATTCCTCCGAAGGGGGAACTAGGGTTGCGGACGGAAGGCGAATTGCCGGACAAGGGGCTACGAATAAGCTGGGGTTGGGGTTAGTCCCGGCCACGGACACGTTTAGGTTGGACTGAGACAAGGGCACGGACAGACTGGGGTTGGACAAGATGCTCACTGTCTCGGACGAGGTTACAACAGGCAGGGAGGATTCGGCCAAGGGTTCGGACGTTGGGACATTCGATTGCCTCGAGAGGCTAGAGTTTTTTGGTTCTTTGTTTTGATTTTTGTTCATGTTTGGACCCACGAGTGGCGGAGAAAGGGTGGTCGATCTGCGCAGAGATCCGCAGTACGCAGACAAGGCTTATTACATCCGGAGGGCGCCAGGTATCCGGATGGCTCCGTTAGCGACTGGGCTTTTTAATACTGGGCCCCCAGCCAGGCTGATTCTCGGTACGGGTCGCATGACGCCTTAATCCGGCCCAGACCTCTGTCCGATGGTTGGAGATCTGCAGATTGAGCGTCCAGCTATGGAACAGCTTTGTCCCCCCAACTGTAGTCTCCAACCTTAGCTAACCGCCGTTCTTGCGAACACTGTAGCAGTTATTTCCAGCTGGCACCCACGTGGAGGGCTAGGAAGAGGATTTTTAGCCAGCCTGCTTACCACGTATGTAGATAATTCTTTAGAACACGTTCAATACCATGGCCATATGGGTAACCAGTCTATTTTGCAAATAAACAGCAATTCACACAGTACATCACAATTAATAACTTAATGGTCGGTTTATGGAGGTTTGCTTAGATTTATAACAGGGAAATTAAAAGAGTTGAGTTGGCTGAGGTAAAGGCGTTTCTATTGATTTACTCAAAATATCTAACAAATACCAAATTTTGAACCAGGGCTTAAGCAAGACTATAGGGGTTTTCACAATTCAGTGCATTTGGCTGTGCATTTGAGCATGAGCAAAAAATCCATGCTTTTTTCTCTTTACACTAACAAAATGTACATACAATGAGAAAAAAATCATAGATTTTTTGCTCATGCTCAAATGCAAAGCCAAATGCACTAAATTGTGAAGACCCCTTATGTAATATACAAATAAATTTATTGCTTTAAAGCAATGGGGCCCAAGAAATTTTAGGCTCGGGCCGATGCTTAAAAAAACAAAACAAACACAAAATGTTGCTCATCGTTGCTTTTGACAAAAAATCAAACAAAGCAAAACAAAAACAATTACAATGCAATAAAATTACATATCATAAAGTACACTGCCAGTCTTAATTGCTATTACAATAACAATGCTTGCATGAAAAATTACTCGACACACAAGTAACGGGACAATCAGCTTCAGCTTCGACATCATCGAGTGTACGTTTTTTATTTGGCATGTATTTGTTTTTGTAAAGTTCGCTGGAAAATATGTTGAACACTGAACGAGTGAGGTTTGTGTTGTTGTTTTTTGCATGCGTTCTTTGAATTTGGCTCATCGCAAAGACAAAATGAAGATAGAAAAAAATTTATGTGAAGGGCCACACGGGCCATATGGGCCACTACGTGGGAGTGTTTGCTTTAAAGCATTAAAAAAGGGCTCGGTCAAAATTAAGAAAAGTCCAAAGTTTAATCTTTAGTTATAGTTAATAGTTATACATGGTTCATGGTATTTGCGGTGAGCTATCCCGTTTTTGTCTGAATAATTATAAGTGTTCTAAGGATTTTCTTAAGGAGTTTGAGAAAAATACTACGAAAAGTTGTGCACATACTTCAGCAGAAGGTATCAGCTTCAAGTCGGCAGTTACCCAAAGGTACCTTTCTTACCAATGTTTATGAACAGTTTATCAAAATAACATCTCAAGGGACATTCCTGTATAATCTATTTTTGAATGAGCAATTTAAGGCTCACAACAGCATAGAGTCATGCTCAATTGATCTTACAGTAAAGTACCTACAAAAATAGTTTAAGAGTTATGCTATCGTGGTCTGATTGTGATGAGATATTTCATTTTGTTACCATGCGCTACTCTTATAGCATTATAAGATTGTTGAAATTTCCAATTCATTTTATACCACATAGTTCACGAAAATGTCTTCAACAGTTTTAGGACTGCGCTATATTTACATTTGAGAGGATAGATTCATTGATGGCTAGATACAAGAAGAATAAAACCAAACAGCTTATATTTTATTGTTCAAATCAAAAGCAAATTATAAGGAAGTAATAACGTAAAAACATACGGAAACAACAGTCAGGAAAAAACAACGATGACCTGGGTAGTAGGTATAAGGATCTAAGCGTAATTACTTGACATATTGGGGTCCTGGGTTCGAATCCCAGCCAGTTTATGATGCACACCTTTTTTAATTCTTTCCATATTACTAAAAAGCTAGCTTTAAAATTCAGCAATATTATCGACTTTATATCGAACCAAGATAGACTTACTGAACAGTACCAATTGAAATGCTTGATTAAGGCTTTAAAAAGTCGTTAATTATGTAATTATATTAGGCGCCTATGGAAGACGAAAGATATTTTTTTTATATACAATTTTTTGGGGGCAAACAAATTAAATGACTTATGGCATCATTTTATAAATCACCGTGATGAAACGCAACGCTAACGCTGCGCATCACTTGGATTTAAAATTTGCATTTTATTAATCACTACGTTATTGCGTTAGCTATGTTGCGTTACCACGGTGAACTGTCAGTCAACAACAGTTTAGGGTTGTCACATGTAAAATAAAACACGCATCATTATTGCAAATCTTTGAAATATTTAAGATTCACCAAATTTTGACTTGTTGGCAACCATATCAGCTGTTCTCTTCAGCCATCATTAAATTGAAATTGCAATATAAACGCCAAACACTGGCGTACCATTTGCTACCTGCGGTAGTTTTTTTATTTCTTTTAGCAACATTTGTTGCTGGTTCGTTGTTGCTGCCTTTAACCTATATTTAAACGATATATTTAAACATTTAAGAATATATGAGTGAAACAAACAGTTATTACCCTTTCAATACCAACTTTTTCGTTCTAACGGCAGCTCAAGAGCAAGTGATGAAAGTGACAGTTCAAGTGAACGAATTTCAAGTGCTGCGTTTTATAAAATGCGAACTTTGTACTGTTTTCACTACGCTATTGCGTTACTCAACGCTGAAGATCACGGCGTGAAGCGTTGCGTTTTATAAATTGCGAATTTCAACAACGCAGCGTGAAGTGATGTGCAGGAATCTATAAAATGATGGTTTTAGAAAATAGCTGTAGGAAATAGAACAGGCTAAGCTCCAGTACATCTCTCAAGATGACACGTAAGTATATACATATCTAAGAACTTAGATAAAAGTTTAAGAACTTTTACTATAACTTTTCTAGCTAATAGCTTTCCTTTATCTTATTTAAAATAAGAAAAGTCGATTTCGACAGGGACCAGTCTAGTATTTTATTTAATTATAAGAATACTGACTGGAAATTTCCGGTGATACTTCATCAGCTTGCTAACACTAACAAGCAGACTTTTTAAATGAAGATTATAACTATTAAAATGATTCCTTAATGGCATTGTTTGTTGTGTTATATAATTATATAAATAAATTCGATCATGATTTATAGTTAAAAATAAGATAATATTTGCATTCATTAATTTAATAACAGTATTCAACTTGGCCGCAAGGATATTCATAATAGTCACAAATTGAGTATTCAAATGCAAGATGATTCTGAATTCAGAGCACGTCAGATTTATGTAATTTATTTGGAAATAACTTCAAAGTCAGCAGAACAAAATATGTACTGACAACAACTGACACAAGAACTAGTGTGTTCACACCATGGTATAATAATACATGGTAGCATTGACAACTGCTTATTTTCTCTTCAACAGGAAAACATAAACTGTCAAAAACAGCTTTTTGTGGAAATACATCAGCAGCTGCTGTGGTTGTTGTTTTTTTTTTCACTTCAATGTTTTCAACATTGCTTGTGTTTTCAATGGCGGATTGTGAGCGCTCTCTTTTTGAGTATATTTTTTGACAGTATATGATTTCCCAAGCAACTGTCAATGCTACCTTGTATTATTATACCATGGTTCACACGATATAACAACAATTGCAATGACAGCAACAGCAACAACAACAACTAAGTGCACCAAAGTCAACAGCAACAACTGTTACTTCCAACTTGTACATAACCGGAATAGTAGCTTGACACTCACTTCCGGTACATGCTGATAAGTGAAATCAGAAAATATGTCACGTGTGACACCTACACACACACACACATACACGTATACACATATGAATTTGCACCGTACTCAAAGCTATACAGAGCCAGATTACAGACATCTATACATATTTTTATGGACATGAATAAATGCACATACAAATGCATGTTTTATATGTATAGTAAAAGAAATTGCATTTCATGTCATTTAACTTTTAATTACATTTTAGAACATTCAAAAATATGCATATCTTTCAAAAAGAGAAAAAGAAAATAAATAGCACTTGTGAAAATTCCATTAAAAGTCTTCTTGACATTTTGATGCGATGCTTTTTTGTGGCTTTATCGAAAAGGTGGGAGAGAGTTTGTTGAGAAAAACTCATTTTGTCAAAGTGATTTGGCAGAGATACCTCCTTATGCTTCCCCGTTATTTTGCACCAATCAGTTAGCAAACAATAATTTAACCAAACACAATTTATCATTTTGAAATCTTCTCAAATCTTCTAAGCCAGCTGCAGCACCAGATTGGCACTCAACTTAAATCTAGAAATAGTTTTTCTTCTGACAATGCAAAAAATAACAAGAAAACTGAACTGATTGCATTACCACATTTTATGATGATCATTTGTTCAATTGTGCAGCACCGCCAACTTGCTACCAATTGTTCGTTCGTTGCAAAGTGAAACCATATATGAACCAACCAACAAGCCACACGACAGGCGCACACACACACACACACACACCATGACATTGAGTATGATTGGATATCAGAGTATACTCATAGATGTAATCTTGCAGCGAAGCTTGCATTTATTTACATAAAAGCATATCCATTTTTTCGTAGCTCTTTTGTGAAGTTAAAAAAAAAAGTATTGTCAAGCGTGTGAGTGCCACATATAAGCAAAGTATGGACAGTGCAAACAAATTATAAAAGTGATACAATGACAGCCAAATAATAGTTGACATATTATTAAAAACATTAATTGCAATGTTACAAATTATGTGCTATTTGCAATATACCATGTAGTTACTTAAGACTTAATTCTAAAGACTTCAGTTTCAACACTATTTGGGCTTGAGAATACAATGTCTGCTACATGCTGCAAAGGCTTCCTCAAAATAAACTTGTTATTATTATTTTTGAAGAACCTGTCTTACGTTTGCAAATGATAAAAAATGATTTTTTAAATGTAATAAACAGGATGTGATGGGAAAACATGGGCAAAAATAAAAATACTGAATATACTAAAATTTCTAAACCATGTCAGTATTTCGAGAAAAGCGGAATTCATTGTAAATAATTTACCCCAACGAAAATCTGCATGTATCGTCAAACTAAAGATTGTACGTACTTTTTGTCTGTGATTATATTGTCTGGTTTATAATGCAGTGTTCCGCGTGACAAATTTAGTTTCATTAAAAAAAAAAGAAAAATAAAAATGGTGTTTAATATATTCACATTTTCGTCGGAAAGATTACAACTGGGTTCGTATATGTGTAGCGTCCGTGGCGTAGTTGGTTAAAGTGCCGGAGACCCGGGTTCGAACCCCAGCAGCGACAGAAAATTATTTGAATTAAAATGATTTTTCTGTACGGCCGCCACCTCTCTGCAGACAATGGCAAACCTCAGAGAGTAATCAAAATGCCATGTAAAGCTTCTTGAGAATAAGAACATTCCGTTCGTCGCCGTTCGGAGTCGGCGTTAAACCTGAAGGTCCGGTTCTCGGTCAATTGTGTACAAACTTAATAACACGCACAACACAATTGATCATAAGAAGCTAGGTCAAAGACCTTTCAATGGCTAAAATGACCAGTTATTTATTTATTTTTGGTTTTTTTTTATGTACTCGAAATTTAATTTTATAACAAAAAAACTCAGGACCGGTGCTTTCATTTTCAAAAACTTCATTTAAAATTTCTGTTGTTTCAATTTTTATGGTTTAAGTTTTGTTTGCTTGAATTTTTCTTTTTAAATTTTTATCATATTTCACGCGTTGGTCTTATAATTGTTTTATAATGGTGCGTACCTATGATTTATGCAAAACAAATATGTATGCTTTGTTTTGTTTTATGTTTGGGTAGACATTTTTCTTAACAACCGCCCCGTTGACGTATAGTAGTAGTATATTTAAATATACTAATACAAACAACAAAATCTTATGTAGGCTATCTCTCTTTGATTTCGTAGTTGAAACTCATTAAAAATTTAGTTTGCTGCCAATATTGAAGTATTACATACATGGTTTAATAAATAAGGTTGTCGCATGGGTGAGAGCGAGTTCCAATAAATGTCGAATAGAAGTTGACAACTCATACAAAATCTGAATGCGTAAATTGATAACATGCAAAGCCGATGAAGTTGTTGTTGTAGCTTTTCATTGATTTTGACAATTATGTGTACTGAGAAGAGAGTACGATCAGCCACGAGACAACCTAATTTATTCAACCATGATTACATTTATGAAAAGAATCTATTTAAAAAGTGAAAAAAAAAAAACGATTCTGTAGCGATTCCACTTGAAGCGAGAAAAGAATATACTATTCTTTGTAGGACATCAGCATGTTAAAAATAATCAATTCTAGAATCTATACTGGAGAAGAGAATTGATTCTTTTTTTATATAAAATTGCATCTTTTTCCCGATGGGGTCTTAAAAATTATCAATTCTAGAATCTATATTGGAGAAGAGAATAGATTATTTTTTCCCGGTGGGAAGGTCCACAAAAAAGAAAAAAAAAGACAGCAACATGTATTGAGTGCGGTACCAATGCTGCCACCTTTTTGAATGTAAAAATACTGCCACTTTTATAAAAGCATCGACAAAAATTCCGTGTCGATGTTTTGTTGAAATGTTTTGAAAAAATTTATCAGCTTAAACGAAAGATATATTTAATTTTAAAATAACAATTCTCTAAGGCCGTCATATATTTTTCTTACCTCAGAGCTGATATTTTTACGTATAAACGAGATTTTTATATATAGGGTATTTACAGATCCTTTCTAAAGTTGATATATAGTAACTTTAAAACGATACTTCAATCAAATTGTGAGAACCCCTACACGTAGTTCATTCTAAAATTGACACGCCTTTTGAAAAGAGAAGCTTTCTTTGATTTATTGATTTTTCAATAAAATAAAAATACCTTTCAGAAATGCCAGTTTGCTACGAAAAACAAACATGTTGGAAAGCAAGGCAATTTTACCAGTTTGTGTTATCTCTTTTTTACATGCAAAACAAAATCAAAAATAGTTACCACATGGCAAAATGTTTTAGAGTTAACAGACGGCGTAGCTAACACACCAGATAAAACAAAACTGTGAGTACCCCAATAGTCACAGCGCTAGGAAAAGTGAACCAATGCATGAAAAAAATGATCAGGAAGATACAGAAAGTTTATTACTTCAGTTATTTTTTATAAGAGAATTATAAAAGAGAATAATATAAGAGAATAAATAAGAGAATTTTAAAAATGGTTGAAACCTTCAATAAACCCTCGATAAAGCATTTTAAAAATTTGTTTGTTCTCATCTGGAGTGAGTGAACAACCGTGACGGTCGGAAGTGATTTTTTGAAGCACAAAATTATCGAGCAATTTATGGAAATTTTAGTGACAAACAAAGCATTTGTAAAATCATTGCTAAGAGACAGTGACTCTATTTAGTTTTTTTCAAGATTTTTGTAAAAAATTGAAATTGATATATCAATAATAGTAAATTTAACAAATAAATCAGGCTGTTGAGTGAAAAACACAACATGCCTGCAACTGAGTGCAATGAGTGTACAGCAAAGTTGTCGCAAATAGACGAAACCGTAGAGTGTAAAGGAGGCTGCGGCAAAAGCTACTGTCTTAAATGTAGCAATATAAAGAGAGCAGAATTAAAAATAATAAACGAAAACATCAACATACAGTGGTTTTGTAATAAATGTAGCTTATCTAGCACAAATATGAAATTTATAGAAATAAAACACTTAATTAATAAAGCTGAGGAAAATAAATTAACAAAAAATGATGTAAAAGACATTGTTGAAGATCTGCTCACGAAGAGGTGTCAAAAGTTTAAAAGTGATTTTCTAAATGAATTTAACACTATGATGGAACAGCAACTTAAAATGAAATACGAGGAAATGAAAGAACAAATTGTTAAAGAAGTAAACAAAGAGCTAAATAATAATATAGACAAACTAAAATTGCAGCAAATACAAAGCACAAGCAATGACAATAACTTAAATGAAAATAAACTGACTTATGCTCAAATAGCAAAAAAGAATGCAAATAAGGTAGTGATTAAGCCGAAAAATAATATGAACAGAAACAATAGAGAAACTAAAAATGCATTAAAGTCAGTGATTGAGCCTACAGACGGTCTCATAAGTGAAGTGAGAGAGATAAGAAATGGAGGAATAATTGTAGCATGCGCGGATGGAAAAGCTCTTGAAACAGTACAAAAGAAAATAAACGAACAAATCGGAGAGAATTATGAAATTGCGAAAATAAATGATCAAAACAAAAAGAAAATATTTAAAATAAACGGGTTGACATCTAGGCTGTCAGACAAAAGATTAATTGAGTGCTTGAAAAAACAAAACGATATTGAGGAAAACAGAGAGCTAAAAATTATTAAAATATTTGAAGATAAAAACAAACGTGAAGAAAGCTATAATGCACTGGTTGAAACGGACGAAGAAACATATGATTTATTTATCTTTAAGAAAAGAGTCAAAATTGAATATGATAGCTGCAGAATTTTTGAACACATAAATATAATGAGATGTTTTAAATGTTTAGGCTTTCAACACAAAGCTAGTGAATGTATAAATAAAATTGCATGTAGTAAGTGTGGCGGTACACATGGTATAAAAAACTGCGAATCAGATATAATAAGGTGTGTAAATTGTTACGATCTAGTAAAACAGAAATTAGCAGATGTAGACGTAAACCACTATGCGTTTAGTGTTAAATGTCCAGCGTATATAAAATATTGCCAAACAAAAACAAAAACACGAAACCGAAAATAGCAACCAAAGAGTATAAACAAAATACCTTGCATTTATCTAAATATAAACAGTATAATTCCAAACAAAACTGAACTCGAAGTACTTATAAATGATAAAAAGGCTTTAATCTTGTTGTGCTCAGAATCGCGGTCGACAAGTGCAATAAATAGTCAAGAATTACATATTGTGAATTACGAAACTGTAAGATGCGACTCGCACAGTCGTCATACTGGAGGAGTATTAATATATGTACATAAAAAAATCCAGTTTAAAGTTATATATAATGATAGCATAAATAAAAATCCATGGTGCATAATAATCAAGTTGATAAACTGTGACATGAAATGGCACATCGGGGTGTTATACCATTCTCCTAATAGTAGTGACATTGAGTTTTTAAATTACTTAAGTGACATTGTATTGAATAAGCTTGAATTAAGTGATAATAATATTCTTATAGGTGATTTCAATATTGACATGAATAAAAACACTATCATAAGTAAAAAATTAAACGAGGTTCTTGCAAACTTATGTATGACTCAAAAAATAAATTTTTACACTCGAATTTGTGAACGCTCAAAAACACTAATTGATTTGTTATATTCAAATAAAGATAATATAAAAGGTGAAAGACTCGAAAACTATAAAATCGCTGATCATGAAACAATTGGCTTTGATTTAGAGACCAACCAAGAGTATAAAATGCGAATAACAAAAAAAATAATATCATGGGAAAATTATAGTGCCGAAAACCTCCTCAGAACATTCAGAAATTACAACTTTAACGTAACAAGTAACCTATCTCTTGAAAATAAAATAAAAACGATGAATGAAATAATCTCGCAAGCAATGCTGTGCTTAACATTTGAAAAACAAATAGAAATAAAATTAATGAATAAATGGTATGATCAAGAACTTACAGAATTAAACAGAACTAAAATAAACTTGTACAAAAACGGTCAAATAAATGGTGATTGGAGTTCTTATAAACAAGTAAACAAACGATATAAAAAACTAGTGAAAATCAAAAAGGCCAGATATCTTGAAAACAAAATTTTATTTAACCGACAAAACAGTAAACAAATGTGGAAATGTTTACAAGAATCAATTAGTTTAAAAAAAGAATACACGTCAATAACAAAAATGGAAATTGATAATATAGTGTACGAAAATGAAAAAGAAAATAACCAAACTTATGATTATAATGTGCAAACTTTGTTTGAACTTAAAGAAGTTTCGACTGAAAAAGTGACTCAAATTGTAAAAAAGTTTCAAAATAAAAGAGGCAGTAAAAACCTGCTATCTGAAGGTGTCATAAAAGACTCCATTGAGTATACTGGTTTTTTTTACAAAAATATAATAAATGAAAGTATCAGAATTGGTTATGTGCCTGACTGCTGGAAACTGTCAACAGTAATACCAGTTCAAAAAATTAAAAATACTATAAAATCAACAGAAATGCGTCCTATAAATACTTTGCCAGCTGATGAAAAGATAATTGAAACAATAATAAAAGAACAGTTAACTGAGTACCTTGAAGAAAATAAAATAATAATACCAGAGCAATCCGGCTTCAGGAAAAAACATTCTTGTGAAACAGCTCTAAATATGATAGTATGTAAATGGAAAAATCAACTAAATGAACAAAATGTTATAATTGCAGTATTTCTGGATCTAAAACGCGCTTTTGAGACAATCGACCAGCAGATTATGATAGTTAAACTTTATAGTTATGGAGTACGAGGTCAAGCGATTAAATGGTTTAAACGTTATTTGTCTAATCGAAGGCAGCAAACATTAATAAACTCTAATTGTCTATCTGTTGAGCAACCAGTTGATATTGGTCTACCTCAGGGATCGGTGCTTGCACCATTACTGTTCCTAATTTACATTAATGATATTGTAAAAGCGTTAAGATACTGTTCTATAAAGCTATTTGCAGACGATGCCCTTATAATGATAAGTGAAAAAAACTTACACCTAGCAATGGAAAAAATGCAGCATGATTTGAACAATATATATAAATGGCTGTGTCAAAACAAATTAAAGATAAATATTGATAAGACTAAGTATATAGTTTTAAGTAGAAGGAATATTATAAATGAGTATGAATTAAAAATTAAAAACGAAAAACTCATAGAAGTTCAAAAAATTAAATACTTAGGAATACTTATTGATAACAAATTAAAATTCGAGGATCATGTTAGAAATTTAAAACAAAGTATTGGTCAGAAAATTGGATTTTTGCAAAGGTCGTGTAGATTTGTATCAAAAAAACATAAAATTTTAGTGTATAAATCTATAGTGGAACCACATTTTTATTATTGTCCCTCTATCCTTTACATAGTATCTGATAGTATAATAGATAACTTACAAAAAATGCAAAACAAGGCTATGCGGTTTATATTGAAAAAAAATCGTTATACAGAAACTAGTGAAATGCTAAGCGAACTTGAGTGGCTTAGTGTGAAGCAGCGCTTACTTTACTTTGTAATGATATTTGTGTTTAATGTAAAAAATGGTAATCTTCCAGAATACTTAAGCAATAATGTTGTATACAATAGAGATATTCACAATGTAAACACGAGAAGTCGAAACAATTTTAGACTGCCCTTCTTTAGCACAGAGAGCGGACAACAAAATTTGTTTTATAAAGGTTTAAAAAGATTCAACGAGCTTCCAAACGATCTAAAAGAATGTAGCGAAATCAATTTATTCAAAAGAAAATTGTACTTATATTGCTGTACAACAGCTATAAGATAGTTTGTAATTATAATAATATTATATTTAATATAAGTGTTATTTTAATCTAGGCTTTTTTCAAGCTGTAATAATTATAAATAAATAAATAAATAAATCTGAGCACAACAAATATTGTCAAAATGTATCAAATTATTTCAAAATGTATCAAAAACAAACAAAATGTCAAAAAGTATTTGAAAATGTTTGTTTATAAATTAGAGGATTTTTAAATATGGTTGAAATTAAATTTTTTTTTTTTGAATTTATCTAATACACAAACCATTATTTACACTCTTCCCACTTCAATATGAATACGGCTGTTAAATTTTAAGATTTAAAGTTTTTAATGATATTTAATATTTTTATCGCCGGCGAAGCAGCGGGTATTTGCTAGTATAGAATAAAGTAATAATAAAAATTAAAACAAATAACTAAGCATTTTCAAATTGCCATCTCTTATTTTAAACTTTAAAAAACGGATTACATATGTAATCCGCGCGACCACTCTCGTCACATTTAGGTACGCGACTACTGCAGGGTTAAATACTGAGCTCTCTAAAATACATGAATACTAGTAATGTGCAAATGCAGCATATTCACCAATTTCTTGTGTCAATGCCCGTTTACTCATGGTTTTAGTTTAGTACCGTTTACAACGTGTCAATGCTCGTTTGTTCATGGTTTTGTTTAAAAATGTTTATGAATGACTAACCCATGCTACAGTAGGAATAGTAAATAGACTACACAGCAAAACACTTTGGAGCAGTCAAGACCCTCAGTTATGTAACTATCGGCAGTATCCATCATCCCACTGATCCTGGTTGAGATTAGTGGGGCTTAGTCTGGCTGAGCATAAAACCGACCCAATGCCCTTTAAGTAGCCGGAAAAAGTAAGAAACCGCTATCATCAGTATTCGAGTAACTCGTATAGAATCGATGTCGTTTATCAAATGTCTCAGTGTGATGATTGACTCGCGATAATCTTTAAAACAACATCTCTAGTAAGCACCCGGAAAAACAGACGAAGCATGTATGATGCTTTCGAAGATAAGGTATGGCACTTTCAAGATATATTTAAGTTTCAAGTGAATCGGTTGAAAATTGTCTGAGTTATGGTTCCGGCCAAATTAAAAAAATGCAGTTTTGAGATAAACGCGTTTGATGTTTTGTGTAGGTAGTAGTAGTAGTAGTATCAGGGGGTTTATACTAAAATTTAAAAACTTAAAAAATTTTCCCCGCCATAATATTTTGCGATGTATTTTTCGAGATCATAAGGGACAATTGAAAAAAAAAATCGATTTTTCGAAAATTCTAGAGTGGCCTAACCCCGCAATAATAGTTTCATCAGAAAGCAGCACTACTTCTACCCAGCTCGATCCCCATCGATATTCTGGTACATGAGAAGCTGTTTATAGCTACACTAAGGGAAAAAAATATTAAATTTATCCAAAAACTTTTTTAATTTATCCAAAAAGCGAGTCATTTTTGCACCAATAACGCATTTGAATAAATCGACTACGTAAATATTTAAAATTTATTTGAATACTTTTTTAATTTAATTAAACATTTAAATATTTAAACAGAATTAATAAAAAATATATTAAAATTATGCACGAATTTTTTTAAAATATCTTTCAAATATTTACTATTTGAAAATAAACTATCGCATTTAAAGAAAATTTGAATAAAAATATTGAATTTAAAAAAAAACATATTTAAATTGAATATGTTATTAATGGTTTTATGGTATTATTTTCTTCTTATTGCGTTCATCAAATGCCATTGCCTGTATAATTTATTATCGCTTCACTTTTTTCGTTCTCTAATTTATACTATTTTTGACAGTTGGTGCAAAATTAGAACGAAAAAGTAATGTACAAAATATGTTTAGGCAGAAGCAAATTATGCAGGTAAATGACAACCGGTCCAAGATATTCTTGAAAATACCGAGTTGCCACCCCACCCTACATAATTTAATTTCTTTGCCAAACATGCATAATATATTACTCTTGCAACAATAACTAAATGAGAACTGTAAGAACTGCAAATGCAAGAAATAAACTCAGGAACAAAGTGCGATGCTGTTGCTGCTTGTCGGAGTATGTGTGTAAGTGTGCGATGCTGTTGCTGCTTGCTTGTATGAAATATGTGTGTACGTGTTTGGTATAAATAAAATTCAAATACGGGAAAAAACGAGTTGTAAGGAAAACATTTGATTTATCCACGTAAATATTTGAATAAATATTGAAAATTTATAATCAGGCGTGGATAATGCTAATATGCGTTATTTCCCTTAGTGTAGTCACGCTGGTACAGCTAGCCTAACATCTCGTTAAAAACTTGCTAGAAACATAAGTATGCTTAAGTGGCAGGGCCACACCAGCTTATCGCTAACCCCTCCGATTGGTGTGATAGAAGTCAGGGCTCTGTGACCTTCTACATTACGCAGATTTGGAGCGGTTACGGTTGCTTCAAAGCAGACCTGGACAAATACATTCACAACGTAGATCGTGAAAAAAAGGAATTTTTTTTCAGCACAAAAGCATTTTATTTCTCTAATTTGTCTACTTTAATATCGAAACATTTCGTCCAGCGTTCTTAAAATTTTTATATTCCCTCCAAATAATAGGATTTATCAAGCTCCTCAAAATAGGCGTCTGTTCCAGTGAATCTCTGAATGAAATAAATCTAGTCATTCGACCCAAATCTCTTACCGCCGATCCATTTTTTCAAGTTTAAAAATAGGACGTAGGTGCAGGGGGCTAAATCTGGAGAAATTGCTACCCCATCTGGTAGATGGGTACGTGATGGAATGTGATAGGACGACCACAACGGAATGTAATAAACCACTCTTAACCATTAAATTGATGGTGCAGAGTACCCATAGTATTTATCGAGTCTTTACTTAGTTTCGGTGATAAAAAAAAAAAAAAAAATAAATAACTGGCCATTTCAGCCCTTGAAAGGACTTTGACCTAGCTTCTTATGATCAATTGTGTTGTGCGTGTTATTTAAGTTTGTACACAATTGACCGAGAAATGGACCTACAGGCTTAACGCCGACTCCGAACGCCGATGAACGGAATGTTCTTATTCTCAAGAAGCTTTACATGGCATTTTGATTACTCTCTGAGGTTTGCCATTGTCTGCAGAGAGGTGGCGGCCGTACAGAAAAATTATTTTAATTGAAATAATTTTCTGTCGCTGCTGTTGATCGAACCTGGGTCTCCAAAGTTCGTTGACATAGCGGCCACGCACTTTAACCAACTACGCCACGGACGCCACGGTGAGTTTCGGTGTGAGTTCGGTGAGTTCGGTGAGTTTCGGTGATAGTTTTTTTTTTTTAACCCCAAAAGTAATGCTTGATGAGTATACAAAATGCGAGTTTTCAAATGAAACAAGGTATGAGGTCCGCTAAAATTCTTAAATATCATTAATATTCATCCGTGCTACCCCTGGTAAGAACAGCTTGATATTTCAACTCTACACTATAACAATTTTATCTACAATTTTAAAAAGAAGTATTTGATATGGATTGACAAGGGTGAGATCCATGTTTCATTAGTCTATATCAGTGGGCCCCAAGAAATTTTAAGCGCGGGTCCATGCTTAGAAAAACAAAAAAAAAACACAAAATGTTGCTCATCGTTG
Organism: Pherbina coryleti; assembly: GCA_943735915.1. Classification (NCBI taxonomy): domain Eukaryota; kingdom Metazoa; phylum Arthropoda; class Insecta; order Diptera; family Sciomyzidae; genus Pherbina; species Pherbina coryleti. The sequence goes on from OX030951.1 coordinate 68,577,745, forward strand.
CGTTTGGCAAAAAATCAAACAAAACAAAAAAACAATTACAATGCAATATTATCACATGTCATGAAAAATTGATCGATACACAAGTAACGGGACAATCAGCTTCAGCATCAACATTATCGAGTGTGCGTTTTTTTATTTTGGTTTTGCATGCATTTGTTTTTGTAAAGTTCGCTGGAAAATGTGCTGAACACTGAACGAGTGTGGTTTGTGTTGTTGTTTTTTGTAGGCGTTCTTTGATTTTGGCTTATTGCAAAGACAAAATTAAGATAGAAAAAAAATTTGTATGAAGAGCCACTACGTGGGCATTTTTGGTCTATATGTTAATATAGTTCTAATAAAAAATCTATATTTAACTGTACAAAGTAAAAACTCAAAATTAAGAAAATTTTGGTAGTAAACGGAAAAGAACTAAAAAAAGCTGTATATAATAATTAACAGTATATTCCGATTTTTTTAAATAAATTCGAGGCCTCAAAAATTATAAAAACTCGTAAGTTTTACTGAACACTGCGATGCGGCTATGGAAATGTGTCCATTATTTTCAAAGTTCCTTACGATGATAATAAAAAAAAAATGTTGACGCAATATTTTTGGGTCTTTAGAGTTCTTATGTGTATAAGCTTTTGTTTAGAACGGAACGGTTGTATTCAAAGAGGGCGATGTCTCTTTGTGTTTCAACAGGGACATACATAAGGAGCGTTTGATTCAAACATAATCCCTGTCTTAATCCTACTCCCAGAGTTCGTTTTTATATATATTCCATCTTTGTTCCATATGTGCTATAGTCCTTCTTCAAATATTTGTCCTAATCCTTTTAAAAATACCTATTCAAAGCCTTGCCCAACTCCTTGTCCAAACCCTTGCCCAAATCCTTATTCCTATTTTTGTTCAAATCTTTGTCCAAATTCTTGTTTTTATCCTTGTCCAAATCCTCATCTAAATCCTTGTCCTAATCCTTGTGTAAATCTTTTTCCTCATCACTGTTCTGAAATAAGTCCTTAAAATAAATAAATAACTGGCCATTTCAGCCCTTGAAAGGACTTTGACCTAGCTTCTTATGATCAATTATGTTGTGCGTGTTATTAATTTTGTACACAATTGACCGAGAAACGGACCTACAGGCTTAACGCCTACTCCGAACGGCGATGAACGAAATGTTCTTATTCTCAAGAAGCTTTACATGGCATTTTGATTACTCTCTGAGGTTTGCCATTGTCTGCAGAGAGGTGGCGGCCGTACAGAAAAATTATTTTAATTTAAATAATTTTCTGTCGCTGCTGGGGTTCGAACCTGGGTCTCCAAAGTTCGTTGACATAGCGGCCACGCACTTTAACCAACTATGCCACGGACGCCACTGTCCATCCTTATCTAGTTTAAAATCCTTTCCGCATCCTTTCTTTACACTTTTTTAATTTTGGTCGAAATCCTAGTTCAAATTCCTGACCCAATATTTTTTCATAATTGTTGTCCAAATACTTATCCATGTTCAAGTCGTTGACCTAGGCCGTGTCCAAGTCTATTCCTCTACAAACTCTCAAATCACAAACATTTTTTTCTTGTATAAAAACCTACTTAAAATACTTATAGTAAAAACAAATCTATAATATCTTCATATCTTCAACGTCAAAAAAAAAATGAAAAGGTTGAATATATGTATTTATAAAGAAATATAAACCGAAAACGTTGCAATGTTAAGTCTACTTTTTTTGTGTCATTACAACAAAACTACACCCTGCACAGCATGCAACTTTATTGAATTCGCATAAAATCAATGGTTTTTTCATGACCGAGCGAAGTTTGATTGCTTTTCTGATTGTAGTGTTTTTATTTTCAATGACATTGCGAATATGAGCAAAGACGATGAAAAAATACAAATAACGATAGATGATGACCTTTGCAGATGCCTTAAGTACTGTGTGCGTACCTTTGCATACAATTTATAGTGTTGCGCAGTGATGCAACATGACGTTTGCGTGATTTTAATTAAACAAATAAGTTATGCCGTACATTGCGTGTCGTTTGGAGAATGCAATCACTTGAGTTAAAGCTGTCAAAAGCTATTCTTCATCATTAAGAACGACACGCTAGAGGCTACGTTATCCGTGCTGCTCTACACTTTTGCACACTTGAGTGCATTTGTTTTGATTTGTGGGGATTTTTCTTTAACGATTTGGACTGCACATATTTTTCCTTGATCTCTTGAATAACTGAATATCCAACTCAGTTCAATCGTGCGTGCATGCTTTAATAGAATGGGTAGTTCAGCATTTAACTTACCTGCAAAAATGCAACGCTGTAATATCAAGGAGTGTCATTGTTTTAATATTGTTAGAAGAACAATTTAATTCTTCTAAATATGAAAAGTTATTTTTTTTAACTTTGACCCAAGGATTTCAGGTGTTATACCTATTCAGTCAAGCCTGCCTTTTGAAATGGGATGATAGATTAATGGGAAGAAAAGGACGATCAAGTAAAACATGTGTAGGATGTTTATAGCATGGTGAAACACAGAAAGTTTTGACGTAGAAATTTGAGCCTTTGGTGTGCCTAAAGTAGGGTAAACTGGGGCAGCTTTGACACCTTTTTTGCAAAGTGTTATTACTCTGAAAATTGCTGACCTATTCTAAAAATTTTTACTGCTATATATGTAGGCAAATGAAACCAACCACATTGTTATTTTAACATTTTCAAATATTTTATTAGTTATTTAAGGAAAAGTTTACATTTATTTTAAGTTCTGTTTAATAGTTAATTTACACTTAGTTTTAAGTATTCTTTAAAATTTCATATTTTCAATATTTTATTAGTTATTTAAGGAAAAGTTTACATTTAGTTTTAAGTTCTGTATAATATTTAATTTACACTTAGTTTTAAGTATTCTTTAAACTTTCTTATGGTTATTTTAACATTTTCAATGTTTTATTAGTTATTTAAGGAAAAGTTTACATTTAGTTTTAAGTTTTGTTTAACATTTTATTCACTCTTAGTTTTAAGTATTCTTTAAACTTTATTTATTTAATTCAAAATGCACAACTTAAGTTTTATTTACTTGTTCGGTCCACGTCTCGTCAGCAACTGTTCGTTATCCGTTTTCTCTTGTTTAAGTTGTCCGCGTCGGTTTTGTCCGTCCGTTCGTTAGTTTTCAGTGTTGTCCCTTCAGTAGTGCTGTCCGCTTCTTGTCAACCGTCCAGTGTCAACTGTCACATGTTCGTCAGTCACAGGTTGCTCTCCCACATTCGGCCATCCTGCGTTAGCATTCGGCTCGAATGACGGTTCCCATTTTTTCATATATTCGGCAACAGTAATGGTACGCCCTGGGCCCTCATGATCCCCGACTTTGACAACTTCATATCTACCGTGTTCCATTTTTTTCTCTATTCGGTATGGTCCAAAGAATTTTGGCTTTAATTTTAGTCCCGACCCGAACTGGGTTCGCTTAATGGCTACTAGCTGGTTCTTTTTATAATCAGTCTCCATTTTACGATTGGCGTTGAATGTCTTGCGATTTTCTTGCTGAATTCTGGAAATGTTTTCTTGGGCATCTTTTCTGATGTTTTCGCGATCATCGTTAAGCTCGTCTATTGTGGCACTATTTAAAAGATCTTGAAATTCTGGTACTCCTGGTATTCGCATTTCTAATCCCGTCAGTATCTTAAAAGGCGACAGTTTGGTACTACGAGGCGGAGTACTATTGATGTACTGTTGTACCTTTTCAACGTGTTTGTACCATTTGCTCGGATTTTCACCAGACAGCTTTGATATCATCGGTACTACGATTTTATGTATGCGTTCCACTTGGCCGTTCCCGCGTGGAACCCCTGTAGCTATGAGGAGGTGTTGTATACCTTCACGTTCGCAATATTCTTTGAAGCAATTTGATGTAAACGCCGCACCCCTGTCCGATATAATGCGCTTTGGGTTGCCGAATATCGCCGCCTGTTTTTCTAATTTCTCTACAACAGCTTCAACACCAGTGTTCTTGGTTGGGTATAGCCATACAAACTTCGAGAAGGCATCAACGATTACTAAAATATAATTGTAAGATTTGTTCGTTGTTTCCATCGGTCCCACATGATCGATATGGAATGTCCCCAGTGGCTGATCCTCTTTATTTATAGGATTTAAGAATCCTTCCTTCTTCCCAGCCTTACTCTCGACCATGATGCATTGTATACAACTTCTTACGATTTTGGACACCTTTGAACTTAACTGCGGAATGTAAAATGACCTTTCAATAATATCTTGTGTTTTCTTAGTGGAAAAATGCCCTTGCTGATGCGCCATTTTAATAATTTCCTCCTCCATGAGCGATGGCACGACAATGAGTTCCTTGACGGGATCTTTATGAAGTACATCATGCTTCATGTAAAAATCGTAATAATCTTCTCGTTCCAATACTGTGCGAACCGCTCTTATCCAATCGTCGGATAGCTGGGCTTGCTTCAGCCGGTGGTTAAGTGAATCTTCTAACATGAGACACGCGACCCTACTCAACGCATCAACATGTTTCATTTTTGTACCGCTTCGGTGCTCGATATCGTAGTTGAAGTCTTGCAGGAACATCGCCCAACGAGATACTCTTAGCGGAACGTCCCGTTTTTTCATAGTCATTGTGAATGCATTACAATCCGTCACAATCTTGAATTTAATGCCCATTAAGTACACTCGCCATTTCTTTAGTGCTTGTATTATAGCCAAAACCTCTAGCTCGTACGAGTGGTATTTTTCTTCTCCGGGTTTTGTTTTACGGCTCATAAATTGAATTGGATGGAACTGTTGATCATCGACATCTTTCTGTAACAAGACAGCACCATATCCGAACATACAAGCATCTGTGTGTACTTCCGTAATTGCTTTTGGATTATAGAGTCTTAACACCGGTGCATGCATCAATGCAGACTTCAACTGTTCAAATGCCACTAGCTGCTCGTCTTTTAATATGAAGTCCACATTTTTTCTCAACAAATCGGATAATGGTTTCGCCTTGACTGCATAATCTTCGACAAATCTTCGAAAATACGAAGTCAATCCGAGGAAACGTTGCATCGTCTTTCGATCCTGTGGCAATGGAAAATTCTTAATCGCATTTGTTTTCGCCTCTGAAGGTTTTATTGATCCATGCTCAATAACATACCCCAAGAAATCGACTCTCGTTTTTAGAAATTGGCATTTATTCCACTTTATTCGCAAACCGGCAGCTGCTGCCATCTCCAAAACTGTTTTCAACTTTTGAATGCCCTCGACTTCATCCTTAGAGGGAATTATCAAGTCATCCATGTAAACTACGACCGTTCCATTTTGTATCAATTCTCTTAAAACAGCGAATATAAATCTTGAAAAAACAGCTGGCGAATTTGATATTCCAAATGGCACATACTGAAATTCATATTGGCCACTGTAAGTTACAAATGAGGTATATTTTCTTGAGTTAACTTCGACGGGAACATGAAAGAACCCATTGGTCAGGTCTAATGTTGAAAACATATTTGCTCCTTGCAGTCGCTCAATGACATCATCAATCAATGGCATAGGGAAATTATCCCTAATTATTTTATTATTTAGTCGCCGATAATCACAACAAAGCCTTTTTCCACCATCTTTTTTGGACACTAGGACTATCGGTGATGCATACTCTGAGGTACTTGGTTTGATAATCCCTTCTTGCAGCCACTGTTCCACCTGCTGATCAACTATGCACCTATCAGAGTACGACATTCGTCTGGGTCTTTCATAAACAGGAGTATCATCAGTAAGTAAAATCTTCATCTCAATCGGCGATACTACAATCTTTTCGGGGTTATATGTAGAAATCATATTCTTTACTTCTTCAGCGAGACCTTTATTGAGATGTGATACATCAATTTCGTCTTCTTTTAAACCGGCTACAAGGCACAAATCTCCAAACTCTTCCAAAAGTTCAGCAATTTGACTCTCATTTCCCTTTGAGTGTTCTTCTTCTGACTCTTCAATCACAGCTCTGCGCACGATTTCCCCTTCACAAGCTTCTTGAGTCACTGCTGCACTCGCGCTATTGTTCTTTCGTGGCTCTAGAGCCACCTGTTGCGTTTTATTACCGTTCACACCGATTTGTCCCTCCCATTTTGTCCGCATCAATTTCCGTCTGAATTCTGCACCGTTTTCAGTTATTATTAGATCAGCGTGTTGTAGCACATTGTTTCCGATAACTACTGCATAGCTTATATCTGTCTCTCTGGTAACATGAAAAGTTATGTTCATCAATACGTCATCAATCTCAACCAGCATGGTAAAGCTGCCTATTGTTGTAAGCTCGCTGGTACCAATGCCTACTAATCGCCGTTTCTCCTTACTCAACTCTACATTCAGCTTCAGCATGATAAGAGTATCATTGCGCATTAAGCACAAATCAGATCCAGTATCGATTAATGCCAAAATATTAAACCCATTTAAAACAATTTCCTTAAAAATTAATCCACACCTTTTCTCTGATTTTCTCTCAACGAATTCATTATTCATGACATTAACTTTATTTTGCTCAGATTTAACAAATACTTTAGCTTCGTTACATTCCGTTGATCGATGTCCTTCTTTACCGCATTTAAAACATTTGATCACCTTCTGTGGACAGTTTCTTGCAAAATGATTTGTGTCACCACAGTTAAAACATTTTTTTATTGCATCTTTAGGATTCGATGTCGCTTTATTTGATGACAGTGATTGGCTCTGGCTCTCGTTGGTGTACTGTGGTTTGTTAGTTCTTATTTTCTCGTAAATCTTAATTTGTTCTTTTAAATCTTTTATAGTCTTCGCCTGGTATAAATTACTCTTTCCTTGTTTCGTGTCTGGGATACCATCAATGAAATACTCTATTAGACTCGAATCATCTAAGCTTATAGGCTTTCCGATTTCCATTAAACTGTAGAGGTATTCCCGCAAATCTTCGTTTTGGCGCTTTCGTCGACTTCGCAGCAGACGGTGAACTTCTATTGAAGAAAATGTTGTTCCGAATTCATTTCGTAGGGCTTGCTTTAATGAACTCCAGCTGTTAATACCACTTTGACTTCTCACAAATATTTTCGCACCACCCTTAAGTAACTGTTTTGCGTATATGAATTTTTGAAGCTCGTTCCAGCATACCGCCTCAGCATTTTCTTCGAAACTTTCCAGCCATTGTTCAAAACTTGGTTGACCGGATCCCGAAAATGATGTCATGGAATCCTCAACGTCACGGAGTGTAAACGCTGACCGTTCTACATTTGCTGCGCGTTCGACAAAACTCCGTCGGCTCGCTGCATCATCGTAGTCGGAATCTTCAGCCTCACTTACATTCAGGCCGAAGTGTTCCAGCAACCTATCCTGTAATGTCGCTTTTCTACCTGCCGTCGATAACCCCACCTTTCGTAATTCGTCCTTCAAACTATCAACCGTCAACCCAAGAATGTGTTCACTGTCCATGTTAATAGCAAATGGTATATTAAAATTTATAGCTTATTGGTAATATAATTTCAATAAAATATATAGGCAATATCTATTGCATTATCATTAAAACCTTAAATATTTCTTAAAAATATTTAGATTGATATTTCATTTAAAATAAAGATTTTATTTTCCTAGAAATTTTCTATTCATCTTTGCATTAAATAAAATTAAATTCAATTAAATTTTCTCCATTTTATTTAGTAAACACAAATAAAAAAAAAATGAGTTAATAGTTAATCTCAAAAGTAACCAAAGCCTTTTTATAGTAACTCTTATTATTTATGCCTTTATTTTAGGTTCAAATACTTTTAAATTCAAATACTCAAAACATTTGATATTAAATTTAAATCATTCACAAGAACATTTAATCATATTAAATTTGATATTAATTTTAACATCTTTTATATCAAATAGTTTTGTGTTTATTAAATTATCGCCTGGTCACTCTATTATAATACTTAAACTAAAATACCATATCTAACTACAACAGCTATACTCATCTGTAGCACTGCACATCATCAGTTTTATATATGCATCAGGCCGCCTCTCACGATTTCTGCTTCAGTCGTTGCTCTGCTTGATCTCTTCGCTACAACTTTCCACTGCTGTTTTGTTGTTGTCACTAGAATGTTCTTCAAAATTTGTTGAACCGAAGTTTCGTTTGCTTTTGCGCTGTTGCTTCATTAAAAAAAAAAATCCAACTGCTCTCAGTAACGAGCATAAATTTCAACCCTTATTTTTTGTTAGGCACTTAGCTTTGTCACCACTCTTTGCGCAACTGTAATCCCTCGCTTCAATCTCTTTGCCTTCGTTTTGATAATTTTGTCGTATTTCCTTTTAAAATAAATTTCTCGATGCTTCATGCGTCGCTCGTAATTTTCTTTGTTTCATGTGCGTAGTTTTGTTTCGTTGCTAAGCTTTTGCCATCGCTCGCTTCTCACCCTTCATTCCCTCGCTTCAGCCATTTCGGTATTGCTAGGCTTCGTTGTTGCTACTTATTTTGCGTGTTGTTGTTTCTGCATTATTTGACACTGTTTAGCTGTACACTTTTGCTTGTTGGCTATGGTACAGCACGTTCATGGAATGTGTAAATGGTTCAATTTTTTGTTAATAAATTTTTTATTTTCATTGGATTTTGTCAAAACACACAACAGCACTTCAATTTGGTTCTTTTTTGTTTGTTTTATTTCACTTCTGACACCATTTGTAGGCAAATGAAACCAACCACATTGTTATTTTAACATTTTCAAATATTTTATTAGTTATTTAAGGAAAAGTTTACATTTATTTTAAGTTCTGTTTAATAGTTAATTTACACTTAGTTTTAAGTATTCTTTAAAATTTCATATTTTCAATATTTTATTAGTTATTTAAGGAAAAGTTTACATTTAGTTTTAAGTTCTGTATAATATTTAATTTACACTTAGTTTTAAGTATTCTTTAAACTTTCTTATGGTTATTTTAACATTTTCAATGTTTTATTAGTTATTTAAGGAAAAGTTTACATTTAGTTTTAAGTTTTGTTTAACATTTTATTCACTCTTAGTTTTAAGTATTCTTTAAACTTTATTTATTTAATTCAAAATGCACAACTTAAGTTTTATTTACTTGTTCGGTCCACGTCTCGTCAGCAACTGTTCGTTATCCGTTTTCTCTTGTTTAAGTTGTCCGCGTCGGTTTTGTCCGTCCGTTCGTTAGTTTTCAGTGTTGTCCCTTCAGTAGTGCTGTCCGCTTCTTGTCAACCGTCCAGTGTCAACTGTCACATGTTCGTCAGTCACAGGTTGCTCTCCCACATATAAACGTTGGTTATTTGACTACACAACCTGTAAAGGATATTGCATTATCTAAGCCTCAACATGTTTTTTTTCAACATTTTCTAAAAAAAGTCGTTTTGACAAATGTGCCCCTACCACGGGGCACCCTTGACTTTGAAAGGGGAGCATTTGACAAGTATGTCTTTTGTCATTAGAAAATCTTATATATGCATTTAAAATGTATACACACAAATTTAATAATAATATCAAAACAAAAATTTAATAAATTTGTTTATTTGCATATACAAACAAAAAGATATATAAAAAATTCATTTAATTATAAGTGATGAAAAAATGTAATAAAAGTAAAAAAATTAAAAGTTACGAGATCATGCTTATCACATAAGTTGATTGACTTTAAAACACAAATGAATTATATAAGTTGATAAAATAAACTTATTTTATATAATAGTTTTCAAAATTTATTTTAAAAATATATTTTGTGCGGCATCGTGATGTGGAAGCTGGATTCTCAGGAGGCGGCAGCTTTATTTCAATTTCGCTGCGTAAAGTAAGAGCAATATCCTCAACAACTGGCTTAACTAAAACCCATCCTGACAATGATTCTCTTCGCAAAAAATTAATATTGTAAGTGAAATCACTGAATACTTCCACAATTTCGCCAATATAAAAAAAAGGCTTCTTGGTGTCAGGAGCAAATTTGACTAGCACATAGTCGCCCATTACTAATTTAACTACATCTGTTAATTTGGTAAAATGTGTTTCTTCATAATCAGATCATCCAACATCATCAAAGAGCCCAACGGAATCAATTGACTCAGCATAACTGATTTCACGTTCACATTCGCTTTCGTCGGATGTTATGCTACTCTGAACATTATACGATCTTTTTCGATGCTTCTTTTTTGGTTGGGTTACTTTTTTTTTGGAAAATTTCAATGCTCGCTTTACTACTTTTTTATTTTTGTTTGCAACCAACTCCTCTGCCCGTTGTTTTTCTGCTGAACTGGTTATGACACGCGAAACTCCTTGTTTGGCGGATTTTTTAGAGGCATGAAGACGTTGTATCGGTCGTATTATTTCTGCTGTCAAAATTTGCGTGGCATTATTCGTAGTCCGTGCAATGCTTACAGACAAATCTGAAGAATTTTGGATGATCTGAACATTGGGAATGGATTCATTTTCTTCTATATTTTCCAAGGTGAAATCGTCTTCATCAAACATTTGTGTGTTGAAAGGAAAAATTCCAGATGATCTGAAGCCGCTCATTATGTTTTCAGAAGAAAACGATCTTTGGAACGGTTGATGAGTCAATGCTCCGACATCATATATGGTGATATGTTTTCCAGGGTTCGCAGTCATAAAATCATTAAAAGATTTATGACAGAATTTTTTAAATGGCCCAAAAACTGATACGTCCAATGGCTGAAGTCGGTGAGAGGTGTGCGGTGGGAAAGATAGCAACACAATCCCATTGCCTCGGCTATAGTCAATGGTTTCAAAACTGCAGTGCGAAGAATGATTATCTAGTATAATGAGAATTGGGTTTTCGACTGAGCAATTGGTGTTAAGCTTAATATGTTTAAGCACATCGATGAAAAGCTCTGCAATCATCCATCCAGATTTAGAATTTAAAATCAGCGACCCCGGAAAACATCCATTTCCAAATCGTTCGCTGAAACGAATTCGAGGAAATATATAAACCGGAGGTAGACGATTTCCACAAGCATTGACTATGCCAACCATGGTAACTAAATTGCCACGTTCTGCTGACGAAACTTGCGAGACTGTCCTCTGACCTTTTTTAGCGAAAATCTATAAAAAACTTAAGGTGTAGGTATTTACAGGAAAATTTTCAATTACACTCTTACCTTAGGAGAGTCCATGACAGTTGTCACACCTGTTTCGTCCAAGTTGTATATATCTCTTGCTTGAAATGAATATTTCCCATACAAAGAAGCGAGGTTTGAATAGAAGCCTTCAACCGATGATTTTGTGAAGCCATGAAGTCTTGCCAAACTTACTTTTTCTGGTTTCTGGAGTGAAATTGAAGGATTTCTTTTGCGAAAGCTATAAAGTCAATCATCTCCTGCTTCTTTAACAGATTCCCAACCAGCGGGAATGGATAATCCATTTACTTTCGAGTATTCATAAGCAAACCTTTTGAAAGTTTGATAAGATAAACCATGCGAATAAAAGGCACACTTCTTTACATAATCTACCAAATCGTTTTCTTGCTGCTTTGTAAAAATTTGATGGGATGTAAACTTTGATTGATATTTGTTGTCATCCTCAGAGCAACTGTCATTACCGGAATCATTAATGCGTAAAGGATTTTTATTCTTCATACGCATAATCAACGTTGTTCTATTTATGCCATATTTTTCCGCAGCTGATGTTTGAGTTTCAGTCCCATTCCTTATGCCCGAAAGCGCCTTTTTCATGTTTTCTTCATCGATAGCATACCGATTAGTTTTTTTTACGTAATTTCGAACCATTTCTGCATAAAAGTCGTTAAGAATTAAGTGAAAATGTATTTTTTCAAGGAGTTAATTGAATGGGGTACAATTGACATTTGTCAAAAGTGCCCCTTTAAAATCGTCAATTGTGCCCCATATGCTCTCGATAACTTTGAAAATTTTTTTTTCGTTTTGTATTAATTTATATTAAATTTAATCGAAATATTCAAATAAATAAAGAGATGTTCTTACCTTTTTAAATAAAACACTTTGAAATAAGAGCTAAGATCACTTTGAAAACTCCTTACGTATATATGCCACAAAAAACACAAAAATACGTGTTGCTTTCTTTCGAGTTGAGTTAAAACTGTCAAACTTTGCGAAGGTTCGTGAAATTCAATGCTGCCAAATTGCTCAAATTAATTTTTTTAATATAATGGTGCGTTCACACCGAAAACACTAAAGTCAAATGAACCCCAAAGTCAAAGGTACCCCAGTTTACCCTACTGATCGTACAATGTTGATGTTAGCACTTGTTGGTCTGCTTGATTCTCACTGGGAGAAAAATTCATGTTTGAACTCTCTAACTTATATAAATTTTACACAATTACATGAAATATAAAGCCAACATTTGATGTTTTTGTTTGCTAAAAATTGCTACCTATTTATCGACAGTTTCCGGTTTTATCGACAAAACCATAAAATTTGTATGGGAGCCCCCCTAAGGAGTGGTCGGAGGGAATAGGTGTCAAAGGCAAAAATGTTCCTTTTGCAAAAGTAATAGGAAAAGTAAAATGTTCCTTTTTCAAAAGTAATAGGAAGTATGACCGACCCCCAGTTCCATGGGGGTCGGTCATACATATTAACCCTTTCCGGCACTCTTTTAAAGGTCATATGCTCAGGTGTATGGAATAAATATTTTGCTAAATATTTTTTAAAAAAGATGTCATCAAAAGCGAATTGAATAATTCTACGTCTTGTGTTACGACATAGTCCAAACTACTGTATCTTTTTTTCAATTGTATTTATTTTTCTGTTCGGCCGTCTCCTCTGTGCAGACAATGGCAAGCCTCAGAGAATAAATAATGGCATGTTAAGCTCCTTGAGAACATGCACTTTAGCCGTTCGGAGTCGGCATAAAACTAGTAGGTCCAGTTCTTGATCAATTGTGTATAAACATTTAATAACACGCACAACACGTGTGCGCACAACACCGAGCTGCTGATTTGAGACGCAGTGGCACGATATTCTACAAAAGTATTATGCTGCTGGCGTATGCTGATGATATCGATATCATTGGCCATAATACGCGCGAAGTCAGTGCAGTATTCTCCAGGTTAGCGAAAGAGTCGAGTCGAATGGGTCTTGTAGTGAACGCAGATAAGACGAAATACCTAATGTCAACAAATAAACAGTCCCAGCGTCTTGGAAACCACGCCACTTTTGACAACATCTCCTTGAGGTTGTTAAGGACTTCGTCTACCTGGGATCCAGCGAAAACTCTTTCAACGATGTCAGTATTGAGATAAAGCGAAGGATAACTCTTGCCAACAGGTGTTACTTTGGGCTGAGTAGGCAATTGAGAAGCAGAGCCCTCTCTCGACGAACAAAACTCACGCTCTATAAGTCACTAATCATGCCCGTCCTATTATATGCAGCACAAACCTGGACGTTGAGCAGTTCTGATGAAAAGACTTTCGGAGCCTTCGAGAGAAAGATCCTTCGTAAGATCTTCGGTCCAATCTGCGTCAATGGCGAGTACCGAATTCGATGGAACCACGAGCTGTATGAGCTGTACGCTGACATCGACATAGTTAAGCGTATTAAAATCGAGCGGCTCCGCTGGCTAGGTCATGTTGAGTGAATGGAAAACGACGCTCCAGAGAAAGAAATATTCGATTCGGTGCCCGGTGGTGGTCAACGCAGAAGAGGACGCCCACATCTTCGTTGGAAGGATCAGGTGTTGGATAACCTGACTACACTTGGTGTTTCCAACTGGCGCCAGCAAACGCAAAACAGAAATGGCTGGCGCAATTTCTTATACGAGGCCAAAACCGACCTTCGGTTGTAAGCGCCAGATAAGTAAGTAAGTAACACGCACAACACAATTTGATCATAAGAAGTTCGGTCAAAGTCCTTTCTAGGGCTGGAATGGTCAGTTTATTATTATTTTATTAAAACGTTTTTATTAGCTTCATTTCATTTGTCTGTCCCTTACAAATCTTGGAATCTATTTTTAACCAACTTCCCGATGAGCTGGAGCGCTGAAACCATTTTAAGCTCAGAACTGGATGACAGCACAATATTTCTAATTTTTTGGTCTGTACGTTTATTTGTTTGGCTAAAATGCGAAATTAATTGATACATATAAACATACATATTAAAAATCAAACAAAAAAATAAAAAAATTAAAAGCTCATTGACATTTTTTAATTTAAAAAATTCACAACTGAAGTGAAGCTATTACCACATTTAGAAAATATTTTGGTGTGAGTTCTGTAGCTCAGAGCGTAGAGCGATCGCTTTATAAACGCTAGGTAGTGAGTTCGAGCCTCGACAATCATAACGAATTTTTTGTTGTAAAAAGTAGTTTTTTTGATTTATTGCTAATATACCATCTATCTTTAAATGGGTTCTGTAGCTCAGAGCGCACGGCGATTGCTTTATAATCGTGAGGTTGAGAGTTCGAGCCTCGACAATGCCAATGAATTTCTTTAGTTTTTTTTATTCGCTTAATATATGGAACCATTTTGGTTTTTAAAACAAATTTTGTTTTTGTCTGATAAAAACACAAAATCCTTCAAAATATATTGTAAAATTTTACACAGGACTAAAAATCAGAAAATAATAATGTTAGTAAAAAATTTTTTTAATATACCACGTTTTTAAAATGAACTTAAAAGTATAAAATAATTTCTGCTAGAGTGGGGCTTTTAGTTTTCACATAAATGTGAGGTGCCTGCTATGGGGAATATTAAGGAGTTAAAAAAAGCTTGGTTAAGAAAGCATTTGTGCACTAACATATTAAAATTTTTAATTGCTAACAAATAATTTCTCAATAATTCATCAAAGATAGGCATGGAAAGGACAATTTTTAACAACAAAACTTGTTAGCCTCCATGAATCTTGAATCTGCCATCCATGCAAGAACTTCTATCCTGTCAGTGGAGGGACCGGAGCTAAGAAATCATTTGTTCATTAACGTACTAGAATTGTTTTAACGTACTTTTTAGTTCGTTTTAAAAACGTGGTATATTAACAAATTTTTTTTACTTAAATTTTATTATTAGAGAAGCCACATTTGTATCAAAAATTAATATTTTGCTTATTCCTTCAAATAAATATTAGGTAATATCTTACGTTTAGGACATTTTTTGGTTTCTTTTCATTCTAGATCAGTGTAAGGCGCGTAGTGGCTCGCGTGCTAGAGACTCGTAGAGACTCGTTTTCGAACTCTCTCTCTCTCTCTCGTGTCTCACATATATAAACACCGGCAAGAAGTTATTTCAATTCACTGATGTTAACGGCACAGTAATTACTGTTTTCTACAGTAATTTGACTGCTCATACAGTACTACAGTAATTTTTTTAAATATCAAGTAAATTCGATGGCCTTACAAAAATATAAAGTTTTTTTAGAAAAATTTACTAAAATCACATTTGTAATATCTCTCTTCTTCTCATAGTTTTGACATCTCTGCAATGTATTGCAAAATGGATCGCTGCCTTGAGAACTATGCAAATTATAGCTTATACATGGTTAGCACCAACAACCGTACAATTCCAAAGAAACCATTTTGCGCTTTTATGAAGATCTATGTACGGTCATTTAGATGAATAATATCTAAAATTCTTAATTTTTTTTAAATGTATTAAGTATCCAAATATATTTGTTACGTTTGTATATTATAAGCCGTATTCATAAAAATATTTTAAAATAGCTTTAAAACGTTCAATAGTTAAAAAGCTTTTTAATGTTAGAAAGTCTTTTAATAGCATGTTCAAACCGAGCATTTAAATATGTTAAACCAATTTAATGAAGTTAAATCGAAAAACGAGTTCTCAAATAAAGTTCTAATGAAGTTATACCTCGTTTCCATCTCCTCGAAATCTTGAGATTTTGTGAGATTTCGTTAAATCTTCATTGAAATCTAGTGAGATTTTCATACAAGTTCAATATTTCAAAATCTCGAGATTTCAACAAAATCTTATACGAAATCTCATAAAATGCTATGCAGCATCCCTGAAAAGTTATACATCACTATCCAGCCCTATTCAGCTCGTATTAAAATTGTCATACTGACATTTAGTAATGACAACTGATTAATGATTAAAAACAAAAACACTTTGAAAACACTTTTTCAAAATCGCAAGATTTCGAGGAGATGGAAACATAGTATTATATGTGTACAAATTTTTGTTGGAAATTTAACGTGTAAAATGCTCTGACACGTTTCGAAACTCGTTAAATCACTGGTTTGTGTTCTTGCTAACGTCCGCAAAGCTTTTTTTGCTTTTTAAACGCAGCCAAATCTGAAAAGAGCTTTTTAATTTGAAGTTTTTAATGTAAACAAATAAATTCGTTGACAAATTTTTCTTAATTATTTCACAAATTTATTTGAATTTTTTTTTTTTTTTTTATATATTTTAATAAACAATTTTTTATTTCTTTCAAAATATCAACAAATAAACTGACATTTTGAAACTAGTTAAAGCAGTATGAACGATCATGTTAAAAAAAGCTTTGTTCGAATAACGCGTTAAATGAAGTCGGTTTGAACATGCTATAAAACTTTCGATTAGAAGTGGAATGAGTGTAAAAAATGGTTTGTGTATTAGATAAATTCAATATTATATTTATTTGTCACAATTTCGTCAACATTTTCATCATTAACATCTAAAGTTTTTCAAAGCTACGCTACCCTCTGCACAGAAAAATTGTAATTTTATTGTGTTTTTCGAAAATATTTTTAAATGTTTTGATAAATTTTCTTGTCAAATATTTTTAATTTTTTGTTTTTACATATTTTGCAAAATTTATATTTTGAATTATTTTAATAATTTTTGACAATATTTGTGTTCAAATGAGAACAAATAATTTTAGAAATGCTTTGTGAGGAGTTTATAGCATGGTTGAATAAATAAGGTTGTCGCATGGGTGAGAGCGAGTTCCCATAAATGTCAAATCGAAGTTGACAGCTCATACAAAATTTGAAAACGAAAATTAATAACATGAAAAGCCGTTGAAGTTGTTGTTGTTGCTTTTCATTGATTTTGACAATTATGGGTACTGAGAAGAGAGTACGATCAGCCACGAGACAACCTTATTTATTCAACTATGGTTTATAGCATGTTTCAGCCATTTTTAAAAATAAACATTTTCAAACATTTTTTAACTTTTTGTTTGTTTTTGATATATTTTGAAATAATTTTATATATTTTTGACAAAATGTATGCTCTCATGAGAACAAAAATACAATTCAAAGGGGTTTATTTAAGTTTTCAACAATTTTTAAAATTATATCATTTATGAAGCATTTTAAATACGTTTTTAACGCTATTGAATGTTTATGAAAAATTTACAATTTTTTATGAATACAGCCGATATAATAAAACAATTATATAAAAATTTGCGTTTTTATTGATTTTTACTCGTTTTAGTTATACAGTAATTCCACAGTAATTTTTGTTCCAATTCACAGTAATTTTGCACCAAAAACAGTAATTTTTCGTGCCCAACACAGTAATTTCAACAAATTATGTTAACATCACTGTTTCAATCAGTTGGCGCTGAGAGTTCATGCTGTGAAGTTCACGCTGTATGATGCTTTGAACTTGATTGTTATGCACCGAAAAAAATAGATGGGCAAATTAATAAGAATTTACTGAATAAAGTAAACACTGAGTCCTATATTTTATTTTTGGATCGGAGACTTGTTTTTTTGTGTTCTTTGTTATTGTTGGATTTGAATTTAAAATTAATTTGGTTTTTTACTAAAAAAATCGTTTTTTAATAATATTAGCTGATTTAAATTTTAAAATCAAAACAAAAACATGAAAATAAAATTAAATCTAAACTTAAAACAAAATATTAAACAAACAAGCCGAGTCGTCATATTTATTGATACCTGCACACAATTTTTTCCAGTGCTGAGAGCGAGACTCCACTACCACAAGCACAAAATTAGTCCTCTGCAGCTGACGTCGTAGTCTGGCAGACACCGAAAATCAAAACTTCGTGCGTACAAACGTGAAATTCGAAAATAAAAAACTCGTTTTTATCTTTAAAAAAAAGTATTTTATTTCAAATTTTATTCTTATGCTAGCCTAATAATTACACGCTGTAACAGTGAAAATAAACTCGGCTTGAGACATAGTAGAGGTTGTAGGTCTAGTTGAACATAAGATAACTGCATACTTAGTTTTGTGAATATACCCTCAAAATCGGGATTTGTGGTCAAAAAACCGATTTTAGGTAGGTGCATGTATAGTTTGTTATGTAACTCCGTTATATCTAGCTCAATTTTAAAAATTTAAACATTGATAAAAAGAAGAAAAATATACCCTTAATATAATATACAGACCGTTTTTTTACAAAAAGAATTGACAAAGTTACAGGTAAAATCATTTGAAAATTTCTCATTTCTTTTTAATTTTTTCAACTTTAACAACGTTTTGTTAACAAATTTTGTTTTTTGGCACTATTAGTTTTAGTAGGATTCTGAAAGCCTGTTTAATTTTGCGTTCAATAAGTTATCATTTACTTCAATTGGCTGAAATACATATGCACTATCGAATTTTTAGTATTCGTAAAAAAATACAAAAAATTTTATTTTTTTTTTTTTTTTCTAAAAATGTTTATTTGACCTTTTTCGTTTATATATATTATAATCGATTTCACGTTTTAGGGACCAGCAGTAGCCTGCCAGCATGTTTATGGAATTTTTTCCCTAAAAGCCGGTTTCTATAGCTTCCATCTACTGGTGGAACCTTTCTCCTTGTTCATCACTAAACTGCCCAAGGCTATTCGGGAAAAAGTTTATATGGGAGTGCAAAAAATGTATTTTGATTGACATATTGCAGCCCATTTTTTCGTAGGCACTTAAAAATTCATTTACAACATCTAAGTAATTTCGACTCTTCTTCTTGCCGAGGAAATAAATGCATAACGAAATAAAACTATTCCAAGCTCTTTTTTTCAACTGGATTTAATTTAGAAACGAAATCAGTGTCCAAGAAAATTTTCCAAATTTGTGGGCCCACAAATAAACCTTAGAATAACCGAAATTAATAAATAACTTTTATAAAAGATTTGAATGTGCAGGATACTTTCTTTGAATTTGGCCTCACTTAACCTAGGAAACGCTGCAATCAGATTTTTTTTTTTTTTAATTTTGAACCAAGGATTTCAGGTGGAATACCTATTCAGTCAAGTCTGCCTTGGTTCGAAAATGAGATGATAGATTAGTGGGAAGAAAAGGGCAATCAAGTGAAACACGTGTAGGATGTTCTAAGCATGGTGGAACATCCTTATATTTATTAGTCGCACGACTATCCCATTCGCAAAAAATGCAAGGATACTTGGTATATCCACCTTGCATTCCAAACAGTATTGTTAGAGCCTTTAAGTCGGCGACATACATATATCAGAATTTAACATATCAAGAATCACACAAAAAGTTTTTAAATAAATCATACTCTTGCAAGATCCCTCAATAAACAAACGCCATTCATTCGGAGCGTGTTTGTGGTTGAAAACTCAAACAATTCCGTCACATCCGGGCAATACACCAGCTTTATGATAATATATTTAAACGAAAAAGGTCAAAAAACATTTTTAGAAAAAAAAAAATTTTTTTTTGTATTTTATTACGAATACTAAAAATTCGATAGAGCTTTTGAATTTCAGCCAATTGAAGTAAATGATAGCTTGTTGAACGCAAAATTTAACAGGCTTTCAGAATCCTGCTAAAACTAATAGTGCCACAAAACAAAATTTGTTAACAAAACGTTGTTGAAGTTGAAAAAATTAAAAAAAAATGAGAAATTTTCAAATGATTTTGCCTGTAACTTTGTCAATTCTTTTTGTAAAAAAACGGTCTGTATATTATATTAAGGGTATATTTTTCTTCTTTTTATCAATGTTTAAATTTTTAAAATTGAGCTAGATATAACGGAGTTACATAACAAACTATACATGCACCTACCTAAAATCGGTTTTTTGACCACAAATCCCGATTTTGAGGGTATATTCAAAAAACTAAGTATGCAGTTATCTTATGTTCAACCAGGCCTACTACCTCTTCTATGTCTTGAGGCAAGTTTTTTGATTTGTTTTCATTTTGTAACACCGTGTTATTAGCTGTTATATGGAATAAGGTCAATAGAGTTCCAGTCAGAAACTTCATCATAAAAAATCAGTTTAAAAGTGAGGTCTGCTAGACCCCACGTCAGGAATATTCTTAAATTTGGAGCACGTCAGTTGCAGAGGGTTAAAGAAAATATATTGGTGTGCCCATCACTGTTCTAGATGATTCAGTTCACAGATATCGTGCTCACGGTATTTTCTTTGGAGGACCTCCCAGAGATCGGTTTCAGCAGCTTTAAAAATAATTTATTTTTACAAATAAAAAATATAAAAGTTAAATTAAAAGTTACTACGATATGTATACAACTTTTTACGTTAAAAAATGAAAACGTCATATCAGGAAAAATTCTTCAAAACCCGAATTTGTTTAGTCTCCTGACTGCGTATAACTCTCTAAAGCAAAAATCAAATGAGAGAGTCCTCTTAAAGTCTAATCATTATGTTGATATCTCTCTAAGAATATCTGAGTCCTTCACTATGACTCATTTTACTTTATTTACAATGACAAGTATCTTTAAAAACCGTTTAAAAAGTCTATTAAACTTGAGCCAAACTAATTTATTGACTACATTCTACCTCAACTGGTTCAAAAATATAGAATTTAAAACGATTAACAAATCAGCAGGTTGTCCACACAAAATTAGTTTAATAAGGATCTAATGAAAGGCACATCAGATAGTCTTAAGGACATAATTTCTTTGATTAATATGTGTGTGTGTGTGTGTGTGTGTGTGTGTGAGTGTGGATGTGTATGGGCTATATATCTAACCATTCACACGCATGTGATGTCGAAATGATTTACGAAGCAGCAAACGTTGATGTCATTGAAACTGGCAGTTAAGTGAGAGCCTAACATAGTTTGAGTTATACGGGGTCAGAAGCGGAAGTGATACGGAAAATCTCAACAATAACCACAAACTGTACACATATGACTTAGGAATTACTTGTGATTAATGAGTAAGTGCCTCCTGTACAAGACGTGCTCATAAGCATGAAGCTAGAGATGATAATGATGATGATGGCGATGATGTGCTTGACTTTTCTAAAGGACAGTCCAGTTCAAATATGCTCAAGTTCAATGAACTCCTTGAGTGCGTGTTTTAAGTACATAGTAGGTTGTCTTGGCTGACACTGCTTAGCAATATTTTAAAAGAGATTTAATTTACAATGTAATATTTTTTCCCTGTCATTTGGTCACGTTCTACTTGTGCCACAGAGAACAATACCAGAGGGATGGAAACAGAAAGTACTGCATTGCCAAGAATTATTTCCACAAAATGTTGTAAAGTTTTAAATTCAAGCGTATGTTTCGCTCTGTATGCATCTCATTTTTCTGGTTGCTGTCATGGTTGCTGCAACCGAGTTGGGAGTCGTCCTTGCAAGTGTTGTAATTGTTGGTTGGTTCTTAAATAAACTCGTTATTCATCGCTTCGAGATTGAACTAGGTACAATTCATGCGTTGTTGATTGATTACGTTTTAGGTCAACATGGCAACATGTTGTCCAGGTCGATACCTTCGTATATAGCTTCATTTGGATATATTTCAATTTTGTTCCATACAAAACACGGTGCAATAAACAGTCTATCAATGCATTCAAATTGATTTCAGCGCAATTTCCTTTAAAGTGGTTGCAGTAGTTTTGAAAGATTTTATGACTTTTCTCGAATTTATGTTCGAATTTATGGCATTCAATAGGATACAGAACCCAAATAACTTGCTATTTCATGTAAATAGCAAAGCATGATTTTAATTGAAAAGCCAGCAATAGAAAATTTCCGAGACAGATTTCAAAGTTGCAATTTTGGGGAAAGTGATATTTTTAATGGATGCGCGGAACTTTTAGAAATTCACCTTGTGTGATTGATATTTTCACAAATTGTGGCCTAAGTATAGCTAGTGATATATCCACACTATGTAATACATTGTTCACTGATGAAATACACACTCCACTGAAGTCCGCCTGAACTGATTCAAGGACAAGGTAGCAAAGGTAAATCAAAAATTGAATGAGGGGGATATTAATTCCCGTAAGCTTTTTGAAAGCTGACTTAAGAAACAATTGTACTTAATACGTACCAAGTATAAGCAATAATTCACTCAAAAACTTATCATCGTTCATCGCAATGCAGCTTGTCTTTGAGCAGCTCAAAAATCATCAAAGTGGTTCCTTTTAGAGACGTATGGAGTGTGAGTTTTGTTCGTCAATAGAGGCATTTGATTCTCAATTACTCATCACTCAAGTACTCATCTCAAAGAAACATCTGTTGGCAAAAGTTATCCAAAACAGCTATATGATGTCCAAGACGCTGGGACTTTTTGTTTGTTGCCACTAGGTATTTCGTCTTATCTACGTTCACTGCAAGACCCATTCGACTCGACTCTTTCGCTAATCTGGAGAATGTTGCACTGACTTCGCGCGTATTATAGTCTATGATATCTTATATTATATAAGTAGCCTTATATGGCTACTTATGACAATGCGGCAAACTGAGACTGAAGACTGAACTTTCCAACTGTTGGACAAAAGTTATTTTCCTTTCATACCTTTGCGTTGAAGTCATCAAAAACTATGGTTCTTGATACAAGTTCTTGATATAACCATAACAATAGCCATAACCAAAAACATAAGCATAACTATAACTATACTAACCATAACCATAACCATAACCATAACGATAACCATAACCATAACCATAACCATAACCATAACCATAACCATAACTTTAACTATAACCATAACCGTAACCATAACCATAACCATAACCTTAACCATAACCATAACCATAAACATAACCATAGCCATAACCATAACCATAACCATAACCATAGCCATAATCATAACCATAACCATAAGCATAACCATAACCATAACCATAACCATAACCATAACCATAAACATAACCATAGCCATAACCATAACCATAACCGTAACCATAACCATAACCATAACCTTAACCATAACCATAACCATAAACATAACCATAGCCATAACCATAACCATAACCATAACCATAGCCATAACCATAACCATAACCATAAGCATAACCATAACCATAACCATAACCATAACCATAACCATAACCATAACCATAACTTTAACTATAACCATAACCGTAACCATAACCATAACCATAACCTTAACCATAACCATAACCATAAACATAACCATAGCCATAACCATAACCATAACCATAACCATAGCCATAACCATAACCATAACCATAAGCATAACCATAACCATAACCATAACCATAACCATAACCATAACCATAACCATAACTTTAACTATAACCATAACCGTAACCATAACCATAACCATAACCTTAACCATAACCATAACCATAAACATAACCATAGCCATAACCATAACCATAACCATAACCATAGCCATAACCATAACCATAACCATAAGCATAACCATAACCATAACCATAACCATAACCATAACCATAACCATAACCGTAACCATAACCATAACCATAACCATAACCATAACCATAATCATAACTATAACCATATCTTTTAATCTTAATATTTGTATACGGCCTTTTCATTATTTATATTTAAAACAAATTTTTGAGCTTTAGGCCAAGCATGTTGACAACAAGACAACATGAAGAACAAAGAAGGTAACAACCAACAACAACAACAACGGCTCTGTATAGAGCAAATCACACAGCTTGACTATACAGACTGTTTCGTTGGCCGCTACACCAACTCATCAGTAGCCTCTGTATGACTTTACACTGTAATCCACTCAAGCTACTTAGGTTCTACTTATACTGCCAATATGCCGAGAAAGTTACCCGGAATTTATTTTTGGCAGAGAACGCTTGAATTTTGCAACTGAGTTCTTATCTACTTTTGATGCAAACTGTACCAAGGTTAACCTAGATCGTATCATACTTTTAGGCATAGCCTTAATTCATGTGCATCTTCGAAATTCGATCACAGCGGTTTACCGCTATCAGAGCATATTGAAGTTGTTGTTATTTTTGCTGTGTTATTGTTATTTTTTGTTATTGTTGTTGTTGTTGGTTTGTCGCGGTCTAAAAATTTAGTTGCGCCAAAGTGAAGTGCGGACAAAACTACACGGCGACCATTTTATGTGTAGTCATAAAATGACGATTCTGTTTTGTCCGGACGTAATCACTGTGCGTTTGGAGTGGCGCCCAACACACACATGCACTCCAGTGGTCATTAAACCACTTTAATTATTACTCATAAAACTCGGTCTGGCTAAAGTTTCTCCTTGTGCTCCATGCTCGACGAAACTGAAATCCCACGAGTGACTGAACGCACGGAATTGCGCGACAAATAAAACGAACAGGACTAGGACTGTTATTGTGAAAAAAAGTAAAAATCACTTGGCCAAGTCACAATGAGGGTAGCCATTGTGGGCTGTGGAAGGTGTGGAGTGTTGCCACACCAATACTAGCATAGATGCCGCCAAGATGTAGAAAAACACTTGGTGGGTAGAAGGTTTTATTTAAATTTGCTCAAAATGCACCTCAAAAAATCCGTAAAACGATTTTGAAAATAGGTGTGAGCAAAGCCTTCAGGTGTGAATACCGGTTTCTGCGAAAACCGCATCTATGCTAGAAAAAAGATGGCTGTGTTTAGGTTCCCATCTTGTGGAACCTAAGCATCGTCAGTCTGCACCGCTGGTTGGCAGTTCAGTTCATTCTGAACAGTGTATGAAAGTGGAAGTGTGCCAAAAAGTGTGTGGAAAAAAAAGGACAAAAAAAAAAACCAAGTTAAGTGATAAAGTGCCAAGTGATTTTTCGACTAGCGTCGAACATCTTACGAAGAGGAAATTTTTAAGAAAAAGAGTGGGAGAAGTGGTTCCAGGGAAGCTGGGAGCCCACCGAGACAAACGGAGTCGTGGGATTTGGGACTTCGTTGCTGGACCGCAAGACGGACCGAAAGGCCAGGACCTGGGAAAAAAGCAGGGAGTACCTTGTTATTGTATATATACATATTTGTGTTATTGCCTCTGTGTGTTGGTGCGCCCGCCACACACGGTGATTAAATTTTATCGCCCGGTTTTTCTTTTTGTGTTACCGCGCTCCTTATTTTCCGTTTTACCGTCGCGTGTAGTCGTGCTCCGCGTTTGCTTTGGCGCGTTTTTTTTTTGTTTGTTAGGCCCCTCGCACTCGAGCCTAGTTCCGTCCGGAACAGGTAAAATAAATTAATTCCACCGGTGGAATTGTGAGAGGGTCCAAGTCATCTCCTTGGACCCGCAACTAGAGTGCGACCCAAAAATTGGGTTATTTTTTTTGTGGTATTCCTTCTTTTAAATCGATAATTAAAACAAAAAAAAAAAGAAAAAATCGCGATATTTCAATAATATTAACCATAATACTTCTGTTCGTGACTTAGTCTATTTTGTCCCAGTGTGCGTAAATTTGATAAGACCTTTAGTAGAAAGTCTTATCAAACGCACCTGCATTAATGGTTTCGGTTTTTTTTTATTGCACTATATATATACCCACACCCGTCTCCGCTGAACAGGTGGCAACTCTTATCGTCGGAACTATTGTGCACTTAGAGTCCACAAAATAACTGAATCAGCTGTTCGCGCATAATTTGCTTGTATTTAATTCGCGATCGTGCCGGTAGTTTTTTTCTAATAATTTATAAATAACTAAGTGCGCGATTATAATACGTTTTATAATTAAGAAAAAAAGTGCGAACAAAAGTGCCGCGATAAATTGGCGCCCAACGTGGGGCTCGAACCCACGACCCTGAGATTAAGAGTCTCATGCTCTACCGACTGAGCTAGCCGGGCGCAGGATGAGGAAGACGAGGTACCCCCAAAACCCGTCAAAACTACGGAGGAGATGGCCAAGGCAAGGGCCACGCTACAAAAAACTGCTGCGGTTGAGGGCGATGTTCCACCGGCGCCACCGGTACCCGAACCCGTGGCAGGTCGCTCGGTTAGTGAAGAGGGAGGTCGGCAGTATCAGGAAAAAATAGAAAATTTGGCCAAGTGGGAATTGAAGTTTTCTGGAGAAAAGGTAGGCGTGTCCTTAAGTTCGTTTTTAGAGAGGGTCGAGGAGCTTTGTGAAGCTCGAGGGGTCAGTGAGACCCAACTTTTTAGAGGGGCAGTAGATTTGTTTAGCGGTAAGGCGCTTTTGTGGTTTCGTGCGGTACGAAAGACCGTGTCAGGTTGGCAGGAGTTAGTAAGGGAGTTGAAACTGGAGTTTCTCCCACCCAATTATGATGAGTTGCTAATGGATGAGATCAGGAGAAGGACTCAAGGGGGCAATGAGTCCATAGGAATTTTTGTAGCGGCGATGAGAGGCTTATTTGGTCGGCTGGCCGAACCTCTATCAGAGCGTCGCAAGTTAGGGTTGGTAATGTCGAATTTGACACCTTTTTTCCAAACTCAGCTAGGCTTAGCTGAGCCAACCACTCTTTCAGAGTTAGTCTCGTTAGGTCGTAAGTTGGAAGCTGTTCGAACGAATGTGGAATCATTCGTCCCGCCGCCAAGCAGTCGCTCAAGGAATCTTTTGGAGCCGGACTTAGCCTACGTGTCAGCAGAGCCCGCTGTGGCCGAAGTGAACGCCCCGCTCCGGGCGCAACGATTGGAACGCAGGATTTCATCGCCATCACAACCGACGTTCCGGTGTTTTAATTGCAGGAGATTTGGACATGTTTCTGTCAACTGTCCAAAAGAGATTAAGTGCTACGGCTGCGGAATGGCCGGGTACATGAAGCGCGATTGTCCTCGGTGCTCGAATAGAGCAGGGCCGTCAGACAGACGCGGGTTCAGGGCCGAAGCAGATAGGGGCCGAGAGGGGCCAAGGGAGGGACCTAACCCGAACATGTCGGGAAATGTGTTGCGAGCCCATGCAGACGCAGGGCAAGGCGCTCGCCGAGAATAAAGAGGTTGCCTGCGAGCAACCAGCTGGCTAGGATAGATAGGGACATAGAAAATTGTTGTCATGAGGTTAGATTAGGGTTTACACTTCTAGAAAAGGAATTAGATAATAGGCCTTATTTAGGTGTTAGAATTTTTGGAGTTTTTCTGAGAGGTTTGTTAGATTCGGGAGCTTCAAGAACCATCATTGGTCGCCCAGGGTGGGATATTTTAAGTTCGTGGGGTATAGAGTTGACTTCTTCAACTATTTCTAGGGTCGCGTTAACGGATGGCGAGTTTGTTCCAGTGCGCGGAGTTATCACACTTCCGATCGAGGTCGAGGGCAAGTCGGTCCTCATAGAGTGCCTCGTTATACCAGGCTTACCGCAAAACCTGATTTTAGGCATTGACTTTTGGGTCAAGGCGGGCATTGTCCCGGATGTAGCCAGAAATCAGTGGAGGTTTAGCGATAGGGTAGAAGTGTCGGCAGTGGCAAGCATCGTGGAAAGGTCGGAATTGACCTCTAGCTAAGCCGCGTCGTTGGAACGACTTGTAGGAGAGATTTTTGAGGCGATGCCCGAGGGTCTTGGCTGCACACATTTGGTCGAACATCGGATCAGACCAAAGCCAAATGTGGAGCCCATCAAGCAGAGATACTATCCAGTGTCTCCTGCCATCCAGAAGCACATAGACAAGGAAATCGAGGAGATGTTGGAGAAGGACGTGATCGAGGTCTCTCACAGTCCGTGGGCCTCACCGGTGGTCATGATAAAGAAGAAGGACGGCTCTTATCGATTTTGTGTCGACTATAGAGCACTCAACAAGAACACCGAGCGCGATAGTTACCCGTTGCCGTATATCTCCGCAACGTTGGATAAGCTGAAAGACGCCAAGTATCTTTCAAGCTTGGATATAAAATCAGCGTATTGGCAGATTCCAGTCGCGGAAAAGTCAAGGGCTTTTACTGCTTTTACGGTCCCAGGTCGGGGACTTTACCAGTTCAAGCGAATGCCCTATGGCCTGCATAATGCGCCTGCCACGTGGCAGAGATTTATCGATACGGTGATCGGAGCTGATTTGGAGCCGCACGTATTCGTCTACCTGGATGACATCATCATCCTGGCGAATACGTTCGAAAAGCACGTAGAGGTTTTGAGGGAAGTTCTTCGTAGAATTGGCGACGCCGGGTTACGGCTGAATAGGGAAAAATGTAATTTTTGTTTGTCTTCACTTCGATATTTAGGTTATGTTGTTGATAGGCAAGGTCTACACGTAGACCCAGAAAAGGTGGAGGCGATGTTGAAGATACCCGCCCCCAGGAATGTTAAAGAAGTTCGTTCTTTTGTAGGCACTATCTCTTGGTACAGGCGATTTGGCGATTTGTACCAAACTTCGCCGATCTAGTGAAACCACTTACGGATCTTCTTAAGAAAAACAAGAGATTTCACTGGTCGGCTGAGTGCGAAGATAGTTTTCTGAAGGCCAAAGAGCGCCTTGTCACTGCCCCTGTTTTGAGTTGCCCAGATTTTGATAGGCCCTTTTCTGTACAAACTGACGCCTCTGATTTTGGCATAGGCGCAGTCCTGACCCAGCAGTTTGATGAGGGCGAAAAGGTAATTTCTTACTTGAGTAGGTCGCTTAGTAAGTGTGAAAAAAATTATTCCACAACGGAGAAGGAGTGTCTGGCAGTTTTGTGGGCAGTGGAGAAGCTGCGTCCATACATCGAGGGAGTTCATTTTACGGTGGTAACTGATCACTACTCGCTCGTGTGGCTGAACAACTTGAAGGACCCCTGCGGGAGACTGGCCAGGTGGGCCCTTAAACTACAGCAGTACGATTTTGAAATCGTACACCGCAAGGGTAAGGACCATGTTGTCCCGGATATGCTGTCACGGAGTGTTCCAGTAATCAGTGAAATCACCGATGGACCAACGGACCCTTGGGTACTGGAGATGAGTAAAAAGGTGGCACAGACGCCCCTTGATTTTTCCGCGTGGCGTTTCGAAAACGGTGTTTTATACAAACACGTTAAGGCAGGGCTTAGCAACGTTTACGATAGGGCTTATGAGTGGAAGCGAGTGTTAGGAAAAGGTGAGAGAAAGGAGGCTTTGCGCGAGTGCCATGATGATCCGATAGCAGGACACATGGGCGTACGGAAGACGTTAGCTAGGGTGGCCGACAAATATTATTGGCCAAAGATGAAGGCAGATATAGCTAGGTATATTAAAGGATGTCAGGTTTGCCAAAAGGTGAAACCAGACAATAGGAAGCCAGCTGGTGGAATGGTAGGTAGGATCAAGGATTTGGAGCCATGGGAGATGATCTCCGTGGATCTGGTAGGACCCCTTGTGAAGTCTAGTCAAGGTTACAGTTATATTTTAACTGTGGTTGACTACTTCACCAAATTCCCGCTTTTGTTTCCGTTACGTTCAGCAACGGCAAAAAGCATCTGCAAAGAGCTGGAGAACAACGTGTTCTTACTCTTTGGCGTCCCTAGGTCAATAGTGTGCGACAATGGCCCTCAATTTAAGAGCAGAGAACTGCAGTCTTTGTGTGACTCCTTTGGAGTCCGGCTCCGGTTCACTGCCAATTATCATCCGCAGGCGAACCCGGCCGAGCGGATTAATCAGATCATTAAGACAACCCTTAGGGCTTATATTTCTGAAAATCACCGAACGTGGGATACTCACCTGGCTAAAGTAGCCTGCTGCATTCGCACGTCGCAGCACGAGGTGATAGGGCAATCTCCCTATTTTGTAAATTTTGGCAGGAACATGGCGGTCCGGGGAGATAGGGACTATCGACGAAAGGATGACTTAGACGAACCGACTTGTAATAATAGTGAGGAACGAGCGGAACTTATGGCCAAGTTGAGGCAAGACATACGGACGAAAATGGAAATAGCGAGCGCCAAGATGGCAAAGACCTATAATCTACGACGTAGGGACGTACAATACTTACCGAACGAATTAGTCTGGAGACGGAATTTTGTGCTGTCCGATGCAGCCAATTACTTTGCAGCAAAATTAGCACCCAAGTTTATAGGACCATATAGGGTTAAAAAGAGGGTATCTCCCTGGACTTATGTCCTCGAAGATGAGGATGGGCGTGAGAAAGGGACGTGGCACGTACAGGATCTACGGCCACATGTAGGAGAAACTTAGTATCCCTTAGGTTAGTTTTCTGTAACGAAAGTTTCTCGGTTATCAGATACCGAGCAACTTTCGTGGAGGTGGGGGTGGGGTTGTCGCGGTCTAAAAATTTAGTTGCGCCAAAGTGAAGTGCGGACAAAACTACACGGCGACCATTTTATGTGTAGTCATAAAATGACGATTCTGTTTTGTCCGGACGTAATCACTGTGCGTTTGGAGTGGCGCCCAACACACACATGCACTCCAGTGGTCATTAAACCACTTTAATTATTACTCATAAAACTCAGTCTGGCTAAAGTTTCTCCTTGTGCTCCATGCTCGACGAAACTGAAATCCCACGAGTGACTGAACGCACGGAATTGCGCGACAAATAAAACGAACAGGACTAGGACTGTTATTGTGAAAAAAAGTAAAAATCACTTGGCCAAGTCACAATGAGGGTAGCCATTGTGGGCTGTGGAAGGTGTGGAGTGTTGCCACACCAATACTAGCATAGATGCCGCCAAGATGTAGAAAAACACTTGGTGGGTAGAAGGTTTTATTTAAATTTGCTCAAAATGCACCTCAAAAAATCCGTAAAACGATTTTGAAAATAGGTGTGAGCAAAGCCTTCAGGTGTGAATACCGGTTTCTGCGAAAACCGCATCTATGCTAGAAAAAAGATGGCTGTGTTTAGGTTCCCATCTTGTGGAACCTAAGCATCGTCAGTCTGCACCGCTGGTTGGCAGTTCAGTTCATTCTGAACAGTGTATGAAAGTGGAAGTGTGCCAAAAAGTGTGTGGAAAAAAAAGGACAAAAAAAAAAACCAAGTTAAGTGATAAAGTGCCAAGTGATTTTTCGACTAGCGTCGAACATCTTACGAAGAGGAAATTTTTAAGAAAAAGAGTGGGAGAAGTGGTTCCAGGGAAGCTGGGAGCCCACCGAGACAAACGGAGTCGTGGGATTTGGGACTTCGTCGCTGGACCGCAAGACGGACCGAAAGGCCAGGACTTGGGAAAAAAGCAGGGAGTACCTTGTTATTGTATATATACATATTTGTGTTATTGCCTCTGTGTGTTGGTGCGCCCGCCACACACGGTGATTAAATTTTATCGCCCGGTTTTTCTTTTTGTGTTACCGCGCTCCTTATTTTCCGTTTTACCGTCGCGTGTAGTCGTGCTCCGCGTTTGCTTTGGCGCGTTTTTTTTGTTTGTTAGGCCCCTCGCACTCGAGCCTAGTTCCGTCCGGAACAGGTAAAATAAATTAATTCCACCGGTGGAATTGTGAGAGGGTCCAAGTCATCTCCTTGGACCCGCAACTAGAGTGCGACCCAAAAATTGGGTTATTTTTTTTGTGGTATTCCTTCTTTTAAATCGATAATTAAAACAAAAAAAAAAAGAAAAAATCGCGATATTTCAATAATATTAACCATAATACTTCTGTTCGTGACTTAGTCTATTTTGTCCCAGTGTGCGTAAATTTGATAAGACCTTTAGTAGAAAGTCTTATCAAACGCACCTGCATTAATGGTTTCGGTTTTTTTTTATTGCACTATATCCCAGCTAGAACACTGACCGTCAACTGACGCGTCAACTGACGCTCAGCGCTGATAGAAAAATGTCAGTTTTTTGGTCAGTACGGTCAGTCAATGCGTGGATATTGTTGTTGCGGTGGGCCAAAACTGACATTTTTTTCCTATCCGTGTGATCTGGCATCTCTGTCTGGCACCTATATTACTTTAAGTTTCCTTGTTTTGCAAACGTCTCTGGTTGGGAAAGTATTATGTGAATGTGTTAGTTGATACCAAAATTCGTGTGGTTGTATTTGAGATTTGTCAGTCCTGTCTTGCTGGGATATATACCCACACCCGTCTCCGCTGAACAGGTGGCAACTCTTATCGTCGGAACTATTGTGCACTTAGAGTCCACAAAATAACTGAATCAGCTGTTCGCGCATAATTTGCTTGTATTTAATTCGCGATCGTGCCGGTAGTTTTTTTCTAATAATTTATAAATAACTAAGTGCGCGATTATAATACGTTTTATAATTAAGAAAAAAAGTGCGAACAAAAGTGCCGCGATAGGTTGTTGCCTGCTTTGTTCTTGATGTTGTCTTGTTGTCAACATGCTTGGCCTAAAGCTCAAAAATTTGTTTTTCCTAACCATAACCATAACCATAACCATAACCATAACCATAACCATAACCATAACAATAACAATAACCATAACCATAACCATAGCTATAACCATAACATAACCATAAGCATGACATCTAATAAATGAATCTTAAGCCATATAATGGCTTTAAACGGCCTCCGCTTCTCACTTCACTGCAAATTCCCACAAACAAAGATTTTTTAAGTTACTAAAGGCCGCTTTACATTGACCTACTGTGTGTTACGACATGTGAGATAGAAAGTATAACCGAATCTTATCACACTGTCATTTTTTAATTTTTGTATAAAGAAATTAATTTTTCTCTTTTAGACTATCTCACAGAGTCATATTGCACTTTCATTCAATAAAAATTTAAAAATTGAAAATTCTTAAAATGAATCGGGACATAGCAGCTATTGTAAGCATTATAATGGCCAATTGTGCATTAAAAATAGAAGCAGGCATTATTTTGCTTGCTTTTAAACATTTGATAAAATGTAACTTGCTGCTTGGTGATTTCCAATAAATTAAATTCGAAGAAATCTTATAAAACTCATCTCTGGTCGAATAGAATGAAATTAGAAACAAACCTAAAAATTAAAATGTAGAACGACATGTCAAAAAAATCAAAACAGGTCCGAACACACTTTGCTTTTCGTTGTTTACACCATTCTACATTCTATCATACATGAAAATTTTGACATGTCGTAACACACTGTAGGACAATGTAAAGCGGCTTTAATTGACGTGGAAATTAAGATAATTTATCTTATATATATAAAAGAAAGTGTCCGAATGCGATGTAATCCCATAACTCGAGATCGGCCGAACCGATTTTGATGATTTATACTTTGTTGGAAAGGTATTTTTTCAGTTCGGGTTTAAAAAAAAAAAGAAAAAAAAATCGAAAAAAGTGTAAAAAAATCAAAATTTCAAAATGTTTTATTTTTATCAAGGGCGTTCTATGCGATTCTCATACTCGCAAGGCACCTGCCATTGTTTGGAATTTACAAAGGACAGCAAAGGGCCCGTTGAGTGTTCTGCTGCTATCGTTTTTGACCTATCTTGAACACCAGAGGGCGCTATAGTACAAATTTTTTACAAAACCACCTAAAACTCCCAAACCGCTCATGCGATTAGAATAAAAATTGGTATATAGTAGTTTTCAGGTACGATGAGTTTTTTAGCACTATCTTCTTTGACCCACCTTGGACACCAGATGGTGCTGTAGTACAAATTTTTTACAAAATCGCATATTTTTAGTTGTTTTCTTAGGTTACATGTGCAAATATTTACAAAATATAAAATATTTCTTAAATTTAGTAAAATTAAAAAAATTTCCGTTATTTTGATATCAAAAACATGAACATATCTTGAAAACTATGAAAAATTTTACTACAACGATATATTTAATGCAACATCGTTAAACAAAATTACGAAAAAAACAATCAGAAATTTAATTTTGCGACTTTCGAGTCAAATATCTCCGCTGCTTTTGTATACATATTGTTAAATTTTTTTTTGTCTTAAAGCTTCATCAAAGTACTATGAAAACCTTATTGCAAAAATGCCGTTAGTTAAGTTATATATTTTAAATATTTTTTTTAAAAAAGGTCTGAAATTTTGGAATTCTCCTCACAAAAAGGCTCAAAGTTTGGTTTTGTTGTAAAAATAATTTAAATTCAAATTCGAAAATTTTTAACTCTATTTAAAAGTTGTAACATTTATAAGCAAAAGTTATGTAAATTTTACGCAAAAATTAAAAACCATTTTTGTGATTCAAAAAGCAAGGGTACCCCTAGAATTTTTCGAACAAAATTTTTTGTTTCCAATATTATGTTTTTATAATTTTGAAAAAATATACAAGCTAAAAACTTAATTTAATAGAAAAATGTATCTAAGTATCTCTTGCCAATCAAAAGTTATAGCCAATAACGTTTATCCAAAATATATATACAAAAAGCAAAACGCTGTCTGTGTGATGGCTGGAAACTTCTAAATTACTTAGCCGATAGAGCTGAAATTTTGGCAGTACATTTTTTTCAAGTACGATATGGTTTAAATTTCTGTCACACCCCCTTTTACCGCCCACAAATCTATAAAAATGCTATAATTCCTACGGTTTTCGTCGATTGGGCTACATTTTGGTAATTTAGTCTGTATGCTTACTGTCGGCAACTGTACTAAAACAGGGTAGTGTCCATCTACTAGAAAACTGGGATGAGCATTATATAAGAGGGTGTGGCTCCGCCCATACAGTTAAAATTTGTATTATCGAATAGCTTTGAAAGTAAAAGTAGCAATACTTACAAACTCAAAATGGAGTTACTATTTGGTGATCTCCTGCTACTGGGAAACTGTAATGGGCAGTGGAAAATAACAGTGGTGTTAAACTATGAATCTAAGAAAAGTTTTGAATACACCTATTATGTTCCCATATAGTTGCAGGGTGCAGCAACGCGCGCCGGGAAAAGCTAGTTTCTTATAAGAAATTGATATGGAATTTTTTTTTTTTAAAGTACCAGAATGATTACTAGAGTGTCCCTTATTTTGCGATTTTTGGAAATGTCAAGGGGCTGAAAGGTTTTTTATGCGTTTTTATATTCTAAGAACGAAACTAAAAAATTTTTTTTTTACGACAACGTTTACCCGTGCCAATCGGGCCCGAAAGTTTCGAAAAAATGTCGATATTAGACTATATTTGCACAAATTAAAAAAAATATTTTCTCTGCTTTTTATAAATGTTTTGCATTTTGTGGAACACATACATAAGAAATATGATATCTACTAAGTTTTTTTATGATGGGCCTGGTTACCGCCCCAGTTGCGTCGAAACTTCTCCCTCAGCCTTTTCCCACTTTTTAGTTTTAGTGCAATT
Source organism: Pherbina coryleti (assembly GCA_943735915.1). Lineage (NCBI taxonomy): Eukaryota > Metazoa > Arthropoda > Insecta > Diptera > Sciomyzidae > Pherbina > Pherbina coryleti. Next base: position 68,612,835 of record OX030951.1, read on the forward strand.
TAGGTATTAAAATCAACAATAAATAAATACATTCTTATTATGCTAAAAGTATTATAACATTTCATTAAATTCACATTATGTACAGGGTGCGGCTAAAGTTACTATATGATGTAAAACAATTGTTACTTCTTTGCTTGCAAGTATTTAACTTTTTCTTTTTTCCTATTTCAGAAATTAAACTTGGGAGAATATTTAAAAATGGAACGCTATACAATTGCGCAAAGAACTAAGATTGTTTTTCTATTCATTGAAAATCATCGTTCGATAATTAATACTCAACGTGCATACAGAAGATTTTATGGTGTAAGAACTGCTCCAACGGGTCCAACCATTCGTTCGTTGGTGAATAATTTTGCTGAATATGGGACTGTCGGAGATATTTTCAGATCGGCCGAAAATATTGATGCTGTGCGACAGAGCGTCGAAGAAAATCCGGAGACATCAACGAGAAGACGATCTTCCCAGTTGCAGCTTTCTGACCGCACTCTTCGGCGAATTTTAAAACACGATTTGCACCTCTTCTCTTCCAAAATCCAAGTAGTCCAAAAACTAAATCCGCTTTTTTGGTATTGCGCTTGGAATATGCTAGAGCAGTTTTAAATCTCGTTGATCAAAATGAAAATTTTTTGTCAAATTTAATGATGACCGACGAAGCGCATTTTCACTTGAACGGTTTCGTAAATAAACAAAACAACAGATTTTGGGGATCCCAAAATCCCAAAAATCTTCATCAGAAATCTTTACACGCAATTCGTGTTACCGTTTGGTGTGGCATTACCGCCCAAAAAGTTTAAGGTCCTTTTTTTTTGAAAACGATCAAGGTGTATGTGAAACAATAAATGGAGAACGTTACAGAGTAATGCTACAAAATTTTTTATTTCCGCAATTGCCACCAAACGCCAATATATGGTTTCAACAAGATGGTGCAACAGCTCATACAGCCCGTGCAACGATGGACTTATTAAGACAACAATTTCCAAATCGGATAATTTCTAAAAACGGCGATTTGAGATGGCCACCACGATCGCCAGATTTGACTGCACCGGATTTTTTCTTGTGGGGCTATCTCAAAGACAAAGTTTATGTGAATAAGCCCCAAACCTTGCAGCAACTAAAGGACAACATTCAAGAAGAAATTGATCGTATATCACAAGAAACACTCAACAAAGTTATGGAAAATGCCATAAAAAGAGCACATTTTTGCGTTAGAGAAAACGGTTCTCATTTAACTGATATTATTTTTCATAATTAATGTAAAAAAATAACATAAAATAAACTTTCTTTTTATCATAAATTTTTTTGTTTTTTTCATTCCATTCAATAGTTATTTAAAAAACAAATCATATAGTTACTTTAGCCGCACCCTGTACTTACAAAAATTAACAATAAATTAAAAAAAGATACAGTAGTTTCGACTATGTCGTAACACAAGACGTAGAATTAGTCAATTCGCTTTTGATGACATCTTTTTTAAAAACTATTTAGCAAAATATTTATTCCATACACCTGAGCATATGACCTTTAAAAGAGTGCCGGAAAGGGTTAATGTGTATCACCGACCCCCATTACTTTTGCAAAAGGAACATTTTTGCGTTTGACACTTTATCCCTTCGACCACTCCTTAGGGGGCTCCTATACAAAGTTTATGGTTTTTGTATATTTATGCCATACACCTGAGCATATGACCTTTAAGAGAGTGCCGAAGAGGGTTAATATGTAGTACTGACCTCCATTATTTTTGCAAAAGGAACATTTTTGCCTTTGACACCTATTCTCTCCGACCACTCCTTAGGGAAACTCCCATACAAATTTTATGGTTTTTGTATATTTATTCCATACACTTGAGCATATGACCTTCAAGAGAGTGCCGGAGAGAGTTAATATGTATGACCGACCTCCATTACTTTTGTTAAAACAACATTTTTGTTTTTGACACCTATTTCCTCCGACCACTCCTTAGGGGGGCTCCCATACAAATTTTATGGTTTTTGTTTATTTATTCCATACACCTGAGCATATGACCTTTAAGAGAGTGCCGGAGAGGGTTAATATGTATGACCGACCTCCATTACTTTTGTTAAAACAACATTTTTGTTTTTGACACCTATTTCCTCCGACCACTCCTTAGGGGGGCTCCCATACAAATTTTATGGTTTTTGTTTATTTATTCCATACACCTGAGCATATGACCTTTAAGAGAGTGCCGGAGAGGGTTAATATGTATAACCGACCCCCATTACTTTTGCAAAAGGAACATTTTTGTCTTTGACACCTATTCCTTCCGACCACTCCTTAGGGGAGCTCCGATACAAATTTTATGGTTTTGTCGATAAAACCGGAAACTGTCGATAAATAGGTAGCAAGTTTAAGCAAACAAAAACATCAATTGTTGGCTTTATATTTCATGTAATTGTGTAAAATTTATATAAGTTAGAGAGTTCTAACATGAATTTTTGTCGCATTGAGGATCAAGCAGACCAACAAGTGCTAACATCAACATTGTACGATCAGTACTTTAGGCCCACCAAAGGCTCAAAAAGTTATATAAATACCGACACCTGATCACTATCAACCACCCTACTTATCTCCGAGAATGACGTATTCTACGTCAAAACTAGTATTTAACCCTGCGGCGGGCACACAACAAGCTAATACCTACAAACAGTCTTATTGCGGCTTTTCAATAGAAATCATAGTTTTTTTTTATAAATAAAAAATATCAAAAACCAAAAATGTATGCCCCCTGAAGGGTTCAATTATAATAAGAAATACAAATTATTTATAAGTTTTTTTTAAGAGTACATATTTTTTTGACAGTTCGAGAATATTTTTCGAGTATTTTGGGCCACAATAAGTAGGTTTTGTCGAGAGAAATTCTTGAGCAAGTTGTACCCCGCAACATCATTTACAACACAAAGATCTTTAAAATAATTTTTTACTCTCTGGTGATCTTCATCTTTTTCCCATTCGTCAGGATCATATTTTAAAAAATTGCATGTCAAACTAAACCTACGAAATAGATTTGTTGTTCGACAAGATGCAAAACAATCTAAATCTTTTTTTGTCCATTCATTTAAAGAATTTGGGTTTGCGATTGGATGATTACATGGAAATTTCTGAGCTTGCAATGATGTCACCATACTGCGTTTTCTCTCAATAGAAACCGCATCATCGAAAAAAGCGAGTGCTACAAGTTCTTCGGCAAGGTACCAAAGATGCCGACAAAATTTTTGACTTGCAGCAATGGATATTTTTTTGTTAATTGTCTTGTATGTGACCAAATCTTTTAAAAAAGACAGCTCCTAATTTGGAGCTTTTATGCTATTAGTAGCTTCAAACCAGACTTTGATGTATAGTAAACTACAAAAATACAGACTTGACGGATTCCAATAATAATGAATAGCATAAAAGCTCCAAATAAGGCTCTGTCTTTTTTAATTAATTTGTATTTCTTATTATAATTTAACCCCCCAGAGGCATACATTTTTTATTTATAAAAAAAAACTATGATTTCTGTTGAAAAGCCGCAATAAGACTGTTTGTAGGTATTAGCTTGTTGTGTGCCCGCCGCAGGGTTAAATACTACTTTTTTAATTTATTGTTAATTTTTGTAAGTACATAATGTGACTTTAATGAAATGTAATAATACTTTTAGCATAATAAAAATGTATTTATTTATTGTTGATTTTAATACCAAACCTCCACTAATTTCATGAAAAAGTGGGAAAAGGCTGAGGGAGAAGTTTCGACGCAACAGGGGCGGTAACCACGCCCACCATAAAAAACTTTGTAGATATTATATTTCTTATGTATGTGTTCCAAAAAATGCAGAACATTTATAAAAAGCAGACAAAAGATTTTTCTTTTAATTTGTGCAAATATGATCTAATATGGACATTTTTTCGAAACTTTCGGGCCCGATTGGTACGGGTAAACGTTGTCGTAAAAAAAATTTTTTTTAGTTTCGGTCTTAGAATATAAAAACGCATAAAAAACCTTTCAGCCCCTTGATATTTCCAAAAATTGCAAAATAAGGGACACTCTAATGATTACTGATCTTTATCACCAAGATATTCTTACATTTGAATATCTGAATTTATGTACTGAGCAAGGCTTTTTTGCTTTAAACTCACAACATTGCAACAATCATTCATATATCTAGATAGCTGGAACGTATAATGATGAAAGTACGATCTTTTGCTTAGGTGAAAAAATTTAGAAAAACAAAAACAAAAAAAAAATACAAATAAAAAAATAATTGCTTTTGTCATTCCTGCCGCATGTAAATTTGTTTGATCCTTAAAGACCTTGCTGCTTATAAACACGCACACAGACACAAACATATTTCATAGCACATATGCGTTCTTGTTGGCATGCTTGTGTGCGTTGTGCGCACAAGTCAAAAATGATTTATGTTTCGGGACAAAAGTACAACGAGTATCTCTTGGATGCTGAAAGCACTTTGCATGCAAGTAAAAATAGGTCATCGCAATCATGCAGAAGGTCTTCATGGTGCTTGCTGGGGTTGTGTTGCAGCGTCAGATTGCAAGCATTTTAGTTGTTTGTATTAAGATTTATATGTTTTATTTTATAACACTGCAATAAAGAAAATAATGTGTAATTATTTGATGAGATAAAAGCATGCGTGTGAAAGTTTTTTAATAATTAAAATGTACTATCTGCCATATATCTGGCTCCGGCTAGACCAGGATTTGAATGTTCTCGGGCATTTTTTTGTGATTAATTTTGTGGAAATTTACCAATATTCTAAGCTTTTAGAAATTAAACTAGACTATAGGGGACTCTATTGTTATTAAAGCTTGTTTTATATTTTTGAGTTATACCTACCTAGGGCCTCGGTAGTCGAGTAGGTAGTGTGCTCGACTGCTATCCCAGAGGTCCCAGGTTCGATTTCCGGCCAGGCCATGGTACTACGCTTTAAACTTTCTTAATTTTGTATCCTTATTTCTAATCAACTGAAATTGAAAATGAATCAATATTTACGACTTGAAGCTGTAGTTGATGGTAGAGAAGTTTGTGGATGAGGATTGCCTTATAACTTGAATTAACTGAGGTAAAGACATAATACTTGCCACTGATTCAAATTCACATGTTTTCTTGGCTTTCCACCACGCTTAGAACATCCTACACATGTTTCATTTGATTGCCCGTTTCTTCCCACTAATCTATCATCCCATTTCGAACCAAGGCAGACTTGACTTGACTGAATAGGGATTCCACCTGAAATCCTTGGTTCAAAACTAAAAAAAAAAATTCTCTAAATTTAAAAAATATAAAAGTTATAAGGATTATTACCAAGTATGACGCTTTATTTTGAAAAATTTGTTGCAAATTCATTTTTAAAAGTATTGTCTATCGCTAGCCACTACTTTTTCCCATCTAGCAATTTGGGAAACCAACTCCTAAGAACGATGTGTCCTTTGATGCAATCCACGAATCGATTCAATTCGATTGTGCTGATTCTCAAGGGCATGCGTCTTCGACGAAAACAAATAGTAGTCGGGAGGGAAAATGTCTGTGCTATACGACGCACAGTGGGGTATTTTATGCCAAAAGTGACGATTAATTGACAGGGGCCACTTGTCAAGACAAAAATTGTACTTTGAGGGTTTTTGGGGTCGCTGATCACGAATCTGAAGTCAAAAATCTGAAATTAAAAATGGCGGCTTCAAAATGGCGGCCATGAACACGCTAACTTCTACAAAATACGTTTAATGGAAGTAAAATTTTGTATACAGCAGTTTGTGGGGTCGTTGATTACGAATCTGAAGTCAAAAATTTGAAATTCAAAATGATGGCTTCAAAATGGCGGCCATGAACAAGCTAACTTCTACAAAAAACGTTTAAAGGAGGTAAAATGTTGTACACAGGGTTTTGTGGGGTCGCTGATTAAGAATATGAAGTCAAAAATTTGAAATTCAAAATGGCTGCTTCAAAATGGCGGCCATGAACAAGCTATGTCCTGCAAAAAACGTTTAATAGAGGTAAAAATTTGTATACTGGGGTTTGTGGGGTCGCTGATCATGAATCCAAAGTCAAAAATTTAAAATTCTAAATGGCGGCTTCAAAATGTAATCATTAGCTATGTACCTTTTACCGAATTACATAGTATAAAGAACATAATTTTCGTTATTACTACAAATTGTACAAAACAAGCTTTGAATGACATTTTATACAAAAACTAAGGATTGCAATAACAATAGTTAATAAACATAAACAATGATGTTGATTTCACATGTACCCTGCAAACTGCAGGGCAAACAATTTATGTCTTATTAATATCAAAATCAGAAAATAAGTGTTAAAATCGAACAAATATAATTTGATTTAATAGCTTAACACATTCATCTGCTTCTTTTAGTAATATAAAAAGCCGGTGTTTGAAAGAAACATCAACTATCTACCTTAATTGTGGAAAGGTGCACTGCATATGCCGCTTTCCATAATGTAGGGTAGAAAATATCGGATAACAAAAAACAAAGTGAAGAAGAGTACTGGTAAACAACAAAAAAAAAAAAACAAAAAACAGCAAAATCTGTTTAGTATTTATATTTATTTTTTACTTTATTTCGTTTGTTTTAATTTTTCGAAATAAAATCGTAAATTCGTGACATGTAAGTTAAAGTAAAAAAAGATACAGTAGTTTCGACTATGTCGTAACACAAGACGTAGAATTATTCAATTCGCTTTTGATGACATCTTTTTTAAAAATATTTATTCCATACACCTGAGGATATGACCTTTAAGAGAGTGCCGGAGAGGGTTAATATGTATCACCAACCCCCATTACTTTTGCAAAAGGGACATTTTTGCCTTTGACACCTATTCCCTCCGACCACTCCTTAGGGGCGCTACCATACAAATTTTATGCTTTTGTCGATAAAACCGGAAACTGTCCATAAATAGGTAGAAAACTTAAACAAGCAAACAAAATTTGTTCAATGCTACCAAGTTCAACAACCCATGTGGAGAGTCGAAATGTCAAAATTTCACTGTCGATAATATGCCCGGATATTTAATTGGCTGCGTTTGACATTTCAATAACAGATTCTGTTAAAAAAGCATGCCCCTCAAAATTACTCAGTATTACTGGGCTACGCGAGTCTGTTAAAAACAACATGCCCCCAAAAGTATGCTTTTTTTTAATTATAAGATTTATGTCTTCACGCTAGATGGCGCTGTCTTCGCCGTCGAAAAAACCGGAAGCCGTCGATAAATAGGTAGGAAGTTTAAGCATACAAAAACATCAAATGTTGGCTTTATATTTCATGTAATTGTGTAAAATTGATATAAGTTAGACAGTTCTAACATGAATTTTTGTCGCATTGAGGATCAAGCAGACCAACAAGTGCTAAGATCAACATTGTACGATTAGTACTTTAGGCCCACCAAAGGCTCAAAAAGTAATGTAAATACCGACACCTGATCACTATCAACCACCCTACTTACCTCCGAGAACGACGTATTCTACGTCAAAATCGAAATGCCGCGAAAGTGCGCAGCATTGACGCAACTTTTTTTTTATAGAATATAGCTTGAATGTTCATAGCTTGCGATAATCAAAACAGTTTTCCTTAATTCCACTCAACACACAACTATATCTCTATTAACATATTGAAAAATCCAACTTTTTAAGGTTAAATTAAAATAAATAAATTTATATATATATAAGCACTATTTCATAAAAAAAAGATACAGTAGTTTCGACTATGTCGTAACACAAGACGTAGAATTAGTCAATTCGCTTTTGATGACATCTTTTTTAAAAACTATTTAGCAAAATATTTATTCCATACACCTGAGCATATGACCCTTAAAAGAGTGCCGGAGAGGGTTAATATGTATGACCGATCCCCATTACTTTTGCAAAAGGAACATTTTTGCCTTCGCACCTATTCCTTCCGACCACTCCTTAGGGGGGCTCCCTTACAAATATTATGGTTTTTGTATATTTATTCCATACACCTGAGCATATGACCTTTAAGAGAGTGCCGGAGAGGGTTAATATGTATAACCGACCCCCATTACTTTTGAAAAAGGAACATTTTTACCTTTGACACCTATTCCCTCCGACCACTCCTTAGGGGGGCTCCCATACAAATTTTATGGTTTTGTCGATAAAACCGGAAACTGTCGATAAATAGGTGATAAGTTTAAGCAAACAAAAACATCAAATGTTGGCTTTATATTTCATGTAATTGTGTAAAATTTATATAAGTTAGAGAGTTCTAACATGAATTTTTGTCGCATTGAGGATCAAGCAGACCAACAAGTGCTAACATCAACATTGTACGATCAGTACTTTAGGCCCACCAAAGGCTCAAAAAGTTATATAAATACCGACACCTGATCACTATCAACCACACTACTTACCTCCGAGAATGACGTATTCTACGTCAAAATTTAATTTTGTATTGCTTAAATACCTGAACAAGAAGGTTCCATCGTAATTTTTTGTAATTTTTAAAAAATAATACACAAAAAAAAACTTTAAAAATTTCGAAGAAACACGTTTGTCACTGTGCACACTCAAAGAGAAAAAATGATGACTTTCAAACTGCATTGCGGGTAAACGGTAGAATATTTTTCAACTATTCTTTCACCTAGTGATGCAGAATTTTATCTTCTTTCATCGGGTACCTAACATCACTATGTACCTTGAACGTTTTTTTTTCAATTAATCGTCACTTTTGGCATAAAATACCCCATTGTGCGACGGGTGGGGTAGGACTTCCCATTTCAGTGTTTCAAGGTATGTTTTGACCGGCTGCGCAACATGTGGCCAAGCGTTGTCATATTGCAAAATGATCTTGTCGTGTCTTTGCTCGTATTCTGGCCGTTTTTGCTTCGATGCTCAGCTCAAACACTTCAATTGAGTTCGGCAGAGTTGCCTTGTGATGGTTTCACCCGGTTATAGCAGCTCATAGAACACCACGCCCAATTGGTCCCAACAAATACATATCATGATCTTGCCACTGTGAATATTCGGCTTTAGCGCCGATTTTGACGCATGGCCGCGCAACCCGTATGATTTTTTGCTCTTGGAGTTATCGTAATGAACCCATTTTTAATCATCAGTCACAATACGATGAAAAAATCCCTTTCGTTTTTTCCGTTGGAGCAGCTGTTCACAGGTGAAAAAACGGCGTTCGACGTCTCTCGGCTTCAATTCATACGGCACCCAATATCCTACCTTTTGGATCATTCTCATAGCTTTTAATCGAACAGATATGGCTTGTTGAGTCACTCCCAATACCTTTGCGAGTTCTTCTTGCGTTTGGCACGAGTCTTTGTCCAAAATAGCCTCCAATTTGGCATCATCAAACTTTTCTGGGCGTCCTTCGCACTCTTTGTCATCGGTATTAAAATCTCCAATTCTAAAACATCTATTCCATAACTCCTATGTTGAAATCGATGTAGCATGTTCCCCGTAAGCTTCTTGCAGCATTCGAAGGCCATCAGATGCATTTTTCTTTAAATTCGGAGCACACAAAAACTATGTTGTTTACACTTCAGCGAAACAACACATACTGAAGAAGAAAGCCTAATGATGAGGCTTCAAAATGAAGTTGGTTGCAACATTGTTCGATTCGATTTAATACTTGTGATGCCATCTCAAAAAAATCCTTTAAAACTTTTTTGTACACCTGATATTTTTCTAGCTTATAAAGGGTTTTCCATTAAGGACTTCCATCCAATGGCGCGAAAACGATGGCCATACACAGTAAAGTTACGCCCGTACTTTACCATGATGAAAATGTTGAGTTTACTGAATAAATTGACATTGACAGTTCGATGATTAGCGAAAGGGTCCGTTCAGAAATTTAATTCAAGTTGTCAAGTCCCTATTCGAAAACCCTGTACCTACGTACCAAGGCCAATTTCAGTTCGGACGTCTGACATGACCAAAAAAGTACGTGATTTTGTTGGAGAAGACTGTAATGCTTCAGTGAGAATGATTAAAAAGAACTTTAACATCAGCAAAGAGACTTTTCGAATAATTCTTCACGAGGTTGTGGGCAAAGCAAAGGTCTGTGCAATATTTGTTTCATACACATTGAATGATACACATTGAATTTTTGGCTAGAAATCAAGTGTGTCTGTTAAATCATCAGCAGCATTCTCTTTGTTCCTGAAATCGAAAATGAAGTTGAAAGGATCCTTTTTCTAACGACATTCCGACCATCCAAGCAGCAACGACACGGGCATTGGAGACAATCCCGCAGAATAAGCTAGAGCAGGCCTTAGAATCTCTATTGAATTGCTGAGTTTTGATTTTGAATGAAAACACAGACAAATAAACAGAAATTGTATTTTAATTATCTCTTCTAGAGCCTGTCTGGGATATTATTTGACACACCGCGTTTATACTAACTCTGAAAATCTTCTTAAATTAAGCACACAACATTAAAAAAATTTTTTAACAACGTTTTTAAACAACGTCAGACCTTCTTATGGATAGTGAATTATTTAACCACTTAAAGATCTCCATTTTTTGGGTTTAACTCTGACTTTTACCGTGCGTAGCGTCACACACACATTTATTTATTTTGAAACATTTCCAAAACAACTACTTGCATTCGCCTGTTAGAATCGAAAAATATAAACGTACTCCAGTTAGTTTTGCGTAAATAAAATTCACTCCACGCAGTCACCACTGCGTATGAGTGACCCTGAATTAAATTGCTTTAATTTTAAGCAAAAATGCTACTGTTTATTTCTGGGCTAAGAAAACTTTTAAATGCAATGACAAACCACTACACAAGATAAAGATGTACAACAACAAAAACCACAACAAAATCAACAACAACTCTCACACCTGCCGCTTCGCACATTATAAATGCATTAAAAAGAAAACTCATTCAAAGTCCTTAAAGTTGCCAACAGCCTAAGGTAGGCATTTTATAAAGTACAACAGTAAAACTAAAATGGGAAAACAACTTGCCTGATTGCTTAACGGCAACAACAACAACAATAAGAGCATCAAGAATAACAGCAAAAACAGCAGCATAAGCAAGCAGCGACAACTGTAAACGCCTTCAATGTAAATAAAAATGCTCAACAATGCTAAACACTTCCGTCTACCGAACCCGGAACAGTTGGCAGCAGTTTCCACAATCTGTGGCACCTGCAGCAAAACATCACAGCAACATCCTTGAGCTGCAGCAGTAGTGCAGCAATTGCACCATAGGGTGGAAAACACAGCACACAGCGTCACCAACAACAGCAGCAGCAGCAAAGCTAACAGTCTGTCCAGGAACGATGCTGTTTACAAAATTATTCTTTGAACGTCATTTTGGACTGTTCATGCAAGCATTGCACGCATGTATCCGCCTCTCTTGTTCGTACCACCTTCTACCTCGTTCGCAGCTGCGACAAGACGCACTTCACGTCGCTGTTGCAGACACTATTTGTTTGTTTTGATTTCGTTTCGTAAGGTTTGCATGTTCTTGCAATCCTAATCAGCTGTTTGCATTTCGACCAAATGTGTGCGTAACAATGAAGAAAGCATGCGCGGGATTTTAAGAGAGCAGCAAAAGAGCACCAAAACTGCTGAATATAGTAGGATAATAAATGAGAGGATATATCGTGATGGATTTTGTTATTTACCTTTGAACACCCATTAGTCACTGTGTTTAGAATACAAGTTCATATACATGAAAGTGTTATGATACCCACTGATATGACTTTTTGCCAAATTTTTCGATGGTTGGCCTAAAAAACGTTTTTCTAGCACTTGCAAGATAAATTTCTTTGAGGGGTAAAAATTTATTGTTATTTTCCTGTTTTTGATAAACGCTCTTCGTTAGTATGGTTGTGTTTTGAAAATTTTGATATGAAATAGAATAACAAATCATAGAGCGACACTGAAGTAAAAGTAACGGGAAATCATAGCGAGCACACCGAGTGCACCATACATTCACAAGTACAGAGGGTTAGTCGATAACATAATTTTAACTTAAAAAATTAAAAAAAGCACTATATTTTGACAAAGAAGCAAAGTAGACCAAAGATAACACCAGATTTGGGTGTCAGAAAGGGCGTGTCGAACTCGTGACGCATAAATAGAGGGGTCGGACAATGTGATAGCCTTGAAAATTGGAAAAAAGCCATAACCACTTAGGCCAGGATGATGTAGACGACGAAGTAGAAGATGCGGAGAACAGATGCCTAGTATGCAACGGTTTTGGAAGAGACAATGAGCTGTGGTACAGATGTACTTCGAGTGGATCATGAGCTCACTCGGAATGCACTGGGCGGGACTTGGCAGAAGGTTACGTTTGCGATATCTGTTAAATTGTTTTTGACACCGAATAACCACAGGGTGACCACCATTTCCCCCATATCGGTGCAATGAGAGTCAAATCTGTTTTATTCTTTGAACAGTTATAACTTCCAAAGTTGATTACTAAAGTCATTAAGGCTGGTCTTAGTTAATAGCTAGAAAAGGATACTGAGTGTCTAGGCGGTTTACAATAAATATTTGATTATAATTTCAGATTATATTTCATTTCTCCCATAAATTAAATGACTTCCATTACCCTCTTTTACCCTATAATAAGAAGGAAGGCTAATTTTTAAATGGCTGCTCAAATGTGAAATTCTACAACAACAAAGCTGTAAGTGCTGCAAATATCAAACGGCAAAAGCAACAACAACAATTAAAAATAAAAAAATAAATAACTGGCCATTCCAGCCCTTGAAAGGGCTTCGACCTAGCTTCCTATGATCAATTTTGCTGTGGTGTTATTAAGTTTGTACACAATTAACCAAGAACCGGACCTACAGGCTTTACCCCGACTCCGAACGGCGATGAACGGAATGTTCTCGTTCTCAAGAAACTTTACATGGCATTTTGATTACTCTCTGAGGTTTGCCATTGTCTGCAGAGAGGTGGCGGCCGTACAGAAAAATTATTTTAATTCAAATAATTTTCTGTCGCTGCTGGGGTTCGAACCCGGGTCTCCAGGTTCGTTGACATAGAGGCCACGCACTTTAACCAACAACGCCACGGACGCCACAATAACGTTACAATCCAAAAAACATACAAATTGAGTTAATTACACAGCAACATTCGTGTTGCCATGATCTATGCTGTGTACAATTTTGGTAACGATATCTTCTTTAATTTTTGCAGGAGAGTAGAATTTGTGATTCATTCACCTCAATATATTTCCGATTAGATCGTATTATATATCGATAATATCCAGTTTTGTTTGTCACTTTGATTAAACCATGTAAATTACAGTAGTACTTGTATATTTGATGTTTTGTCCATATTTAAAAATGGTGATTTAATTTCTTTTGTCTGTTCAAAACTTAAAATGCTTCTCCCGAAAAATCTAGTTTTTTGAGTTGTAACGTTATTGCAGAAAACGAGCGATATATTCTTCAATATACATATATTCAAAGTTTCAAGTAAATTGGTTGAAAATTGTCTGGTTATGTTTCCGGCCAACTAAAAAAATGCATTTTTTTTTTCTTTTATAATTCTTAAAAAACATATTTTTTAAGAATTATATTGTGAGCTTAATGCCAAATAATTCATGAAGCAACAGGTTGCTACAACAACAAAGTTCTTTGCAGAACTTAAACCAAGCTGACTAGACCATGGTTTCGTCGGACGCTACTCCGACTCATCAGTAGTCTCAGTGGTTCTAGCAGTCCACTAACTTTGACAAGCTAATAGGCGCAAGATCAATAAAACCAAAGAGGAATTATAGAAGCGCTATACTTTGTCAAAGCAATGTTTTTCTACTCTTTTGCTAGTCGCAAAATTTCAAAAAGTTGACTGCATTGATTCTGCAAAGATTTTGTTGTTGCGCTTTTTTGTTTACTTCTTTATCACGTATCAATCTAGGCTCCAAGGTTGGAGGCGACTAGCAAAAGAGTAGAAAAACATTGCTTTGACAAAGTATAACGCTTTTGAAGTTTTGAGTAGTAGTAGTAACTAGCGACCACTGGTGCGCGTTGCTGCACCCATCAACCATAAAAATAATAATAATTGGCGCTGACCGCTGACGCCGTTCATTGTGTTCAGCGTTTATTCTAAGAGTTTTGTCGTTGTTTGCAAGCGCTCTATTAAGAAAAGGCAGAATAAAGTGAATAAAGTACGTATCTTGGTTGCGAGCGTTCAGTGTGAGCAGTTTGCGAAAGCTTAATATTTTACTGACTTTCATTTTGTTGTTAACAGACGTCCTATAAAAAAGAGACCGAAGAGAGCGAAATGTGAGCAGCGAATAGTTTTGCTCTGAGTTTGATAACGTTGTTCTCAGTTGCTCTGTTAAGAAAAGAAAAAGCAACATAACAACAACAATTGTATGCAATTATATGCAAACTTTAATAAGCTATAACTTGAAAAATGTAAATTTTTAAGAAATAAAAAGTCCAGTTTGCACATCTACAGGTCTAAACCTACCAAGAAATACTAAATTTATTAATATTGGACTTGTACTTAAAAAGCCTTACGCCGGACAAAATTTGAGTTTGCGTAATATATATAAGATAGTTCCAGGCGGCCTTATAAAGGGTTTTTCATTAAGGACTTGACAATTTTTTTTAAATAAAACGCAAACCATTTGAGATATTTCAAAAACTTTATTATCGGCTTGAAGTAAAATCAAAACATTTATGAATGGAACTCGACTTTATTCATATGGCCACCGCGGGCACGTATGCAGCGGTCGGTTCGATGGACCCAATTGTCGATGACTCGGCCACACATTTCGGCCGAAACGTCCTCTATTTCGCTTTCAATGTTGGCTCTGAGTTCTTTGAACATCGTCGGCTTGTTGGCATAGACCAATGACTTGACATAGCTCCAAAGAAAATAGTCTAGAGGCGTTAAATCGCACGAATGAGGCGGCCAATCGACTAGCCCATCTCTTAAGACAAAAGGCTCATCAAACTTACTCTTCAATAAATCGATTGTAATGTGTGCTGTGTGGCTTGTGGCACCGTCCCGTTGGAACCACATGTCGTCCAAGTCCATATCTTCCAATTCGGCAAAAAATAATCGGTAATCATGGCGCGATCACGATAGCCATTCACAGTAACGTTACGATCGTTATCGTCGACGAATACCTATGGTCCAACGACGCCGCCGGCATGCATCAAATAGTTATTTTTTTGTGGATGAAGTGGTGATTCATGAAGCACATGTGGATTTTCACCTGACCAATAACGCATATTTTGCTTATTGACGAACCCATTGAGCGTCTGCATAACAACTGCCTTAGTTGTTGAAATTTTCTCTTGTGGTGGGTAC
This sequence comes from Pherbina coryleti, assembly GCA_943735915.1. Taxonomy (NCBI): domain Eukaryota; kingdom Metazoa; phylum Arthropoda; class Insecta; order Diptera; family Sciomyzidae; genus Pherbina; species Pherbina coryleti. The sequence goes on from OX030951.1 coordinate 68,628,124, forward strand.
AGCACCTGTCAGAATCGGCTGTTTACGAATAAAAGCACATTTTTCTATTCGCTGTTTTGTTTTTTCTTTTTTATATTCTCCTTGTGTTTGACAGCTGCTGTACCCCCCACTCCGAGACGAGACTACCTTGTTAAATATATCTTGACTCCTACCTTGTATAATTGTATCATGGTTTATTACAATATGTCCAGTGGTGGATCTAAATACGACCTGAAAGGCTTTTAGCCCCCCCCTCCCCCCTTGGAGAATTTTTTTGTCTGGAAAAAAATGAAAAAAGTCCAAAAAGACGTTTCAGCCCCCCCTTTGGCATACAAAAGTATAGTTTCAGCCCCCTTTTGCGAATCCTAGATACGCCACTGACTATGTCTCCATATATTAGAGACAAAACATGAAAAAGACAACTAAGATGAGAACGTAAGTTTTAATTTATTTCATATTAAAACTTTTCACTTTTTAGTTAGGTTGCGATATTTGCAACTGAGGTTTATCCAAACCTAGGGATTACTTGGTTTTTGTATTGACTTTATTTGTTCTTTTTTTCAGAACATGGTACAATGCAAAAGGGAAATTTCAATTAAATGTATGTTATGATAATTTAACCTAACCTAACCTATGTTATGATAAGCTTTTAAATAATCAAATGGACAATAAGCTTTTTTCCTATAATCAAAAGAGGAACAGCATTATAGCGCACCGTAAATGTTAGAACTTGTTCGCAAGCTGTTGTCTTAAATTTGTATCTGCTATAAATTATTTTTGTGCTGTTACATTAACAGTTCTTGAAATCACATACGAACATTTTATGGCTAATAAGAAAGCTTAAATTAGATATAATATACAAATCTGAAATTTTTTTAGTTCTAAAGCTTTTTAAGAATTCTAGATAGATTTTTAGAAAAGTTAATGGTTTATTAAAAAAGTTTGTCTTACATATTACAAAGTAAAAAAACCCTGAAGTAATAAATTTTCATGCTTACAGCCGAACAGTATAAAAAGTCGAAATCACAATTTTCAAAAACAAAACAGAAATGCAGTATTAAGTCTACAAGGAAATCATAATGAGAAAAATGTCGGTGAGGTATTTTTATTAAATTCATTTCAAGGCATCGACTGCCTTTTGAGCAGCATCATCCAAGTCGGTGGCTGTTTGAATGGCAAGTCCGGAATTTTTCAGAATTTTACGTGCCTCGTCTACATTGGTGCCTTCTAAGCGTACCACCAAAGGTACGGTAAGATTAAGAGTCTTTGAAGCGGCAACAACACCGTTGGCAATAGTGGCACAATTAACAATGCCGCCAAAGACATTTATCATAATTGCCTTCACCTTAGGATCCGAAGTTATTATTTGGAATGCCTTAAGCACTTGGTTTTCATTAACACCGCCGCCAACATCGAGGAAGTTGGCTGGATCTCCACCATTAAGTTTAATAATATCCATAGTTGCCATAGCAAGACCGGCACCATTTACCAAACAACCAATATTACCATCCATGGCAACATAATTGAGATTATGCTTTGCGGCCTCCACCTCTCGGGGGTCCGAATCCTCTTCAGCTGTGTCCATGGCAAAAATTTCTTTTTGACGATACTGAGCGTTGTCGTCAAAATTCAACTTGGCATCAACGGAAATCACCTCACCAGAGTCGGTCTCGGCAAGTGGATTTATTTCAATTTGAACAGCATCGACAGCTTTGAAGAGCTCGAATAATTTTTGTATTTCTTGAGCACAACGTTCAATACATTCGCCTTTGAACTCCAGAAATTTGGCGACTTCGATGAGTACTTGCTGTGGAATGGGCTTGTCTAGATTAAGCGCAACGGTTTTTATCTTCTCCGGTGTTTCTTGTGCAACGGCTTCAATGTCCACACCACCAGCTGGCGAAGCGATTAGCACTGGCCCATTATTTTCACGATCCAACAGTATGCAGAGATATGTTTCGCGTACAATATTAACGCTGCGTGCCACCATCACCTTTTTTACCATGATGCCCGTTTTGGGCGTTTGCTTCGTTATCAACCTATTTCCGATCATTTTATGGCTGAGATTTAGCACTTCGTCTTTTCTAATGTAAAATGGAAGGTTCTTAATATTTATTAAATGACAAAAAAAAAAAAATCGTAATTACTTGGTTGTGATGTGTACGCCACCTTTAAAGCCATTATCAAAGATGCCCTTACCACGGCCACCCGCCAAAATTTGAGCCTTCACCACATACTCCGGACATTCTAAAAAAAAGAAACAACGCATTATAAATTGTGGCACATTTGTTGCTTTTTTAAACCCACCAAATTTCTTTAAGGCACCGACATCTGCTGATGTTTCGTCCAGAATTTTGAATTCTTGTATAGCCACACCATATTTCTGTAGTAGATTCTTGCTTTGGTACTCAAGCAGATTGAGGTGGCGTACTTGTTGTGTATTTTGTGCCTGTCAAGTTAAAGAAAACCGATAATTTTATATCATTTTCAAGTTGATTGAGTAACGAAAGCCCGATCTCACGTACAATTTTGGTAATGGTACTGCGTGCGGATACGCTGGCGACACGTAGAATTGGCAGCATTATTAGAGTTAGTTTGAAAGGCTAATTAACTGGTTGACTTGAAGCTAAGAAGATGGTTAAAATAAGCTTTATGGAAGACTGTGGATTACTTGCAACAGGAATAAATTTATCCCTTATCAGAGAAATTGCACAATTCGCCTTTAACCTATTCTATTAGCTTACAAGATATCTCGGAGTGAAGATTTTAATCAGCCGGTTTTGACACATGCTCTGTTAAAAGTGTTCCCACTGCAATTTTTAAAAGTGTAGTACAATGCATTTGAAATATACAAAAATGTTCCTTTTTTTTAGAAGGAAAATTTTAAATGAATATAAAACAGCAAAATGTTTTTAAAATCCATGAAATAAATTTTATTTTATATATAAATTTTTGTCATTCATGGCGCTAATGGTGCGTACAAATCGTAATCTGGATTTTCAATTTTCATATACTTTTCGCAGGAAATCAGGCTGTATTTTGGCAATAAAGCTTCGAATGCTGGCTTCCCAATGCCCAGTGGTTAATAATTTATCGGAATAGACAAGCAACTCTACGTCCGTATTCTACACTGCGTAATATTTGTGTAAGTTCAAACTGAGAGAGTAAAAATGAAATGTGAGAGTAATTGCAAAAGTACGGAAACAGCTTCTAGTCATAACTATCAAATCTATAACGTCAAAATATTTCTAGTTTTCAAAATTTCATTATCCTTTTGGCACAGGAAAAATTACAATTCTTCCCTACTGCGAGTGAAAAGTTTCGGAATAGCACACAACTTTATTTTGGAATATTTGTAATTTATTTAGTTCCACGGTGTAGTTGCTAACTTTGTGAGAAACATATCTTTTGTGTTTTTTTTAAGTGCTGTGGGAAAAGGGATTTCCCATGTTATTTTTCAATTTGACGTGGTATTTTTAGTGACTATGGAATTTTTTGTGGTACTTTACGATGAAAGTGTGAATTTTTAATAAATGTGGGAATTTCGTGGTATTTTTAATATACGAGGGAAATTTTGTGGTATTTTTTAATGACTATGGGATTTTTTTGTGGTATTTTGCGATCAAAGTGCAATTTTCTTATATATGAGGGAATTTTTATGTGCTGGTGTTTTTCATTTCTGTGGTATTTTTTTATTCAAAACATACCAATCAATTTCTGTGGAATTTTGAAATTTTGTATGTGAGAAAAAGGCATTTTTTTTTTGTGGTAAAATTAGTTGGCAGCTACGGTGTTTTTATATGCCCAGCACATTGTGAAATAATAATAAGGTGTTAGTGAGTTTTTGACAACACCATACATAGCTTTCTCTCTGTCAAAAAACTGTGAGCGAAAGAGCGGAACTGTTGATAGTTGTCAAATTGTATTATTTGTTTGAGTTGCTAGATGATGATGTATTATAGTTTTTATATGGTATTGTTTGAATTAAGTATAAATAAATATTTAATGTAATTAATTGTGCCGTGTTGTGTTGACAAAAAGTTGTCTTTGACCATTTGACAATTTCGCCATTGAATAGTTTTGCCATTTTATCAAAAACGTGTGATGGAAGGTGCCACCGACATGAAGCTTTGGCCAGTATTCAAATTGTCTTGCATTCACATCGTCTGCTTCGAAAATATATCAAATACCATGAAAGAATGTCCAATGCCTCAACTGATAATAGCCATCAAGAAAAGTGGACATGGCATTGAGTTTTGATGGACTGCACGTAAGCTGATTTATTTTTATTCCAATTCGCGATCGGCTTTTTTTGACAGAAACGGGGCGAAATAAATTTATTATTTGAGAGAGATGTCTAAACTCACTAGCATCTTATTATTATTACACCATGGGCCAGCGCCATAAATAAGGTGCTTTGTATCCTCCGATATTTTGTTTTTGAATTTGTACAGTAGCCTAAGTCCATATGACAATTTGCTTTGTAGATTTACTATAAGATTATTTGATGTCAAATTTGATTTGCTCATCGTGGGACCCAAGCTAATTAGTAACACACAATACATTATGATCACAAGATCGGTTAAAGACCAATCAAGGGGTGAAATGGCCAATTTGTTTTTTTTCGTTAATTGATTTAGGTGGCAACAATATGAAGTTGAAATATTTTGACAGTCAGCTGTTTACATCCACTGCAAATATCGCTTCGCCGAAAATTGGAAGGATATTCGATAAATACTTCAGTAACATCTAAAATAAATCAAATGATTTTTAAAGTAATATATTAATTTTACCACAATGGAAGCTGTAATGCCTGCGATAAGTAATCAAACTGCCAGCACAAGTGAGCAGCTGCCGCGCATTCTGCCTCTAACCTCAGTCTGCTGTTGTCTAGTGCTATCTGTGATTTATGTAGCAAGTCTTTATGTGTGGAACAGTAAACACAATAGGTGAGTGAAAGACAGTTTAAATAAACATAACCTTACAGTTATTTTCGCTATGTTGCGACTGCAGGGATCACCCTACCACTGTGAAGCGGAGATTCTGCAGCGTTTTTGTGGTGATGTTAATTGCACCCATCTTTGTATACCAGTTCTCGGCAAAGGAACTGCTGGCTCGAGTAGCGTTTACTGATATCCTGGGGCTTCGTTTAAAGGGTCTTTTGCTGGCCGCAGTTGTGCCATATTTGCTCACGGCGTTACTATTTCTTGGACCGATCTGTGTGCAGCTGCAGAATGACTCACTGCGAGTATTTTTGGGTATATCAAGAAAAAAAAAAATTAGTCTAAGTTAAAAGCTCGCTTGTTTTGTTTTATAAATTAAGATTTGGACTATTGGAAAGGATCACTGAAGAATATACTATGGATACGCAATCACATTGTAGCACCGCTAAGTGAGGAGTTTGTGTTTCGCGCGTGCATGATGCCGCTCATATTGCAATCCTTTTCACCTGTAGTTGCCGTCTTTGTGACTCCGCTTTTTTTCGGAACTGCACACGTACATCACATAGCGGAGCGCCTAAGCCTGGGCATGGAGCTGCGAACTGCCATCGTTATATCATGTAAGTTGTTATTTATGTTACAAATAAATTAATAAAAAGTTTCTAGGTTTTCAGTTCACCTACACAACGCTGTTTGGATTCTATTCAGCTTTTCTTTTCGCACGCACGGGACACTTTGTAGCACCCTTTTTAGTACATGCTTTTTGCAATCATATGGGCTTTCCTGATCTGCAGGATTTGTGGCAACAGCACCTGCTTAAACGGGTTATTCTGATAAGCTGTTATATACTTGGCTTCGTCGCATGGATTTTTGTTTTGCCCATCGCCACACAACCGACACTCTATGAAAATACTTTGTATTGGAATGTACAATGATTCAGTTTTCTGAAATTATTTACGTCGTCATTTACGATGTTTTATACACTAACTGTGAGTCTTCCGATAGATTTTAGCTGCATAAAGTATTAATTTTTATAGATGAATATATAAAATGCTGTTCATTAGATTGCTATCAATTTATTGAAAAATTTAATAAATTTAAAACTCATCGAACGACACTAGCAACCACCTAGTGCTTCTGCTAATTCACCATTTTGTAAAAGTTCCTTTATGATATCCAAACCGCCTAAAAGTTCACCTTTAACGTACACCTGTGGATACGTTGGCCAGTCTGAGTAGGTTTTCAATCCTTGACGTACTTCCTCATCCTTAAGTATATCAAATGTTTCGTAAGGCGTTCTGAAAGTAATAACATTAAAAAAAGCTCAAAAATAATTTTCTTGTTGTCATACCCGTTTTTGTTAAAGATTTCAATGATTTGACGCGAGAAACCACAACGTGGTTCATTCCGATCTCCTTTGATGAAAATCATCAGTGGTGCCTTATTTATTAGCGCTTTCAGACGATCTTCTAGTGGTTCACCTGAGCTGTTGGCAGCGTTTGCACCAAGTTTCTTGCATTTAGCTGTAATATCAGCTACATCCACACCATCAACGCGATCTACTGCACTGCCTTTGGTAAAGAAGATGACTGTCGGCACTGCTTCGATCTTATTTTAAATAACACTTGATTTAGCACTAATTTTTCTTGGGATCTACAAAAAGTCCTTATTCTGCCTACCTGATGCTTCATCGAAATCTCTGGAAAGTTTTCTGCGGCCAAGCTTACAAACTGCAACTTTTCACCCAACATCGTGGATAAATCTTGGAACACCTCCAGCACTTGTTTACATTGTTCAGCCCAATCTGCGGAAAAGAGTACCACAGTCGTTTTGTCCGCACTATTGCAGAAATAAGAGTTACAAAATCTTGTTTGGAAAGCAAAAAACTTACTTGATTAGGTTGTTATATTCTTCGGCAGTCTTTATAGTTATCACTGACATTTTTTAAAGGTTCAATTAATGGTTTTTAATATTGTCAAAAAATTCGTCAGGATTTTCCGCCTGTACGTTGCGAACAAGTATTTGGTTATGGCTGACAAACGTCAAAAGTGTCGTAGAGATTTTTTTATTTTAGAACAGTGCTGTAAAGCGCACATTATTTATGAAACAGCAACGATAGAGTTTGTCGAACTTGTTATCAAATTATAATGAGTCTGATGGAAATTTAAAAATAAAATTCTACAAACAGTTTGCTTACCGAGCGTTTCCACTCGGAAACGAAGAAATCTTCGTTCGTTCAGGCAGTGTAAACAGTTTGGTCCGAACCAAGGTTCGGAACATTGGTTTTTTACAAAATGCTCGCGAGCGCTATTCGCGCAGTGTAAACACTTTTCCAGCACGAATGAACGAAGATTTCTTCGTTCGCTCTGATCGGCCGACGCTCGATCTTTTTGGGCGAATCCAGTGCTTATTTGCGCATACGTAGTAGATTTGTTGAAATTGTTGTTAATAACGTAGGAAAAACAAAAAAGAAAGAAAAATATATTGAAAATTTAACGCAAAAGAACTTTGTTTTACTTTGTTATTTTATTAGCACTTTATATAATCAAATTATTTATATAATATTCTTTATATAATAAATTCTTTATATAAATACTTACATAAAACCTAAATTTAAAGGCATAAAAGTAGTAAAAATTAATCAAATTTAGTACGTTTGCATAAACAAATATTGATCAACGCTGATGCTCGCAAGCATTGAATTTAAGTGTTTCCACTGCACGAACGAACAAGATGGCGATTACCAATGTTCGCAACTTGTGTTCGTGCGGTGGAAACAGTTGAACCGAACGAAGAATTCATCGCTACGATTTGTTCGCGATGATTTCTTCGTTCGTTCGGGCGGTGGAAACCCTCGTTTAGACAAGCTTGCATCAAATCAAATTAATTTAGAATTTGGTTAAAGGATAAATGTGTTGAAAATTTAAATATATTTTTCATTATACATTAAACTTAAGCCGAAAGATGTGCAGTGTTATTTATAAACACATTTTAACGCTCGTTTAACTTTAAACAGCATTTAAACATGAAAACGTGATTTACAAACATTTTTCACAGTTTTTAAGAGCAGGGTAACTTAAACGCCAAAATTTGCGTTTAAAGGTTGCGTATATCTAACCTAAAATTTTCTACAATCAGCTGACCTAGAATGGAATGTAAACCGACGATCGGTCGAAATAATTAATTTTCGGTTGCATTTTCTCTAAATGTAAAATATTATTGCAGTAGGGTTTGCATATTTTTGACATAACACTTGCTTAGTTGCACAGTGAATAGAAATTGTTTATAAATAACAATTTAAGCATGGTTGCGTAAAACCTTAAACGATGTGTAACTTAACAACTAAAAAAAATAAATAAATAACTGACCATTTCAGCCCTTGAAAGGACTTTGACCTAGCTTCTTATGATCAATTGTGTTGTGTGTGTTATTAAGTTTGTACACAATTGATCGAGAACCGGACCTACATGTTTAACGCCGACTCTAAACGGCGATGAACAGAATGTGCTTGTTTTCAAGAAGCTTTACATGGCATTTTGATAACTCTCTGAGGTTTGCCATTATCTGCAAAGAGGTGGCGGCCGTACAGAAAAATTATTTTAATTCAAATAATTTTCTGTCGCTGCTGGGGTTCGAACCCGGGTCTCCAGGTTCGTTGACATAGCGGCCACGCACTCTAACCAACTACGCCACGGACGCCACTTAACAACTGCTTAATTGTTTAACGAAATCTAATAAATTAGACTAAGAAAATATCAATTCTTAGCTAAAATATGGCAATTATTTTAGTCAATTCTTTGCTCAAATATGGCAGCACTTACATATTCTATGAAAAATTTGTATTGTTCAAATATATTTTCTTAAAAAGAAAAAAAAATATGTGTATGTGATAAAAGCTTGTTGGCCCATACAAAATATTCCCAGCAATAGAAGACTTGGCATCTCGCAAGCTTAGAAAATTCTAAATTTAGTGACAGAATCAAAACAAAAATATTTTAATAAAGAAAGCTATCTTAAAACTTGCAAACTTATCTACAATTTATCACAGAACTATCTACTATTGAAAATTTTGCGGCAGGTTAAATTAATGATTTATTTTTTTTTTTAATTAAACTTCTTTAGTCGCATATACCTTACTTAGGAATGGAGAATAAAATCGATGCATTGGTGAAGATTGCATTTTTGTGTTATTGATAATTCTTGTTGCATTAATTTATAAGCATAGTAAATCCACTTTAAATATAGACGCCCCACTTCTGTGAAGTGGTTGTTGGTTTGAATACATGCGGGCTAATATGAATTGCCTGAATTTTCTCTGATCTTAATGTTTAAGGAATGATTCCAATGACTTTCATGCCAAATTCAAATTAGGACCGTAGCCAAGGGAGGTTTTTTGGCTTAATCCTACCAATGATCAATCTAATTTCGAATAGCGTTTTATTTTCTAGACAAAAAACATTCTGGTTTTTTCACTGAATTTTTTTTACATTTTGACCTGAATTTACAAATTTTCAGTTGTGGAAAAATCAGAAATAATGGAAAATTTATGTTTTCTTGGCTGTCATATTGTTTATTTATGGAATATTTAGAAATGATTCCACTTGAATCTCCACTTGACTCATTTATAAAATATTCCATACTTTTTAATTTTTTGATATCTTGTATTCTTTTACTGAAATGAAATTTTTTAGTTTTTTGTGGATCGACCAAATCCACCGATCGATCTATTACATGTCATTTTATTGTGTTTAGGCCCCTATTAGGTAAGACAACTCAACTTAAGTTGACGTGACGTAAGACACCTCAACTGAACTTTTTTGCCATATTACGCATAACATACATTTTCAGTTGAGCTGTGGTGTAAAATTGCTGTTTCTATTGGAGCATGATTACACCGAAATTTTGACTCTTTCGTTGAAATGAATCAGCTGTTCGCATTAATTTCAATTTTTGTGTATATGAATTTTGTTCACAAGTAATAAAGCAAGGAAATAATAGTATAGAGTTATACTATGTTTCCATCTCCTCGAAATCTTGCGTTTTTTTAAAAGTGTTTTCAAAGTGTTTCCATCAGGCATATTATGACAGCTAGATTTCATTTGACAATTAAGGCTTCATTTGCTTGCTTCTGATTGGTTGCTAATTGTTTTTAATCATTAATCAGTTGTCATTACCAAATGTCAGTATGACAATTTTAATACGAGCTGAATAGGGCTGGATAGTGATGTATAACTTTTCAGGGATGCTGCATAGCATTTTATGAGATTTCGTATAAGATTTTGTTGAAATCTCGAGATTTTGAAATCTTGAACTTGTATGAAAACCTCACTAGATTTCAATGTAGATTTAACGAAATCTCACAAAATCTCAAGATTTCGAGGAGATGGAAACGTGGTATAATAGAGTGGCAAGACATTTTGCTGTAATGCCAGCAGTCTGAGTTCAATCCTCGCATGTGACAAAGAATAAAATTTTCTCGCTTTGCTTTTATCTATTTTTTTTTAACACAGCGCTCCTTGGACTAACACATAAAAGAGCTTTTTTAACTATTTGTTGAAGTGCTTTTTAAACGATTTTTTAGTTGCATTTAAGAAGCGCATAACAATATGTGTATAAAAATATGAGCTCCACAACTCTGAACTCTGAAAAGCGCATTCTCAAAGTAAGCGCATAAAATGCGCTATTTTTACTAAAATAATATACACATGATATGGATTATAATATATGCATATACATAACATATGTATTTATACTTTATTTTACTTACGTATTTTTATCAATTTTCACTCAATTAACAAAAAATAATAAACAAATAAAAAGTTTGTATGAAAAAGACGCTATACAACTAGCTCAAAGCAGATGTAAGTTTTTGACAGTTTTTACACTCGACACAGAGTTGCATTGTTAAACCTACTAAACCTACTACTACCTACTAAAAGAACGAAAGAACGAAAAGAACTAAATGAACAAACTAGTTCATTACGTTCGATTGAACTAAAAAGAGCGATCTTTGTGGTGAACTAAAATGCTCAAGCCTACTACTAATTTAACAAACACTGATGCAATGAGTCAGTTACATGTTTTCCACCCTTCAAATAAGATTTAGATCTAAAACGGACTGTGTAGTCTTTTTAGCCCTTAAGCCGATGACACCTATTTTCTTGCAACTGTCACACGGTGATCGTTTGAATAGCGTTCAATGAACACTTTTTATTCTCTTTTACATTTTGATCGCTGCTCGGTCACACGACAGTGAAATTATAATGTTAAATTCGTTATTTCACCACCTAAAAACACTACTTTGAACGCTGATTGCAGTCGTGTACAGCGTTCAATAATGAAATATTTTGAACGCCCTACAAAATGGTCATCCACTCTCACTCGTACTGTTTTTTTACAGTTTTCCATTGAAAGTAACAACAAAACCATTTTAATTCCTTTCAAACGATCACTGTGTGATCTGAACCAATCAAATCATGTCATTCGAACATTTCCATTAAATTCAACTACTACGTAAAATTAAGTACCACTGGGATAATTTTAGTGTCTTCTATTAGTGCTCTTATTAAAATTTCCTTTTTCTTGTGATTTTTTTCGTTTCATCGAGTTTCAAATCACAACTGTGCTAAAGAAGTTTCACATCAAAAAGAATACAAATACATAAACAGCTGTTCGTCAAATAATCCATATCGCAACGTTTCTTCTCGATTTGTGTTTCTTTCCAACACAGACCGAATTTTTACCGATCTCAACGTACAGAAACAGCAGTTATCACGAAATCGGTAACTTACCGATTTGGTTACAGAAACGAGCTACTGATGTCGTTACGTTGCTATCGTCGCCAATGTGCTCAGGCTCAGACATGGACGCGAAGTATATGCGAATGGTGCTAAACCCACTTTTGATGCGTGTTTTGTTTACCAACACTAAACTGTAACTAGTATCAACGTAAACGAAAGATACGTTATAACGTTGACGTAAGCTTGAGAAGACAAAAACAGTGAACAGCTGTTTTAAGGGAAAAAACGGGTGTAAACAAAGGTTTGATTGTTTAGCTATATTCAGAAGGAATGACAAAATAACAAAAAAGAAAAAAAAAATGCTAGAAATGAGCAGCAAGTAATTCAATTATCAAACTCTAAATAAATTGTAATTGCTGAAAAAGCTAAAAATGGTAGAAGAAATGGAAATGAGTGCCCTTGGTGGAACGGGATTAGACGCAATGCCAGAAAGTAGCGCACAGCCTTCGAAGGCAGAACACTTGATTGAACAACTCAATGCGGCAAATGCAAAGAAAGTTGCGCTGTTACTAGTGCTCGGATTTGTGACTTACCATGGTATTCTTAACTGGCGATACGGTAAGTTGTTGAAATTGGTCATGAACACTAAACTATACGCCATGCTTTTTAGGCAGTGACTCCTGCCAGTGGTTGCTGTCGAAAGGGCGATTCAAGGGCAACAATGAGTGGCAGCCATACGGATGCATGATGCATAAATACTCACAAACGTGCGTAGTTGATTTATATTAAACCTTGTTCAATGTTGAGTATTGTTTAGCTTTGTAATTTTTAATTTTGTAATGTGACTAGCTACGCTGTAGTTTGGTAGTAGTTGCATGAGTCACGAACAAAATTGCAATCAGTTGTTTTATATGCACAATTATTTTAATTGATTAATTTAAATATGTGTAGTAATTGGCTATAGAGAAAGTTCTATTAATATTCTCATTACATACAATATGTTTTCTTAATTTTATTCCATTAGCGACACGCGACGGTGTCTGCGCTATCTGGCTTTTTGGAGCAACAAAAACCACTTTGTTTTCATTGGTGACACGAGCGTGCGTCTGCTATATCAAAGTTTCATCAACCACTTGCATCCCAACGATGATGACAACGGCTCGCTGCTGTTGCCAGATGCGGAAGCCAACACCGATGCCGAATTCGAAGAACGCAAACTTAACATGAAAGCGATGTATATTTATGCCAATCAAGTGTCCAACGTGCTCTTGGAAAAACTCTCCAAATTTGAAGATAACGAACAGCCACCTGCGGTTTTTGTGGTGGGTTTCACGCATCCACACTTTCTGGAGGGCAATGTAACCGATGACCTCATCAAGTCATATAAACTGAACCTAACACGTCTAGTGGTGCCCTTCAATCGAATAGTAGCAAAAAAATCGAAAGTTCTGTGGAAGCTACAGGATCGCGTAAATGAAGAGAAGCTACCAGAATCATGGCGGCAAGTACAGAATGAAGATATTGAACGTTTTAATCGAGAGGCGCGCAACGTTTTTCGTTACACTTTGACCAATGTTTGGGAATCTTCGTGGCACATTTCAAATGGCTTACTCGACACTGCATTGGATGGATATAAATTGAGCCCTCTAGCTCTACGACACGACGTCCAGATTGTTCTGAATATGTACTGCAATGATAATATGAACTACAACGATGGTACCTGCTGCAGCAGCGCTGAGCCCTATACAAATTTACAGATTGTCTCGTATGCGGGCTTTGGTGTGTGGTAAGTTTGTGTGTCATATTGAAGTATAGCTTTGGTAGTGGGTGGTTAAGAACCAGAAGGAATGCACTCGTAGACTTCTGACCACCAGAGTAGAATATAGAAAAGGGAAATAAAGTCGAATCTATTAAAGGGTTGCGTTACCTAAATGATATATAGAAGCTTCATTTAGAGAACAGTATGAACGCGTCATCCCTTTAGATGAATTAATGAAGATTTTTGAGTTTGATTTGGCTCTCCCTTAAGCCTGACCCGACTATAACGGCAAATTGTTAAAACGATAAAACTTCCTTTAAATACAAACTTCAAAATTAGGTTCATGGAATAATTGAATTTCCAAACTTTGACTTTCGAGCGTATTGGAACTTGAACCTTAAGTTTTACTCAGGGACCGAAAATAACTGTTATTTTCGAAATTTCGATTCAAAAAGTCAAGCGGAAAAAATGTGTTTTCGATATTTGAATAAAGTATAGCGATGCTTGTTAACTAAAGAATAATAATCTTAAAAGATTTTTATTTATTTGACTTTTTTAAAAAAAGTAAAAAAATAACAGTTATTGTTGACCGATTTTTTTTTTGGTCAAAAATAAAAGTTGAAATTTGACTTTTATTTTTTCGGTCAAAAATAACAGTTAAAATTTGACTTGTATTTTTTCGGTCAAAAATAACAGTTAAAATTTGACTTTTATTTTTTCGGTCAAAAATAACAGTTAAAATTTGACTTATATTTTTTCAGTCAAAAATAAAAGTCAAATAATGACTTTTACTTTTTCGGTCAAAAATAACAGTTAAAATTTGACTTTTATTTTTTTGGTCAAAAATATAAGTTAAAATTTAACTTTTATTCTTTCGGGCAAAAATAAAAGTTAAAATGTGACTTATATTTTTCCGGTCAAAAATATAAGTTAAAATTTTACTTTTATTTTTTTGGTTAAAAGGTGGAAAAATATAACAAAAGTATAAATTCTATTCACTCTACTCTTATCTGCCTTTGTTTGGCTTATCACTGCACCTTGCGTTCCCTGTCATTGTTGTGAACTGAAATGATCATCAGAGAACATCACAGAACTGAAATGAGTAACGGACTGAAATCGGATACTCAAATCATACCCGAGTTACTTGTTGTTCTATACCCTATCCTTGCTCAATGAAATATGAAAAATACTTATAAAGGGTGGGCCAAATATATACTATTATATACTATTTGTAACTAATAACTATAAACAAGGACGCCGAAAATTTTTTCCCCACCTAGTTTTCGTCTTCAAGTGAAGAAAAGGAACTTTCATCGTTTTGTTGAGAAAGTTGTGTTGCATAGTATAATAATTAAATATTAATAAAAATCATTTTCAAATAAGCGAAAAATCGCGAAAATCCAAAAAGAGCACGACAAATAAATTTAGGCTGCAAAACAACGTGTACCGGGTAAGCAAGTAATTAATATAGGATGTCACTGTCAAATTGTGTACCTTTATTTTTAATAGAAAAAAATAAAATAAAGAATAAAACTTAAAACTAAAAGTCAAATTTTAACTCATATTTTTGACCAAAAAAACAAAAGTCAAATTTTAACTTATATTTCTGACCGGATAAATAAAAGTCATATTTTAACTTTTATTTTTGACCGAAAAAATAAAAGTCATATTTTAACTTTTATTTTTGACCGAAAAAATAAAAGTCAAATTTTAACTGTTATTTTTGACCGAAAAAATAAAAGTCATATTTTAACTTTTATTTTTGACCGAAAAAATATAAGTCAAATTTTAACTGTTATTTGTGACCGAAAAAATATAATTCAAATTTTAACTGTTATTTGTGACCGAAAAAATAAAAGTCAAATTTTAACTGTTATTTTTGATCGGAAAAATAAAAGTCAAATTTGAACTGTTATTTGTGACCGAAAAATTATAAGTCAAATTTTAACTGTTATTTATTGACTTTTTTTAAAAAAGTCATAACAGTTACGGTCCCTGGTTTTACTTATATCGTCGTTACAAATGTGAAGTTGTGAATTTGAAAAAGTCAATTTGTCTTTTACCATTGTATCGTATTGGTTAAGTGGAGCTATATGCTGTGCCAAACCATAAACAACACGCATAAAATACGGTAAAACTATTAAATAGTTTTACAAGAGCAATAATGATGGCCGCGCCGAATTGCTGTTGTAAAAAATGTTTTTTCGCTCTACTGAAAAGTAATGATTATTAGATTCGCAACTTCACATTAAAATGGCGATATAAGGAATTGTAACAACTTAAATTTAGTTTCATATAACTTGGCATTAAAATTCTGGTGCTGAGATTCACAATTTGCATTTAGAATTTCAAAATGTTGAACTCTGATTGAAATAAGCACGTTCTAAAAGGAATCCTGTTTGACATATGTATATATTAATACAAATTCAGTTAAAATTTAATCATAAGCCGGGTCTTATCAACAATTTTGATACTCCATAAATCTATGAACTTTTAGCTGATAGCATATTATTTATAACTTATTGGATTTGAGATTGGTACTGAACTTTAACGATATTTTAGACCATAAACCGCTCA
This sequence comes from Pherbina coryleti, assembly GCA_943735915.1. NCBI lineage: Eukaryota > Metazoa > Arthropoda > Insecta > Diptera > Sciomyzidae > Pherbina > Pherbina coryleti. The sequence continues at coordinate 68,644,119 of OX030951.1, forward strand.
TGTGAAAGTATATAGGAACGTCCAAGCATTCAGTTATATTCAATTCCACTTTTGTCCGTGGTTCGAAACCCCCATGTGACTTCGATCGACCATCACCTCTCTGCAGACAATGGCGAACCTTAAGAGAGTCAATAACACCATGTAAAAATGCTTGAGAACATGCAAATTATCCGTTCGAAGTTGACATAAAACTAATAGATCCAGTTCTTGACCGTTTATGTACAAACCTATTATAATAGGTACAACTCAATTTGATCATTAAGTCGGTCACAGTTCTTTTAAGGGCTTAAATAGCCACTTCTGTGAAGATAGCCCAAAATCTTCAGCCCAACTTTTTGCTCAATTCGCCGCAAAAACTTCTGAATGCTGAAATCGCCGCAATGAAAAAAATAGGTGTTTGATAAATTTTTTACAAAAGAATGGAGTTTAAAATACAAATTAGTCTCATCATCAAAAAATTGCTATAAATCGTCCTTCATACCGTAAAATGGATTAGAAGTAAAAAAGTAAGGTCATGAAAATGTTATGAGAGGAGAAAGCTGTAAAAGTCAAAATTGAATAGCGATTTCCTTGAAAATGAACAGATTACACCTTCATATTGTCAGAAAAAAATTTCAATTATCCTTTTGATCGTAAAAATCGTCCTTCCTATGGCTAAGTTGCATGAAATGAGTTGCTAGCAATTTCAAAGTTTTTTGTTTTGGGCAAAACGAAAAAAGAGGTAGAATATGAAAAGTTATCATCCTGGATTTTTGCTCAAAATTTTAGTTTCATACGAACAATCGAATGAAACTATGCTCAAGTTCCGGTCTATCGTCATTGCTACCGAAATTTGCGCCAAAATGCGAAAAAATGTGATTTTTGTATGAAAGTCCGATTTCCACACCCCGAAACATGTTCCAAAACGTTTTTATGTTTACTAAAAGCCCCACTCTAGCGAAAATTATTTTATAATTTTTACTTCGTTTTAAAAACGTGGTATATTAAAAATATTTTTACTTAAATTATTATTTTAATTGTTGTTTTTTTTTGCAGCATTGCTCTAGTGTGTGGAATTCTACTACGTCGCTGGATTTTGCACTTGCGCGGCAAGACGCTCTACATGCCGTTGCAACAACAACAAAGCTCCAGTCAAAATCCAAGTACTTCCGCGCTCAATATAGTCGATTATTCTACACCCTTAGTAGCTATTGCCATGCTGGGCATAATCATGGCCTACTTTTATCTCTGTGACCGCACTAACTTCTTCATGAAAGAAAACAAATACTATTCAGAGTTCAGCTTTTGGATACCGGTGGGCTATGTGTTCGCTTTGGGCCTCTTCTTCACCGAGGATTCGCGCTTTACGAAAGTTTTAAATCGGGATCAAACTGATGAACTCAAAGGTTGGATATTGATGATTGTGCTCATATACTACATGACTGGTGCTCACCGTGTGCTGCCCATACATATGCACATCAAACTGTTGATCAGTGGTTATCTCTTTCTGACCGGCTATACGCACTTCACCTACATGTGGCAGACGGGCCAATCGGGATTTGTACGGTTCTTCCAGGTGCTGTTCCGCATTAACTTCATGACTGTGGTGTTGTGCTTCTGCATGAATCGGCCCTATCAGTTCTACTACTTTGTGCCGCTCATCTCATTTTGGCTTTGTATCATCTATTTTTTGCTCTCATTGCCGCCACGTATCACGGCACAATCTGTGGATGCCAATGCACTGCATTATCTGTACTTAGTGGGCAAGTTCATCGGTTGTTTTAGTGTCATAACAATTCTCTTCATGTCAGAGGTTTTCTTCGAACGTGTATTTGTGACGCGGCCTTGGAAAGCGTTATTTGTTACCACGGACGATGATATTCATGCCTGGTGGTATCAGTGGAAGATCGATCGTTACACAGTCACGTTTGGCATGATTTTTGCTGCTTGCTTCCATATAGCGCAAAAGTATAGCATATTCGATGACAACAATCATGGAAATCTGTTCGCGCGTCGCACATCGCTAACCGTCACGCTTCTGGCTATCATTGGTGTGGGCTTCTACACCACATTCTCGTTTCTATGCCGCAACGAGCAGAACTGTGAGGAAATTCACTCGTATATCGTCTTTATACCAATTATAGGATACATTATACTGCGTAATATATCCGGTATTTTGCGCACGCGCTATTCAACTTTCTTCGCCTGGTTCGGTCGCATTTCGTTGGAGTTGTTTATCTGTCAGTATCACATCTGGTTGGCAGCCGATCGTCATGGTGTGCTTGTGCTGCTGCCTGGATTTCCCACACTCAATATGATCGTTACCTCATTCATCTTTGTTTGTGCATCGCATGAGGTTCATCGCATCACAAACATTCTGCTGCCCTACGCAGTGCCCAATGACTGGAAGTTGATTATGCGCAACTTTGTAATATTCCTCATCATTCTCATACCGATCGGCAGATCAGATGGCATGTTCTAAAAATTGCCTAATTTTGTTAAGTAGTTAAACTGGAGTTAACTGAAGCACTTTAGTAAAGCAGCTTAAATTTTTTCTACCATAATTGATATACATAGAAGAGTGCTTAAATTGCTCTTTAAATTTTTCATTGTTAATAACAATTTATTTAGTTTGTACGTTTTAAACATTGTTTATTTTCTATTTTTATTTTCAATGCGCTTAATTATTTTAAAGCAATTTAAAATGAAAATATTACAGCATATAGAAAATGCTCAACTTTAATACATTTAACTAGCTTGTACTCAGTATTTATGATCACTAGTAATAAAAAAAAATGATAGTTATAAACAAGTTCTAGACGGCAATAAAACACTTTGTTAAAACAACAACCAACGGTAGTTTGAATATTGCGAAGGCATTAGAAGGTACTCGAGAGAGCGTATGAAATTCTTTTTGGAAATTTTGCATAATCAATGAAATGTAAATTTAGAACCCATTATCAGACATTATCACTACTCATGATATAATTATACAGGTAGCATTGACAAGTATAGATTTTCTCAGCAACAAGGCAACGACCATCTGTCAGTTGTTCGTGCAACAAGAATTAAACGAATGTAAAAATAAATAAATTCCGCAAAATATGTGCGTTAAATACACAATTATAATAATGAAAGTTGTGAAAAAATTATGTGTGATATGTGTTTAACGTTTTCCAGCCGTGGTGTTTTAATAATAATTGGAAACTTCTTTAATTTCGTCCATATGCATCTGCAGCTGCTGAGGTTGCTACATTTGAACGTTTTCAACATTTTTTCTTATGTTTGCACTTAATAACACAAAGTTCACAAGTTATCTTCGTTGTAGTAATAATAATTCACTATTGATTAAATAAAATAGGCAATATTTTGTAAGAAAATGTTTGGTTATTTGCAAGCGCTGAAACATAAACAATGGCGAAAACATAAGAAATAATTGAACGCTCTCTTTCTAGACATTTTTTTTGACAAATGGTCGTTGCCCAAGCAACTGTCAATACTACCTTATATTATTATACCATGATCACTACTTATATTAGAACTTCTATTACTAATACAACAAGAAAAATCAACCATGCTTGATAGTTTTACAAAGCTTACTGAAGTTTTCTTAAATAATTCTGAAATAAATTTGTCATAAACTATTAGTACATTGTGTATTTAAGGTGTACTATATGTGCATATGGCATATATGAGTTAAAATAGTCCGTTTTTGCAATAAACAAGATTCTTTATATTTATAACCATGGGTTTACAGCGGAAGGGGTATATTCTAGGGATGGGAGGTTTTTATAAAAAAAAAGTTTCGTTAATTTTTTCCGATTTTTTTAGCGGTTAAACTGACCGACCGGTTAAAACCGAGGCAAAAAATCGGGGTTTCAAATAACTGATTAGGTTTTATAAAATTTTTTTATATTAATTTAAAAAAATACAAAACATATGTTAATCTTACAAGCAAATAAATAACATTTTATGAATACCTAAGCTTATCAACCCAGTATTGACCAGAAATCTGATTCATAAACACTCGTTCTGTTATATGTTCATTTGTTAGTCTGCTTCTCTCATCGCTTACAAGTTTATTGACGGCGGAAACCAACCTCTCTGAAGGTATATGTAGAAGGTATGTATAGAGTATGTATATATGAAGGTATGTATAGAGCTGCCCATAACTAGAAGATATTTTTTAGCCGCAATGGATAAGGCAGGCATGCAACACATTCTAACTTGCTAAAACAAGATGGGCTTTTGCGGTGTTCTGGGCAACATGGGTTGTTGCAAATACAGTTTTAGTTCCTCAGGAAATTATGACTCTCTTTCAGCTGAACTCACATGTTCAAGTTGTTCGTCATGGGTAGACAAAAAGTAAATTTTTCCTTTATTACGAATTATTGAGCAGCTTGGACTTGTTACCACAGTTGGATAGTATTTATTTCTTTCCTTACTGATCTCTGCAATTGCATTATCTAGGGTCACAAAGAAAAGGCTGACATAGAAGAGGATTATGAACTTGATGTTGCCGTTGAATTTTCAAAAAATTAACCCTTAAATGTTTTGTTTTAAAATTAACTGTTAAAAATAGTGTTTTTTTGACTTTGTACAAAATTTTTTTAAAAAGTCTGACAAATAGAAGTAAAAACTATTTTTGACGTAGAATACGTCATTCTCGGAGGTAAGTAGGGTGGTTGATAGTGATCAGGTGTCGGTATTTACATTACTTTTTGAGCCTTTGGTGGGCCTAAAGTACTGATCGTACAATGTTGATGTTAGCACTTGTTGGTCTGTTTGATCCTCAATGCGACAAAAATTCATGTTAGAACTCTCTAACTTATATAAATTTTACACAATTACATGAAATATAAAGCCAACATTTGATGTTTTTGTTTGCTTAAACTTGCTACCTATTTATCGACAGTTTCCGGTTTTATCGACAAAACCATAAAATTTGTATGGGAGCCCCCCTAAGGTGTGGTCTGAGGGAATAGGTGTCAAGGGCAAAAATGTTCCTTTTGCAAAAGTAATGGGGGTCAGTTATACACATTAACCCTCTCCGGCACTCTCTTAAAGGTCATACGCTCAGGTGCACGGAATAAATAAACAAAAACCATAAAATTTGTATGGGAGCCCCCCTAAGGAATGGTCGGAGGAAATAGGTGTCAAAGGCAAAAATGTTCCTTTTGCAAAAGTAATGGGGGTCGGTGATACATCTTAACCCTTTCCGGCACAAACACAATAAAATTTGTATGGGAGCCCCCCTAAGGAGTGGTCGGAGGGAATAGGTGTCAAAGGCAAAAATGTTCCTTTTGCAAAAATAATGGGGATCGGTGATACATATTAACCCTTTCCGGCACTCTTTGAAAGGTCATATGCTCAGGTGTATGGAATAAATAAACAAAAACCGTAAAATTTGTATGGGGGCCCCCTAAGGAGTGGTCGGAGGCAATAGGTGTCAAAGGAAAAAATGCTCCTTTTGCAAAAGTAATGGGGTGATACATATTAACCCTTTCCGGCACAAAAACCATAAAATTTGTATGGGAGCCCCCCTAAGGAGTGGTCGGAGAGAATAGGTGTCCAAGGCAAAATGTTCCTTTTGCAAAAATAATGGGGGTCAGTCCTACCTATGAACCCTTTCCGGCACTCTCTTAAAGGTCATATGCTCAGGTGTATGGAATAAATATACAAAAACCATAATATTTGTAAGGAAGCCCCCCTAAGGAGTGATCGGAGGGAATAGGTGTCAAACGCAAAAATGTTCCTTTTGCAAAAGTAATGGGGGTCGGTCATACAAATTAACCCTCTGTGGCACTCTTTTAAATGTCATATGCTCAGGTGTATGGAATAAATATTTTGCTAAATAGTTTTTAAAAAAGATGTCATCAAAAGCGAATTGACTAATTCTACGTCTTGTGTTACGACATAGTCGAAACTACTGTATCTTTTTTATTTAAGACTTATAATATTCTAAATAATATAGAACCGATTTGAAAAAAATCAAACCAAAAATATAGCCGTAGGAATTTTTTGAATGGTTGTATCTTTAAAGATACACAGTGCATTTAAGGGTTAAGTAACTTTTCTTTGGGAGCATTTGCCTCTCCTTGTAATTTTGTTATTTTGACAAAGCGGACTCAGTACAGTTAATCGTTGTTTGCACTAAACTACCTGAAACATAGTTTTTAACAGAAATTTCTTTTGTCGCTTGTTCAAATTGTATTTCCTTTACTTCAAAAAGTAAAATTATTTCTGAGCTGGTTAAAATACGCGGACTAGATTTTAAAATCGGGCTGGCAAGTATTCTAGTAATGATTGAGGAAAGTTTAATAAACGGTTGATCATATAAAATACAGAATTCCTTCGTGTTGGGACAGATTGGATTAAAAGAAGAACATTGCCCTCTGGTGTTCCCTCTTTTTCTTGTTCTGCCCGAAGTTGAGTTGATATTGCTGTGTCTAGCATATGGCACAATATACTTAACTTGGTCAATAAAGCTCTTTAAAGGAAAATTATTTCTATCATCTAACCCATCCGTAACAATGAGGTTTAACAGGTGTGCAAAGCAGTGCACATTCCTTCCTTCTCCAAATAATCGCCGCACAGCTGAAATCATATTCGCACCTCCATCAGTGCACACAGATTCCAGTTTTGATATTAGAATATGAAAAAATTCCAATACGCTTTGAAGTTCGGTTCGGTTTTCTAAAAAAACAAAAGGTTAACCGGTTTAACCGGACTTGCATAAAAACCTTAAAAAACCGGTTAACCTACAGAAGAAAAACCGGTTTACAGTGTATGGTTGTTGTTTCCCATCCCTAGTGTATTCAGTTTTAACTAACTCAGTTAGTTAGGAGGGTATCTGCCCATAAGGAGGGTATAGAAAAGGTATTACATGAATCATTTTCACCCTTTAACCATTGAGACCATCTACAGAAGGTCATCACAAAAATGACATTCTATTCAAATACAAATTTTTTCACGGTCTAACCGCCAAAAACGTTTTTCGTCATTGTGAATCCATATCAAACGGTACATAGAACGAGCTTAGGTAAATAATTTTACAGATACAGCCATTTCTGTAGCGATTTTTGTGAAAGAAGATGTGAAAATTATTTGTGATTTTATTGCATGTTAAAATTTAAACAAAAATACTTTCTAGCGCTTGAATTGACTCGGTAATTTTTTTGGTAAGTTGTTTGATCTATTCTGATAATTTGTTGGTAGTTTGATTTGTGGAGAAATATTTTTGTTGGAATCAAGTTTTTAGTGAAGACCGTCTGTTGACGGTTTGAGTGAAAAAAAATCCATCAACGTCATTTTACGTGGTCTTTATTTTGTTGGTCTTATTTTCATTATTTTTACACGAATCAAACGTCATAACGTTGAAATAGTCAAAGAAAAATCTTTTAATACTTCTAGTTTGTACACTTGTTTTTGGTTTCAAAAAATATCACAAAAAACCTCAAGAAATAAAGACTGCAATAAGCAGAAAAATTCAAACTTTTAGTAATGGGTGGCGAAGAAATTGAAGATTTAACCCTTTGATGACCGCTCCTGAACCGCTGGAAAATTCGTTAATCCGACAAGGGATTCGTGTTTTATTTCATGAGAACTTGTTGTTTTTAATCTGTTTTGAAAGTTAACCAATGAAAGTTTAAAAAATAACCTTTGCAATGATGGTACCTTGACCTCTTTGTGACTATTGGTTTTGGAGATATTCCCAAAATATTTAAAAAGATTATTAAAAAACCCCAAAAATTCTATCATAGTATCTGGCCTTCTATATTTGCTAGGGGGTAATGTTTGACATCCAATGAAAGGTTGAAAAATAACCTTTCCAATGGTGGTACTTTGACCTCTTTACGAGCATTCAAAATATCACAAAATAGGTTAAATTTTCCCAAAAATCGGATCATTCATTTGATGCAAAACAAAACTTCGTAAAAAAAAATTGTTGGGATTTTTTAACGAATTTTTGACCTATTTTGGAAATATCTTCTGGACCAACAGTAGTAGAGTGGCCAAAATACCACCATTAGAAAGAAAATTACACTTTTGATTTTGTGTTTTTATTTCAGTATTACTACAAACACGATCGCAAATCAAAATTCAAATTCGACTTGCGACTTTTCTGCGATCGCTTTGATTTGAGTGTGCATAATCAGTGGCGGATCTAGGATTCACCAGAGGGGGAAGGAGCTAACAGTTTTATAGTCCAAGGGGGAGACTGAAACGGCTTTTACATCTTTTTCAATTTTGACGTAGAATACGTCATTCTCGGAGGTAAGTAGGGTGGTTGATAGTGATCAGGTGTCGGTATTTACATTACTTTTTGAGCCTTTGGTGGGCCTAAAGTACTGATCGTACAATGTTGATGTTAGCACTTGTTGGTCTGTTTGATCCTCAATGCGACAAAAATTCATGTTAGAACTCTCTAACTTATATAAATTTTACACAATTACATGAAATATAAAGCCAACATTTGATGTTTTTGTTTGCTTAAACTTGCTACCTATTTATCGACAGTTTCCGGTTTTATCGACAAAACCATAAAATTTGTATGGGAGCCCCCCTAAGGTGTGGTCTGAGGGAATAGGTGTCAAAGGCAAAAATGTTCCTTTTGCAAAAGTAATGGGGGTCAGTTATACACATTAACCCTCTCCGGCACTCTCTTAAAGGTCATACGCTCAGGTGCACGGAATAAATAAACAAAAACCATAAAATTTGTATGGGAGCCCCCCTAAGGAGTGGTCGGAGGAAATAGGTGTCAAAGGCAAAAATGTTCCTTTTGCAAAAGTAATGGGGGTCGGTGATACATCTTAACCCTTTCCGGCACAAACACAATAAAATTTGTATGGGAGCCCCCCTAAGGAGTGGTCGGAGGGAATAGGTGTCAAAGGCAAAAATGTTCCTTTTGCAAAAATAATGGGGATCGGTGATACATATTAACCCTTTCCGGCACTCTTTGAAAGGTCATATGCTCAGGTGTATGGAATAAATAAACAAAAACCGTAAAATTTGTATGGGGGCCCCCTAAGGAGTGGTCGGAGGCAATAGGTGTCAAAGGAAAAAATGCTCCTTTTGCAAAAGTAATGGGGTGATACATATTAACCCTTTCCGGCACAAAAACCATAAAATTTGTATGGGAGCCCCCCTAAGGAGTGGTCGGAGAGAATAGGTGTCCAAGGCAAAATGTTCCTTTTGCAAAAATAATGGGGGTCAGTCCTACCTATGAACCCTTTCCGGCACTCTCTTAAAGGTCATATGCTCAGGTGTATGGAATAAATATACAAAAACCATAATATTTGTAAGGAAGCCCCCCTAAGGAGTGATCGGAGGGAATAGGTGTCAAACGCAAAAATGTTCCTTTTGCAAAAGTAATGGGGGTCGGTCATACAAATTAACCCTCTGCGGCACTCTTTTAAATGTCAAATGCTCAGGTGTATGGAATAAATATTTTGCTAAATAGTTTTTAAAAAAGATGTCATCAAAAGCGAATTGACTAATTCTACGTCTTGTGTTACGACATAGTCGAAACTACTGTATCTTTTTTATTTAAGACTTATAATATTCTAAATAATATAGAACCGATTTGAAAAAAATCAAACCAAAAATATAGCCGTAGGAATTTTTTGAATGGTTGTATCTTTAAAGATACACAGTGCATTTAAGGGTTAAGTAACTTTTCTTTGGGAGCATTTGCCTCTCCTTGTAATTTTGTTATTTTGACAAAGCGGACTCAGTACAGTTAATCGTTGTTTGCACTAAACTACCTGAAACATAGTTTTTAACAGAAATTTCTTTTGTCGCTTGTTCAAATTGTATTTCCTTTACTTCAAAAAGTAAAATTATTTCTGAGCTGGTTAAAATACGCGGACTAGATTTTAAAATCGGGCTGGCAAGTATTCTAGTAATGATTGAGGAAAGTTTAATAAACGGTTGATCATATAAAATACAGAATTCCTTCGTGTTGGGACAGATTGGATTAAAAGAAGAACATTGCCCTCTGGTGTTCCCTCTTTTTCTTGTTCTGCCCGAAGTTGAGTTGATATTGCTGTGTCTAGCATATGGCACAATATACTTAACTTGGTCAATAAAGCTCTTTAAAGGAAAATTATTTCTATCATCTAACCCATCCGTAACAATGAGGTTTAACAGGTGTGCAAAGCAGTGCACATTCCTTCCTTCTCCAAATAATCGCCGCACAGCTGAAATCATATTCGCACCTCCATCAGTGCACACAGATTCCAGTTTTGATATTAGAATATGAAAAAATTCCAATACGCTTTGAAGTTCGGTTCGGTTTTCTAAAAAAACAAAAGGTTAACCGGTTTAACCGGACTTGCATAAAAACCTTAAAAAACCGGTTAACCTACAGAAGAAAAACCGGTTTACAGTGTATGGTTGTTGTTTCCCATCCCTAGTGTATTCAGTTTTAACTAACTCAGTTAGTTAGGAGGGTATCTGCCCATAAGGAGGGTATAGAAAAGGTATTACATGAATCATTTTCACCCTTTAACCATTGAGACCATCTACAGAAGGTCATCACAAAAATGACATTCTATTCAAATACAAATTTTTTCACGGTCTAACCGCCAAAAACGTTTTTCGTCATTGTGAATCCATATCAAACGGTACATAGAACGAGCTTAGGTAAATAATTTTACAGATACAGCCATTTCTGTAGCGATTTTTGTGAAAGAAGATGTGAAAATTATTTGTGATTTTATTGCATGTTAAAATTTAAACAAAAATACTTTCTAGCGCTTGAATTGACTCGGTAATTTTTTTGGTAAGTTGTTTGATCTATTCTGATAATTTGTTGGTAGTTTGATTTGTGGAGAAATATTTTTGTTGGAATCAAGTTTTTAGTGAAGACCGTCTGTTGACGGTTTGAGTGAAAAAAAATCCATCAACGTCATTTTACGTGGTCTTTATTTTGTTGGTCTTATTTTCATTATTTTTACACGAATCAAACGTCATAACGTTGAAATAGTCAAAGAAAAATCTTTTAATACTTCTAGTTTGTACACTTGTTTTTGGTTTCAAAAAATATCACAAAAAACCTCAAGAAATAAAGACTGCAATAAGCAGAAAAATTCAAACTTTTAGTAATGGGTGGCGAAGAAATTGAAGATTTAACCCTTTGATGACCGCTCCTGAACCGCTGGAAAATTCGTTAATCCGACAAGGGATTCGTGTTTTATTTCATGAGAACTTGTTGTTTTTAATCTGTTTTGAAAGTTAACCAATGAAAGTTTAAAAAATAACCTTTGCAATGATGGTACCTTGACCTCTTTGTGACTATTGGTTTTGGAGATATTCCCAAAATATTTAAAAAGATTATTAAAAAACCCCAAAAATTCTATCATAGTATCTGGCCTTCTATATTTGCTAGGGGGTAATGTTTGACATCCAATGAAAGGTTGAAAAATAACCTTTCCAATGGTGGTACTTTGACCTCTTTACGAGCATTCAAAATATCACAAAATAGGTTAAATTTTCCCAAAAATCGGATCATTCATTTGATGCAAAACAAAACTTCGTAAAAAAAAATTGTTGGGATTTTTTAACGAATTTTTGACCTATTTTGGAAATATCTTCTGGACCAACAGTAGTAGAGTGGCCAAAATACCACCATTAGAAAGAAAATTACACTTTTGATTTTGTGTTTTTATTTCAGTATTACTACAAACACGATCGCAAATCAAAATTCAAATTCGACTTGCGACTTTTCTGCGATCGCTTTGATTTGAGTGTGCATAATCAGTGGCGGATCTAGGATTCACCAGAGGGGGAAGGAGCTAACAGTTTTATAGTCCAAGGGGGAGACTGAAACGGCTTTTACATCTTTTTCAATTTTGACGTAGAATACGTCATTCTCGGAGGTAAGTAGGGTGGTTGATAGTGATCAGGTGTCGGTATTTACATTACTTTTTGAGCCTTTGGTGGGCCTAAAGTACTGATCGTACAATGTTGATGTTAGCACTTGTTGGTCTGTTTGATCCTCAATGCGACAAAAATTCATGTTAGAACTCTCTAACTTATATAAATTTTACACAATTACATGAAATATAAAGCCAACATTTGATGTTTTTGTTTGCTTAAACTTGCTACCTATTTATCGACAGTTTCCGGTTTTATCGACAAAACCATAAAATTTGTATGGGAGCCCCCCTAAGGTGTGGTCTGAGGGAATAGGTGTCAAAGGCAAAAATGTTCCTTTTGCAAAAGTAATGGGGGTCAGTTATACACATTAACCCTCTCCGGCACAAACACAATAAAATTTGTATGGGAGCCCCCCTAAGGAGTGGTCTGAGGGAATAGGTGTCAAAGGCAAAAATGTTCCTTTTGCAAAAATAATGGGGATCGGTGATACATATTAACCCTTTCCGGCACTCTTTGAAAGGTCATATGCTCAGGTGTATGGAATAAATAAACAAAAACCGTAAAATTTGTATGGGGGCCCCCTAAGGAGTGGTCGGAGGCAATAGGTGTCAAAGGAAAAAATGCTCCTTTTGCAAAAGTAATGGGGTGATACATATTAACCCTTTCCGGCACAAAAACCATAAAATTTGTATGGGAGCCCCCCTAAGGAGTGGTCGGAGAGAATAGGTGTCCAAGGCAAAATGTTCCTTTTGCAAAAATAATGGGGGTCAGTCCTACCTATGAACCCTTTCCGGCACTCTCTTAAAGGTCATATGCTCAGGTGAAGATAATGAAAATTCAATGCATTGATCAAAAATGCAAACAAATTTATTTTTATTTCAAATAAATCAACTTATCAACAAAATTATTAAAAATATGTCTTCGATTTTTACCGTTGACGACCATTGGGACACATAGGTCCCGTCAGATTTAGTGGTTGCGTGGATAGTCCAAGTGGACTATCTTTTTTTGTTATTTTTTGTTAGAAATTGGAAGGTTGCCCGCAATTTCTCCAAAAATGTTGTACCTGTAGCTCCTCCCACCCCCAAAATATTGCAGCAAGAAGAAGGGGGAGAAAAAGTAAAGATTTTTCGACTTTGGGATGGTCTGGTAGGCAAAGGGATGAATCTACCCTTGAAAATTAAGTACTTTCTGGAAGCCACATTCATTCCCTGTTGAATGATACCTTGTAAAGAAAAATCGTTTGCATAGTTTTTCCAGGAAAAATTCGAAAGTAAAAGGCTCACCGGTGTCCCAATGGTCGTCAAAGGGTTAATGAATTAAATTGAAACTGATGATGATTTCGAAGACTCTGATGTTGAAGATCGTTGTGATGAGCTCAAACTGAAGGTAATGTTGTGATAACAATAGGTTACAAACAATGGATTCCTCAACGTGTGTGAATACCAGGGACCGTAAATAACGATTTTTTAATTTTTTTAATTTTTATTTTTTATTATAATTTTTTCGATCAGAAATAAAAAGCAGAAATAAAAGTTATTTTTTATTGGTATTTTTCTGATCAGAAGTAAAAATTATTATTTGATCGTTATTTTTTCAATCAGAAAGAAGTTATTTAATAGTTATTTTTTTCGATGAGATATAGGAATGAATCATTGATCTAAATTTTTCCGATAAAAAAAATAAAAGTTATTTTTGATCGATTGTATAAATAAATAAATAAAAAACTATTGCAAGTTTTAAGAAAAAATAAAAAGATTCAAAATATACAATAAAGTATTCAAAATTCGAAATAATAAACTTAAATATAAAAGTAATGTTATAATAAACAGTAAAAGTGGAGTATGTAATTTTATGAAATTTATGAAAGTGCTTTTTGCAAGCCAAACCCTGGACCTTTGGGCTCTGCAGTGAGCGTTAGGGGATTTCCCTTTGGTTCAGCAGCCAAACGCCCGTTCTGCGGACCGGGTCTCATAGGCTTATCAGCTTTGCAGCTCATTAATATAGCAGTAACATCTCTTGGAGTCAAGTCCTCCTAGTTGCATTTTTATACAAAGCTATACTGGTTCGTTAGATATTAAGACAAACATCAATATTTACATAAAAGTCATCGTTAATAGCCATTATTGGCGCATTGACACATGCACCGAGGCATTCAACTTCGGAGAGGGTAAATTTGCCATCCACGCTGGTTTCACCAACATCTATGCAAATAGTTTTCTGCAATAATGAACGAATTTAGTCTGGGTTCTCTATTAATTTCCTTTTTTATTTTTTTGTTTTTTGACCATTTGTACCTTGCACGTTTCTAAAATTTCAGCTGAACCAGCCAGCCAACATGGTGTTGTAGTGCAAACTTGAACATGGTACGTTCCAGTTGGATTACGCATAAACATCGTGTAAAAGGTGGACACTTCGAAGACTCTTGCTGGCGGTAAATCCAATATTTCGGCTATCTTGTGCATGGCTGAGATAGACAACCAGCCATGTTGGCGTTGTGCCAAATCCATCAAAGGAATCAGAGCAGCTCGCTTGAAATCATCTGGGTAAATACTGAGAATGGCCTCGATGCGCTATATTAGAGTCAGATAGATGATTACTACCAGAAAATAATCTTGTTTTGTTGTTTAACTCACTTTCTCGTTTTCTGGCGTAAAACTGAATGGAATTTTCAAATTATTTTCAGGAGTATCGTGATGCTTAATGCCAAATCCTCTTCTCTTCGTGGCACTGGTTTTGAACGTTCGAAAAACTGTGCGCTAAGGTAAAATAAAAAAATGAATACATTGAGGAATTTTGGTTTTAACTTAAGGAATTAATTTCAACACTTCACTTCGATCAATTTTGATGTCAGGAATCATGATTGAATTCGGTTTGAAGTAGAGTTTCTTTGGACAACAGATTTGTGTTTAACTTGCGAGTACTTACCACCAATTTCAAAGATAATTTCACATTGCCTGCCAGCATTATACATATATTTATAAAATACGAGTTTGTTTTTCTTTATTAAATTATTTTTCTGACAGAAATTCCAAAGATTTCGTAGATGTGGTACTACGATATTCTTTACCGAAAATCCCAGTGGGTTAGTTACAGCTCATTTACGAGATAAGAGCCCATGTTGGAATGGGCAATTAGAGATTTGCGCCAAGTACAATTTAGCATGATTCCCTCGAGAAGGTACAAGTTTAAATTTTTTCAACTCTACAATAAATTTACAGTCCTTCAAAAATATCACAAAGATTGAAGAAGTAAATTTCCAGCTCTATTTTAATAATTGGAGGAGCAAAAAATAGCTCTTAATTTTTCTATATCAAACAACAACAAGCATAATTGGCGTGACATTTCCTATTTTGGAGTTTTATTATATTTTCAAAAATGGCGCCTTACTCTATCATTCCCAAATATAAAGGAAACAAGGCCCCAAGAATTCATTTATGTAATAAAAGGTATGTTTCCGTACGCTCTTTAAGTAACACTTTTTTCCAGCAAGAGAAAGATTGAAGATTGAAATACATCTACGACTTCACCACAGATGACGAATTATGGATCTATGCTTATGAGCCCGAAACAAAGCAGCAATCTACTATTTGAGTCTTTCAAAGTGAACAAAATCCGACAAATACGTGCATCCAGCCTCTCTGCGAAGATATTCCTAATGACATCAATGGGGTTAATTTCCTTTTAGAATACGGTCGGAATATAGCCCATTAGAAGGTTTTTTTACTTTGAGAATACATATCTGTTAAAGAGTTTTAGCTCATTTATATAAAAAATCTGTAAGACAAGGCCAGCTTTGAACATACCATCCCTCCACACATGCCTGATAGGCATAATTTCCGTGTAGCGCTTAGTGAAGTTTTGACACCATAAAATCAAGAATTCAAATTCTGAGAATACCAAGATAAGGCTCCTTTGCAAAAGATACGACTCAAATTCGTATTTGCTGGCGCAAATTCTTGGAAGAGGCCTTAACTGACTTACTGTTGTGAAAACATACTTAAAATTTATATTGAAAAGTTCTGGCTATACATACAAGGTGGCGCAAAAATAACCTTCCGATGTTTTTTGGCTGTAATTTAAAAAAAAAAAATGAAAAACTTTGATTCTTCTTGTGGATTATTTTTATTTGGTCTTTTAATTTTTTTTACATCAAGTTGAGAATATGATGTCATGTAAATGGCCGCCGCCACAGTTGATTGTCATTTGGGCCCTTTTTATGGCATTTTCCATCACTTCGGCCAAAACTTCCGGCGATAGGTCCTCACATTCTTGACGGATATTGTCTTTAAGAGCTGCAAGAGTCTGAGGCTTGTTGACATAAACCCGCGACTTCAAAAAGCCCCACAAAAAGAAGTCTGGAGCGGTCAAATCAGGCGATCTTGCTGGCCAGTGCAAATCGCCAAATCGGGAGATTAGGCGCCCGGGAAATGCATCCTTCAGCATATCGGTTGTGGCACGTGCAGTGTGTGCCGTTGCACCGTCCTGTTGGAACCACATGTTTTCCAATCCCAATTCATCAAGTTGCGGCTAAGAGAACTCGTTGATCATTGCTCTGTAGCGCTCACCATTCACAGTAACCGTCTTCGAAGAAAAAAGGTCCGATGACTCCTCCAGCGAAAACAGCACACCATACAGTGACTTTGAGCGGGTGTAATGGCTCTTCGTGGGTTACACGTGGATTTTCAGTGCCCCAGAAGCGTAAATTTTGCTTATTTACGTACCCGCTAAGATGGAAATGGGCCTCATCACTCATGATTATTTTTGATGAAAAATCATCTTCCTCTTGGTGGTGATTAATTCCGCGTTCTGGAGCAGTGTAGCGTAACATTGTTTATTAACGTGTATTTCGCATGTGTTTACTACACAAATGTCAAAACAGAACTGACATTAGGGGCCAATCGCAAAATTTATAGCATTTTCTGATAGGAGGATTACTTTTGCGCCACCTGTTACTATACATAGTATGGTTTGTATGACCGTTTTTCTTTGGGTATCATGGGTATACTGAAAATTTGAAAAGATATTTTAATAACTTAAAATAAATGATAATTTTTTAACCTTAAAGATATTCTTAAACTTAACAATAAGTTATAATTTAAAATCAACTCGTCTCTCTTTTGCTATCTCGGATTTGATATTACAAGGTTGATGAAAAGGAAAAGTGAGCAAAAACTTAATTACTTGCCATAACTTAAGTGCGTTTATCTCGGTTTGAATAATTTTTGCACCACATACTTTAAACACCAGTCATTCTCTTCGATACTAGAATCATGAGGATAGCATCATGTTAAATTTTGAAATTTTGATGCTATAGGTCCCTTAATTTTTGAACGACCCTCTTAATTCTAGTACCGACGATAACTGCATTAGTTCTTAATATATTTCCGTTATGCTTTTTATTTTTAGACGATGCACAAAATTTTGTTGATAACAACCAGCTTTATACCGTTTTTTCTTAGTCTTCTTTGATATGGCAATATCTTTTATAATTGAATCGGTCATTTCAGAAACATCATAAGTCAGTTTTTTTTCCAACATGCTTTTTTTGTGGAAAATGATTTCTTAAAGGCAGATATGTATTCTGGGCATAAACCACGTAAGTCAGTACATTTCTTCCTCTTCAAATTATACCGCGTAAAAGACGTTTATTGCAGAAACAACATTAGTCAGTGACTTAAGAGGTTTTTGCAACAATTTTCAAATTTTCAATTCGACAATAATTGTCATTTATATTAGGTCTGTTCCCGTATTTTTTGGGCTAAAAATGGTAAAATTGTCAAAAACGTGAGAGTAAGGAAAAATCTCTCAAGAATATTGAAAAAAACAAAAAAGTACGGGAACGCTTTTTGGACTAAAATTGTGTAAACTGTCAAATAAAATGAGCGCGCTCACATTCAATTGAAAAAAATGAGTCAAAATAACCCGGTCCAAATAAAAGTAATACATTATTTTGATTTATGTTGGCTTTGACTGACTCTAAACGATTTGAAAAATTTCATCAGTATTTTCCCATACGTTGTCATTAGTTTTTACCAAATGACCGTGATTTTGGAGTCATCAAAAAAAATGTTCGAAAGCATTATCGTATCTATTATGTACCAGGAGAATACGTTGATTTGGTTTCGAACTCCAGTTTAGCATTTACAGTTATAGAGCTTAAAATTGGAGATGTTTTGGAATGTAAGAAATGGTGGTCAAATTTATACAAAAAATATGTTTGTCAACTGAATCTTATGGAAAAAAAATCCCAAAAGAACAAAAACATCATTCGCGCCTTCGACATACATGAGTTTTCAGTATGATTCAGACAATAAAAACTTTTTAACAAAAAAAAAAAAAAAACCGCCTTCAAAATCACTACATAGTAAAAAATAATTTTAAATAACTTTTCCCATTCATTTCTTGGTCATATTTTAAAAGTTATTTATATGTTTTATAATATTGGAAATCTTATCATTTTCATTTTTTCTATTTTGTTTTAGTATCATCAATATATTAATTGCTTTATGTACATAAAACTTTTGAAGTCGGCGCTTATCTTACTATTCGACATCTTTTTATTTTAATTTTTTCTAATTTGTTTTATCATAAAAATGTTATTTACTTTATGAATATATGTAAAAGCTTCTTAGCGATTTTTTTTCTTTCAGTTGGCAATTTTTGAGTACGCTGAATGTAGCCAATGTGTTCCATGCATTATTTGTGTAGCTGTTACACACTATGTCATATTCAATATGAGCTTTACAAGCTCACCCAAACCAGTTTAGTGAGAAATTTAATGTGTACAAAGCTTTTAAAATTACTACAGTGTCACCAAGGCACCAAATAGTGCACGGATGGTATAAGATCATGATTGTGTGTCAAAGATGAGCGCCGACTTCAAAGCTTTTATGTTCATAAAGCAATTAATATATTTTTTTTTTTTTTTTTTTTTTTTTTCTTCATTAGTAACTTTATTCAATACAATTAATGAATTAATACAAATGTTCTATACATAGCCTAGGTTATATATGTGCAATTAATTCATGCGTTTTTTTTTTGTAAACGTTACTAGGATCCTCAGACGGATAAATTCCGTGTATGAGAGGATAATGAAAATTTGGTAAAAAACTTAAAACTAGTAAATAACAGTAAATAAACATTTTTCCTTATTTTCTAAGATATTGAGGTATCACATTGGTGAGATCATATATTTTTAGATAAGTTATCTTAAATTCATTATATGATAATTAAGTTTTTGTTTGAACATATTGATGTTTCTTGCGTTTTTAATCTCTTCTGGTAGGTTATTGTATTGCTTGATTGTGCTGTGTTTCAGGCTGTTGAGTTGTTTTGCTGTTCTCGCTTTTGGGACGTCGAAGTTGTATTTCTGTCGTGTATTATGTTGATGTATTGTGTTTCTTGTAGTTAAGACCATACTTGTTTTGAATAGGTTGTTTTTTATTTTGTAAATGTATTTGCATTTTTCTGTATATATGAGTTGGTTTATGTCCAGTTGTTTTGTTGTTTTGTATAGTTCCTTTGTGGATGTCGCTGTACTTTTTTTGAACAGGGTTCTAATTGCTTTGTTCATTAGCCTTCCAATTTGCTCCACTTCGAACTTGTTGCATTGACTCCAGCTACAAATGTTGTATCTTATTTTTGATAGTATATGTCCTGTGTATATCCGTTTGGCTGCCTTTTCCGGTATCAATCCAATTCTTTTGATTGCTCGTACAATTGGTAGAATATGACTTTTTATTTCTTTGATGTGGTGTTCGTACTTCAGTTTCTCGTCTATCACCATGCCTAAATATTTTGTGTGCTGGACTCTCTGTATCTCCGTGTTGTTGATTTTGACATTGATATTGATTTCTGAGTTGTTCTGTGTTTGAAATACGATGTAATTTGTTTTTTGAATATTTATGCTGAGCCCGTTTCCGCTGGCCCATTCATGATAAATCTTCATATCATGGTTCATTTTTTCCTCAAGTTCGCGTTGTGTTTTTGCTGTTGTTAAGAAGTTAGTATCATCGGCGTAGATGTTATATGTAGATTTGAAGTTGCATTTTCTGATGTTATTTATGTAGAGAAGATATAGTTTCGGTCCCAGGATCGAGCCCTGTGGAACTCCAATTTTTGTAATGAGCTCGTCACTGTACTCGCCATCTATTTTAACTACATGTGGTCTATTTTTTAAATACGTTTGTATTAGTTTGTTCGCCATTCCTCGTATGCCGATATCATTTAGTACTGTAAGTAATTTTTCGTGATTAACAAGGTCGAATGCTTTTGACAAATCTATAAAGGTCGCTGCCACTAGCAGTTTTTCATGCAATAGGTCTATAGTTCTCGCATCTGTATTTTATTCCTTTTTTGTAGATCGGTGTTATTATAGCTGTTTTGAGATGGTTTGGGAAGTTGCCAGTTATGAAACTATTATTTATCATGTTTGCTAAGATCGGGCCTATCGTTGATTTAAGTGCTTTAAGGTCCTTAACTGATATTCCATCGATTCCTCTTGCTGCATAACTGTTGAGATTTGTGATTATTTGCTGTATTTCTTGTTCTGTGACTGGTTTTAAAAATATTGATTTTTGATTGTAAATGTTTGGTACTGTTGTGTTGATGATAATAATGATAATAAAACAAAATAAAAAAAATGAAAATAATAAGATTTCCAATATTATAATACATATAAATAGCTTTTAAAATATGACCAAGAAATGAATGGGAAAAGTTATTTAAAATTATTTTTTACTTTGTAGTAATTTTGAAGGCGGTTTTTTTTTTATTAAAAAATTTTTATTTCTTCCTTTTTAGAGAATATGAAAAATTTTATGTAATAGTATTCTTGAGGAAAATATCAAACATGACACTTTGTTCTTGAAAAATTTGTTTTATTAATTCCTGAAAGTTTGTTGGGTATTTTCCATTTCCGTTTCTTTACAATTTTAGTGCATGCCCTTTCTCTAATCCCACCCACTTTATTTACCGTACCTTATAATGATTCTACCTAGCCCTGTGCCGAATTTCAGTTTCCAAGTATCAATATTAACCGTAATATAGTACTTTCCTTAAAGTGCCACCCCCTGTGTACAATCCCGCCCACTTTTTTAATGATTCTACCTACCCACCTACCTGCATACCAAATATTAGTACGCTAGTGTCAATAATAACTAAGATATAGCCTTTTTATAATATTTACACGCCCCTTTGTTGAATAACGCCCACTTTTTTGGCCGTAATTTGTAGTAACTGTACCTACCCATGTACTAAATTTCAGCACCCTAGTGTCAATATTATTCGATATATAATGTGTTCATAATATTGCCACACCCATTTGTCGAATAACGCCCACTTTATTTACAGTAATTTTTAAAAATTGTGTCTACCTCTGTACTAAATTTCAGTACCCTAGTGTCAATACTATTCGAGATACAGTGTTTTTCCAATATTGCCACACCACTTTGTCAAATAACGCCCACTTTATTGAATGTAATTTGTAATAACTATGCCTACCCATGCACTAAATTTCAGCACCCTAGTGTCAATATTATTCGATATGTAGTGTGTTTCTAATATTGCCATACCCATTTGTCGAATAACGCCCACTTTCCTTACAGTAATTTTTAAAAATTGTGTCTACCCCTGTACTAAATTTCAGTACCCTAGTGTCAATACTATTTGAGATACAGTGTTTTTTAATATTACCACACCCCTTTGTCAAATAACGCCCACTTTATTGATCTTAATTTGTTATACTTGTGTCTACCCCAGTATTTTTACTGTAAATTTCAGTACCCTAGTGTCAATATTAACTGAAATACAGTGTTTTTCTTAAATTGACACGCCCCTTTGTCAAATATCGCCCACTTTTTTAAAAAAGGACCTCCGCGTTCATGGTATCTATCTGTTGACAAAAAATTACGGAAATCGGGCAAGTGCTTTAGGAGTTATCGTACATACATTGTACATACATTTACAAAAAAAAAAAAAAAAAGCGGACAAACCAACGAACTTGAGAACCTCCTCCTTTTTGAAGTCGGTTAAAAAGGGAATTATCATAGCCGAGGAATATATTGATGGATCGATTAAACATTCATTCATATCAATAAAAAACTGACAAATTCTGTTTTACTTCCGTCAGCCAAGTCTTATGATTTAAAAGTGCCCATCAATAGTAAAAAATAGACGATTTAAAATAAGTTCAGGATAGCATTCTGGAAGAGGATATGCCATTTTATAATAGCATTTTTAGCTGGCCAGCTGCAAATGTTGAAGATAATCAAGATGAGAATGATGGAGAATATGATTATGTACCTTAAAACTATTAAAAAAAGGACAAATTAATACACTTGAAATGTTAATAGGTTAATTTTTAAGTGTAATCCTCAATAATAAATATTAAGAAATATAATTTCTACGTTTGTTTTGATTAAATTATATACCACTAATCCCGTTTCTTGCTAAAGCAACATAAGTTAAGAACAGTTTTTCAGGTTTTTTTCATTATTATAATTAATGAACTGTGAAGGTTATTCGATATTTAAATTTTTTACAACTCAAATACCCAATTAAGCATAAAAAAATCCTTTAAAAATCGTTTCTTTGTGCATGAAACAGTTTTTATTGATTCCTGAAAATCTCTAATTGTGTGACTTATGATGTTTCTGAAATGACCGATTCAATTCTTGTGTAATTTAATTTTTAGCGAGGCATTAAATTTTGGGTCGCCAAGGTAAAGGATGCCCTAAATATGGAATATTTGCAGAAAAGGGGTCGATAAAGACATTAAATTGCTAAAAAATTTAAATGGAATTACAAGAATAATCTTCATTCAAATGTATACTGTAACAACCGCAACATGGAACGGGCCCATAGTCTTTCATCTGTCATTTATATCTTTCTCAGTTTCCACTTTCCTCCCTAGAATTTATTATTCAATAAGTAAGAAAAAAATCAATTCAATAAGTGTATCAATTTGAAAAAAGAACAACCAACTTCTACATAATTTCCCATCTATAGTCCTTTCACAACATGTTAAATGCACTTGACAGCAGTCTTTGATTCTTTCTTTATATGTTCTTATACGTTCTTTATATTTCTTTATCTACAATGTAGCGCCTTACAAGAAAGACTCACACATTTATTCATAGCGGTCTTTGCCATATTTGTAAAAACACGTTAATGTGCACGGATATAAATAAGGATATAATAAAGTAAACAACAGATGTCCCAAAGGCACACGATTCAATGGCTAGAATTCAAAAGAACACGAAAAGTTCACACGTCAGTAAGTTGGTGGTTTAAATAACCGTATCACCCACCCATCACACTAATTAGTTTCATTCAACCATGTCTACAATTAAATCCATTGAGCCCTGCCTTCTTGTGTTCCAAGCAACCTTATCAAGTAGACTCGGCACTTGCACTTTCGTTCATACCTTTGTCTGAGCAATGTGCAAGAGGTGTATCAACTACTGAAGAACACACACAAAGCTACACACACACACCCACATATTGCAACGGTATGTAAAATTTAAATTTACAACTCATACGAGTATAACCACTTGTTGGAAGAAAAATGCTTACTAAAAAAACAAAAAGTTAACAAATATAGTGTGGGTGGAAAAGTTAACGGCAAAAACAATAACTCAAGAAATGAACTCATAGACTGACATAATGGATATGAATGAACTAAGGAAATTGTGGTTATTATGAGATAAGAACACAGACTGAGACAAAAATATTATCTAAAAAAAAAAAAAAACAAAAACACCCACGGTGGAAAGTAGGGATAGAACAAGTTGGCGGTGAAGTCTAAAATTGATGATTGTAACTGATCTATAATTGTTTTTAACAAACTTTATGTATGGTTGAAGGAGAAAAGGAGTGCACGAAAAATGAGCTTCCATAAGTTGACATAACGAGGCTTTTCAAAGGCTAACAAATGTCTCATTTTCTTATTCCGCCACAAATACACCAAATAACTCACAACATGAAATACAGCGCTGTATAGGCGCAAACGTTTTTGTGTTTGCAGATATATTAAAGGGAGCTTTCTTAAGTACTAAGCACAAAGACAGAATGAGCGAGATAAAATTGAGAAAAAGAGGTGCGTGTCAGCTCTGGCGCGTGACTGGAGTTTACTCCAAAAAACAATTGTCTTTCAATATGTAAAAAAGGCAAATGATGTAAATGAACTCACCTCATATGATACCGACAACACATCTCAGCTTACAAGGAAAACTGACCAACTACAAAAATTCGGTTTTTTACTTTTTGATGCAGTATAATGTGGAAAGTCATTCAAAACTTTCTGGCAATGCTGAAGATCTAATATTTCGGCTAAAAATATCCTTTTGGTTCTTTTAAAGACCAATTTTTAAAGAACACACAAGGACCTTGATATCAATGAAGATTTGTTTTGCTTTTTCTCACTAACTATGTTTTTTCAGTTGGTCAGTTTTCCTTGTAAGCCGACGATATAAACAACACTTATTTATATTTATTTATATTGATTTGATAACATATGTATATGAGTATTACATAAATTATATTACATACAAATATATTCTTTTAATTATATTACCTTATTAATTTCGTGAATAGTAACATCATAATTGAATATTGTGACAATACGAGTAGAATAGGTTTGTGGAAACAAAAATACCATACGTGAACTTCGAAAGTTGCATGAGTTACGAATCCTGAAAACATCGCATCAATGGTTGAATCATATCCAATCGTCTCTGGTCTTCTACCAGAAACTTAACCCTTAAGCCACTGGAATTGAAATACGAGGTATTTAGTTGTGAAAATTTTAGTTCTAGTAGGAATTTAGGCTGATAAACACGAATCTGAAGTCAGTTTGTCAAAATATTTTTACCTGTAAGTGGAATGTGGAAAAAATGAAAGACCGTCTGTAGACGGTGTTAGTGGGTTAGCTGAAAAAAACAAAATAAAACGTATACAATGTATATATAGGGTGTTTTTTTTAGGGGTTTGTTTTTCGAATAGAGATAAAACACAAGAAAATCGTTTTAATGTCCATCAATTTGGCTTTATTGGAAGGATAATTTTGTGCCATTAATGTTTAAATATGATTTCGGGCATGTGGCCGCCGCGGCTGGCTCGAATAAAGCCAATTCTACAGGTCCAATTTTCAACCACTTTTTCAAGCATATGGGGCCGTATGTCGGCAATAACGCCACGAATGTTGGCCTCCAAGTCCCCTAACGTTTCTGGTTTGTTGGCGTAGACGAGCGACTTCACATATCCCCAAAGAAAATAATTCAATGGTGTCAAATCACACGATCTTGGTGGCCAATTGACAGGTCCATTCCGCGAAATTATGCGCTCATCGAATGTTTCCTTCAATAAATCGATTGTGACGTGCGCTGTGTGGCATGTAGCGCCGTCTTGTTGGAACCACAACTCATCCACATTCATGCCATCCAATTCGGGAACAAAATAGTCGGTTATCATGGCTCTATACTGGTTTCTATTAACGGTAACTGACTCTCCAGCATTATTTCGGAAGAAGTATGGCCCAATGACTCCACCAGCCCATAGAGCACACCAAACAGTGCTCCTACCAAACAGTCCGTTTTTGTGGATGTAATGGCGTCTCAAGGATCTCATGTGTATTCTCTTCACTCCAAATGCGGCAATTTTGCTTGTTGACGTAGCCGTTCAACCAAAAATGAGCCTCATCACTGAACAAAATTTTGCGATGAAAATCAGCATCGAGATCAATCTCATTTTCGGCCCATTTGCAAGCGTTGTTCTTTTGTCAACCTGTTCATGATGAAATGGCAAACCAAACTGAACATAAATGACATTAGAGTTGCCAGATTTGACCACAAAATGCCAGTTTTATCTCTATTCGAAAAACAAACCCCTAAAAAAAACACCCTATATTATTATATATATATAATATAATATAATAAACATCAGAATTCTTACACAGTTTACAGGAATTCTTCGATCCTCATTCAGGAAAATTATTTATTCCATCGAATCTCACACTTGCCACAGGGTGAGCTGCTTTTTTTCCAACATCATTGCTGGTGGTGGTTCGCTGTTCGGCTGGTGATGGACGACCAACAGATCGTCTTTCGATAGAAGCACAGAGTTCTTTTGATATGCTCAAGCGAAAATTATACATTGTCATGTCTTCTATCTTTCCATCACTATCAGTAGTTTGATTTTTTTCAGCGTTGAGTCTTCGATACAAAACGATGGCATTGGTAGAAGCCATGTCAAGAAGATGGAAAAAAAAAATCCTTGTTGCCATATCTTGTGTTTTAATTTGAAGTCCATTGCGACCCATATAAGAGTCCATTAGATCAACATCACCCATGTGCGCGTTATACTCACGTATAATTTGTGGGTGGTGATGGACAGATGCTTTCTAAGGTTTTCTTAACTCCTTAATATTCCCTATAGCATGCGCCACACGTTTTTATGAGAACTAAAAGCCCCACTGCAGCAGAAATCACGTATAATCCAATTGCAATTTCATTTAGTGGTATACCGTTATTGCGTTCATTTGTTGTGGAGCATCAATTATGTTTACTGTATTCATAAACGTTGATGAATCCATTATATGCAAACTATTGGTTATCACTACTTTACCTTCAGGTTCGAGCTCATCCCATCGATAATCTGGATATTCGATGTTATCATCAGAGTCTTCGAAATCATCATCTGATTCAATTGAATTCATTAAGTCTTCAGTTTCTTCATCAGTCATTGCAAAAAAATTGAATTTTCTTGTGCTTTGTCGTGACATTTTGTAAAACCAACAACAACTGTACATACTACATGTATTTAAAGATATTTATTTGACTATTTTAACATTAACACGTTTGATTCTGGTAAAAACAATGAACAAAAGACCAACGAAATAACACTGAGATAAAATTACATTGGTGGAATTTTTTTCACTTAACCCACTAAGACCGTCTACAGACGGTCTTCACTAAAAACTTAATTCCAACAAAAATATTTCTTCACAAATCAAACCAATAACAAATTATAACAATAAAACATCAAACAACTTACCGAAAAAATTCCCGAGACAAT
Source organism: Pherbina coryleti (assembly GCA_943735915.1). Taxonomy (NCBI): domain Eukaryota; kingdom Metazoa; phylum Arthropoda; class Insecta; order Diptera; family Sciomyzidae; genus Pherbina; species Pherbina coryleti. The sequence goes on from OX030951.1 coordinate 68,671,056, forward strand.
TGAACCGCTGGAAAGTATGTTTTTTAAAATTTTAATTTGCAATAAAATCACAAATAATTTCCACATCTGTTTTCACAAAAATCTTTATAGAAATGGCTGTATCGGTCAAACTATTCAACTTAGCGCGTTCAAATTGGAACCGTTTGGTAGGGAATTCACTCTGATGTAAAACGTTTTTGGCGGTTAGCGCGCAGAAAATTTGAGTTTGAATAGAATTGCATTTTTGTGATGACCTTCTGTAGACGGTCTTAGTGGTTAAAGGGTTAATCTAAATTAAGTTATTTTTAAAAAATTGTGCCTATCGCAATCCGTCATCTTTATCGAAGTGAATATTGTAATCGTCACAAAGTATGAGCGGAAGTTCATGATAACGGTTCTTCAACAGCTTTGAATCCCCTTCTATATATGCTAATAATAGGTCTGATCCCGTACCCTAAAGTTTAAGTCCAATTTACCAGTTTTGCAGGCTTTAAGCTGGAAGTTCATTCACTGCATTTGCATATGCATCCATCTACTCGCTGAACGCAATGGAATAGAAATGTATGAAAGCTTATGAGAGAGTTTTATGCCAATGAATGCCTACGTGCGTAATGTTGGAAAAATGTAATTTACGCAAGAAAAGTAGAAAATATTTCAACTTTTCTTGCGTAATTTGCGTTTTTTGACAGCTCGTTACTTATAACGAACAGAGAGAAGAAATAAAAGAAACGAGTTAGAAGCTCATTATTTTTAGGGATGGCTCTTGTATGTTAGGTTAGGTTAGGTTTTGATGGCTGAGCCGGCAGACGACACTTAGGCCAGTGTAGGCCCGTTGTAATACCACATAGTCTCTTTTGACCTATGAGAGATATTCCTCCTCAACAAACCAGTTCGGACGGATTATGAATTTTATTATATGCTTGATTTCCAGGCATGAGACTTCGGTAAGTCCATTTAAGAAGGGATGTCCCAGAGTTTCCAATCTCCTTTTATTTAGCGCCGGACATTCGCTGGACATTTTCTACCTCTTCTTCGCATTTGCAGCGTCTGCAGAAATCATTTGATGTAAGTCCTAATCGAAGATCATGTGTTCCGATTAGACAGTGACCCGTGAGGATTTCTACTATTTTTGAAAGGTTTAAAAAAATAAATAAAAATAAATAACTGGCCATTTCAGCCCTTGAAAGGACTTTGACCTAGCTTATTATTGTGTTGTGCGTGTTATTAAGTTTGTACACAATTGACCGAGAACCGGACCTACATGCTTAAGGCCGACTCGGAACGGCGATGAACGGAATGTTCTTGTTCTCAAGAAGCTTTACATGGCATTTCGATTACTCTCTGAGGTTTGCCATTGTCTGCAGAGAGGTGGCGGCCGTACAGAAAAATTATTTTAATTCAAATAACTTTCTGTCGCTGCTGGGTTCGAACCCGGGTCTCCAGGTTCGTTGACATAGAGGCCACGCACTTTATCCAACTACGCCATGGACGCCCACAAAGGTTTACCCTGCTTAATCCAAGTAGTGATTTAGTGCGTTTTAAGTCGTAGCGAGGCCACGTTAGCTTAATTACCCTACATGTGACAAGGTGTTCCCAACGTACTTGTACAAGACTGAAGGGTTTGTTCTTGAACTGGAGTTTATAAGAGGACATGGGTATACTAATAAAATCCTCATTTAAGAGGGTGTTCGAGGTCGTACCCTTTTTTGCCAATTCGTCAGCCAGATTATTGCCCTCGATATCCCTATGACCGGGTACCCATATGAGTTGGATCCTGATTAACCTTGCCATCTCGTTAAGAGATCTGCGGCATTCAGTGAGAGTTTTAGAGTTATCAATATGCGAGTTCAGCGCTTTAAACGCAGCTTGACTATCTGAGAAAATGCAAATATTCTTTTCGCTAAGGTCTTTTTGACCTAAAATCTTAGCGGGTTCATATATACATCATCTTCGCTTGGTAGACACAACAATAGTTTGGGAGTCTACAGGAAGCGTTTATTTCCAGATCTTGGGAGTAAATTCTACCTCCTCCGTCTTCTATTTTAATTCCGTTTATTTTAAGGGGGGTTTTGTTAGCCCAGTCTAGCCGTGAAGGGATGAGAACTTCATAGTTCTTATCAAGATTTAAACAAGGTACACAGTAGTCTGTTTTTCGGGGACCGACGAGTTCAGAATAACCGTGTGACCGCAGCTGTTACCTATCAAACTTCCAGATTCTCTTAGTCTGAGGACTGCTGAGTTAGCACACTCTCTGGCAAATATATCTAGAGGAGGAAGGTGAAGTATGACACTAAGAGCATTAGTTGGTGTTGTAAATAATGCACCAGTAATACAGAGACGTGCACTTCTTTGAACCTTTGCAAATTTCTGAAGTGCAGTTGTCTTATCAGGGGCCCTCCACCATACCAGTGGACCGTATACAAATATGTGGCGGACAATTGCCGTATAAATTCAGCGTCTATTTTGGGGGAAAACCCCCATTTTTTACCTATGGATTTTTTACAGGCAAATAGAGCTATATTTGCCTTTTTAACGCGCTCCTTTATGTTATCATTCCAGATAAGTTTCTTATCCAGAATAACTCCTAGGTATTTCGTGCTATCACTAAAGAGCAACCTCGTGCCATTCTTCTAGGTTGGGGATTTTATATTTCCTAGTGAAAAGGATGAGATCTGTTTTCTCTGAGTTTACGCTTAATCCACAAGAGGACACCCATTTCGAAATGATTTAGAGTGCTCTTTCCATGAGTTGACAGAGGGTTTGAGAAAATTTTTCGTTAAAGACGAGAGTAATATCATCGGCATATGCAATAACCTTGTAGCCTTCCCCCTCTATGATGCGCAACAGTCGGTCAACCGTCACGGACCACAGAAGTGGAGACAAGAGTCCCCCCTGCGGAGTTCCCCTGCTTACAAACCTACGGGTAGAGGATCCTCCCATTTCTGAGTTCACCACCCTGGCCAATAGCATCTGATTGATGAGACTCACGAGAAAATCCTCCACCCCCAGTTCTGAGTGAGCTGAGGTGACCGTACAGGGAAGAACGTTATTGAATGCTCCTGCTATGTCTAGAAAAGCGACAAGCGCGTATTCTTTGTTCTCAAGTGCTTTTTAGATTGTGGCCATAAGAGAATGGAGAGCTGTTTCTGTAGATCCGTCCTTTATATAGGCATGTTGAGTTTTTTGAAGCCTTTGGAGTTTCGGTTTAAGAAGTCGAATAAGTCTCTCCAGTATTTTAACTAAAAAGGAGGTAAGACTAATAGGCTTAAAGCCATTTAATTGAGTGTGAGAGGACCTACTCCCTTTCGGTATAAAAATAACTTTGGTCTCTCTCCAAGCTGTTGGAATATAGTTAAGGAGTAGGCAACCTCGGTAGATTGCCTGAAGCTGGGGTACTATTGCATTGAAACTATAGTGAAGTTGAACTTATACCAGTTCAACCATCGGGACCCGAAGATATTTATAGGGTTGGAACGAGTAAATCGCGCATCTTAATTTCTCCTTGCTGGTCAGCTGCTCAATTTGTTGAGGTGTAAGGACAGAAGGGGATGTTTGAAAGCTGGAGTTGTCAGTGTACACCCTACCAGGAAGATGTGCGTCCATAAGAGTATCTAAGGTTTCGACGAATGAGTCTGTCCAGGTTCCCTCTTACTTTTGAAGATAGCTTGGTGCTGTTGGGGACTTTGATATTTTCCTAAGTTTTGAGGCCTTGGAAGTGTCTTCTATTTCTGTACGGAAGGAAGACCAAGAGGCTGAGAGATTTACTATATCTAAGAGGATAGTAAAGTTAAAAGTTATTTCACACTGTATGTTATACATAATTCCCATTGAAACAATTCGCGCCTGAGATATTGTCAAAATAATTTTTTTTTCTGGAGGTTGGTACATCTGTCATCTGGTGCTCAAATATCTATTATAATATATTAATATATATATCTATTATAATATATTAATATATATTAATATATATATCTAGATATTTGATAGTTTCCACTTTTGAAGATTAAAAGCAGTTGACTCTGCATATCGTAGAACAACATCAAAAGTATTTTCCCGACAACATCACGATTAAGGACATCATTGCAAATATATAATAAAAAACCTGATCAAAATTAAATAGTTGATGTTAGTATGGTTTCATAAAAAAAATAATTTCCATTTCAAGGACAAAATTGGTCAATTCAACTTTTTTTTTAATTCTTATCCGAACGAATTTTATGAAATTTTTTATGGAAAAGATTACAAACTGAACTAAGTAGCAAAAATAAATGGGATGGTTTATCAGAAATCTATAAGATAAACCAGTACATGATTACATGGTATACCGACGGTTCCCTAACCGAAGAAGGTGCCGAAACAGGAATCTACGGGCCAGGGATCAAATACTTCGTGCCCATGGACAAAAACAGTACCATATTCCAAGCGAAAATATACGCGATAGACAGGTGCGTACACTTTAACCTGAAACGTAAATACCGGAATCAAAATATAGTTATCCTTTGCGAAAGTCAAGCGGCAAACTCAAAACTGGTGATGGAGTGTCTTGACAAACTTAGTAAGCTTGGCCTACAAAACCGGATCTGCGGAACGAAATTGCTGACGAATTGGCAAAGAAAGAAGCATCAACTTGTTGATCTGGAACCATTGTGTGGGATAGGCAAAGGAATCCTCTCTCTTTCAATAAAGAAAGAGGGAGAAAAACAAAAAGAAAAATACTGGAGAAACTTACCAGGGTTAAAGCACTCTAAACTACTCTTACGACATACGACATACGACCTAAAGAGATTCAAGGAATGTGTGAAGCTAATAAAGAATGATCTAAGGATCATCACAGAACTGAAAACAGGTCACTGTAGGTTGAACCATCACCTTATAAAACTGGAAATTCTTAGTTATGACACATGTAGGTTTTGCATGGAGGACGAAGAATCTGCAAAGTATATCCTTTGGCAGTGTCCCGCACTTGTTTAAATTCGACAGAAATATCTGGGTTACCATATTAAAATCAAGAAGTATAGGACATATACTAGTATTTATCTCAGAGATTGGACTAAAAGAGTCTACGAAGGGGGACAATAAATCTTAAGGTCGCAGTGCAAAACCCAACAATAATAATAAAAAAAATAATCACATAGTGATACAATTACAAGGAAGGCTCATATTGTAGAGCATGATACAATTATACAGGTAGCATTGACAAGTATAGATTTTCTCAGCAACAAGGCGACGACCATCTGTCAAAAACAGTTGTTCGTGCAACAAGAATTAAACGAATGTAAAAATAAATAAATTCCGCAAAATATGTGCGTTAAATACACAATTATAATAATGCAAGTTGTGAAAAAATTATGTGTGATATGTGTTTAACGTTTTCCAGCCGTGGTGTTTTAATTTTAATTGAAAACTTCTTCAATTTCGTCCACATGCATCTGCAGCTGCTGAGGTTGCTGCACTTAAACGTTTTCAACCTTTTTTTTTTATGTTTGCACTTAATAACATTAAGTTTACAAATTATTTTCGTTCTAGTAATAATAACTCACTATTAATTAAATAAAATAGGCAATATTTTGAAAGAAAATGTTTGATTATTTGCAAGCGCTGAAACATAAACAATGGCGAAAACATAAGAAATAATTGAACGCTCTCTTTCTAGACATTTTTTTTGACAGACGGTCGTTGCCCAAGCAACTGTCAATACTACCTTATATTATTATACCATGATTGTAGAGCAGGGTAAGCTAGTTGTCAAAATCAGCTGGTAATTTTGAGTTCTTGTAATTGTTGTTGTTGCTTTTATCTTTTAACGTTTGTAGCAACTACAGCTTTGTTGTTGCAAAATTTCACAATTGAGCAGCCATTCTAAAATGAGCCTACCTTGTAATTGTATCATGAATAACATGATGTTAAGCGATTCGAAAATAGCTCAGGTAGAAAACACTTTTAGTCTCACGATAATTTTTCAAGTACCCGGCGATTTAAATTCAAAATTTTTTGAGTTTTATGTGCATATTTTTTCCAAATATTTGTGTTTTGTTCTTACAAAAATATTAAAATTTAATTTTTGCTTTGAGACTAGCGCAAAATGAAAGAACGTCGTGATTTTAAGTCGGGTCGAGGATGGTTTCATAAATTTCAAAAACGCTGCACTAGAATTGGTCTAATGGATCCTGCCGGCGAGGAAGCAGCAAGACAATTTGTCGAAGGCTTTCGCGAGCTTATTTCCGAGGGCAATTATTTGCCACAACAGGTGTTCAATGCAGCCGAAATATACCTCCATTGGAGACGTATGCCACCTCGTACCACAATCTATAAAATGGATCGCATGCGTAATAAAATGAGTCACGATCGTGTGAGCTTGCTGTTATGTGGTAATGCCATCGGAGATTTTGTGGTGAAGCCTATGATGGTGACACGTACATTGAAGCCGCAGTCGTTAGGGAATCGGAACTTGGTGGAATTGCCCATATATTGGCAAGGGCGTCCATCAAAAAGTCATAAAAGTCCTGCTATCACTGCCGATCTTTTCTTTGAATGGTTGCAGGATTGTTTTATACCGGAGGTTGGCGACTATTTGCGAGTATCGGATTTGCCGCCAAGGGTATTGCTTCTAATCGATCCGCAAATACTAGAAGGCTGCAAAAACTTGCCATTGATCGATACTTTTGTTGAATTCGAGTTCTTTCCGGCCAATACAGCGCGACTGTTACAGCCACTAGGCCACACAGTGCTGCCCACTTTTGCCTGTAACTATCTGCACAGGCTACTGGGATATATGACGTGTCTCATGGATGTTAATCCTGACTATAGCTTGTACAAATTGTGGAGTGAGATAACAATTATAGATTGTATCGAACTCATACAGGAATCAATAGAGGACATTAATGCTGATTGCTGGAATGCGGGTTGGGCACTAATTTGGAATGAGGTAGGTAAATTAATTGTGGAATCTAACGACTTAAAAGTTGCTCTGTCGTATATTTTCTTTTACTTGTATGCACGGGAAAGTTTTTTGGCTTTACCGGCTCTTTTTATAAAATCAAGTCATTTTGATTAATTTCCATTTCCAGATTGTGCGAAAGCAATTCCAGCGGCCAACGTTTACAACAGAGGTCGATCGCATCGTTCAAGTTGGTCGCAATTTACCTGGCTCTGGTTTTGCCGATATGACCAAGCAGGATATTGCAAGATTTCTAAAAAAGAATCCATCTTTGGCTCTGACTTTTCAACTGCACGGCTCATTCGATAATATTCTTGCCGAAGCAATCGATAGTGACGCAAAATATGAAGAATTTCCTCTTGATCTTGATCAATGCTTCTTCTACGACGAAGCTGCTGAAACACCGGATACGGAAAATAGAAACGATGATAGTGCAACAATGCTTCAATGTGTTCCCTTCGGCAACAATTCGGACAGTGGAGAAAATATTGGAAAATTAAATCTAAGAAATATTAAAACAACTCTCAGTCTGGCAAAGGATTTAATTGAACATGTGCAATCAGTAGATCCAAATCGTGAGCGTAGCCAGCAATTTGAAAAGGATCTTAAACAGTTGCTGCAGCCTTATATTGAATTAAAGGAAAGTCTCTCACAGCGTAGCATACGCGATTACTTCTGTACAACTGTGCGAAGACTTACATAATATTGTGAAAAGATAGTTTTATGTATTTCGGACTTGTCAATATTGTCAGTTTTGTAATGATGCTTGGGATTCATTCACATGAAGGTTGAAGTTTTCGAAAACAATTTCAAATTTATTTTTGAAATTAAATTTAGAATTTTCCGAACGCTAATAAAAGTTGTTTCTTTTTTTCTTATCCTTATCCTTATCCTTATCCTTATCCTTATCCTTATCCTTATCCTTATCCTTATCCTTATCCTTATACTTATACTTATACTTATACTTATACTTATATTTATCCTTATCCTTATCCTTATCCTTATCCTTATCCTTATCCTTATCCTTATCCTTATCCTTATCCTTATCCTTATCCTTATCCTTATCCTGATCCTTATCCTTATCCTTATCCTTATCCTTATCCTTATCCTTATCCTTATCCTTATCCTTATCCTTATCCTTATCCTTGTCCTTATCCTTATCCTTATCCTTGTCGTTGTCCTTGTCCTTGTCCTTGTCCTTGTCTTTGTCCTTGTCCCTATCCTTATCCTTATCCTTATCCTGATCCTGATCCTTATCCTTATCCTTGTCCTTATCCTTATCCTTATCCTTATCCTTATCCTTATCCTTATCCTTATATTTATCCTTATCCTTATCCTTATCCTTATCCTTATCCTTATCCTTATCCTTGTCCTTGTCCTTGTCCTTGTCCTTATCCTTATCCTTATCCTTATCCTTATCCTTATCCTTGTCCTTATCCTTATCCTTGTCCTTATCCTTGTCCTTGTCCTTGTCCTTGTCCTTATCCTTATCCTTATCCTTATCCTTATTCTTATCCTTATATTTATCCTTATCCGTATCCTTATCCTTATCCTTATCCTTACCCTTATCCTTATCCTTATCCTTATCCTTATACTTATACTTATACTTATACTTATACTTATACTTATCCTTATCCTTATCCTTATCCTTATCCTTATCCTTATCCTTATCCTTATCCTTATCCTTATCCTTATCCTTATCCTTGTCCTTGTCCTCATCCTTATCCTTATCCTTATCCTTATTCTTATCCTTATATTTATCCTTATCCTTATCTTTATCCTTATCCTTATCCTTATCCTTATCCTTATCCTTATCCTTATCCTTATCCTTATCCTTATCCTTGTCCTTATCCTTATCCTTGTCCTTGTCCTTATCCTTGTCCTTGTCCTTATCCTTGTCCTTGTCCTTATCCTTATCCTTATCCTTATCCTTATCCTTATTCTTATCCTTATATTTATCCTTATCCTTATCCTTATCCTTATCCTTATCCTTATCCTTATCCTTATCCTTATCCTTGTCCTTGTCCTTGTCCTTATCCTTATCCTTATCCTTATCCTTATCCTTATTCTTATCCTTATATTTATCCTTATCCTTATCCTTATCCTTATCCTTATCCTTATCCTTATCCTTATCCTTATCCTTATCCTTGTCCTTATCCTTATCCTTGTCCTTGTCCTTATCCTTGTCCTTGTCCTTATCCTTATCCTTATCCTTATCCTTATCCTTATTCTTATCCTTATATTTATCCTTATCCTTATCCTTATCCTTACCCTTATCCTTATCCTTATCCTTATCCTAATCCTTATACTTATACTTATACTTATACTTATACTTATCCTTATCCTTATCCTTATCCTTATCCTTATCCTTATCCTTATCCTTATCCTTATCCTTATCCTTATCCTTATCCTTGTCCTTATCCTTGTCCTTGTCCTTATCCTTATCCTTATCCTTATTCTTATCCTTATATTTATCCTTATCCTTATCCTTATCCTTATCCTTACCCTTATCCTTATCCTTTTCCTTATACTTATACTTATACTTATACTTATACTTATACTTATACTTATACTTATATTTATCCTTATCCTTATCCTTATCCTTATCCTTATCCTTATCCTTATCCTTATCCTTATCCTTATCCTTATCCTTATCCTTATCCTGATCCTTATCCTTATCCTTATCCTTATCCTTATCCTTATCCTTATCCTTATCCTTATCCTTATCCTTATCCTTGTCCTTATCCTTATCCTTGTCGTTGTCGTTGTCCTTGTCCTTGTCCTTGTCCTTGTCCTTGTCTTTGTCCTTGTCCTTATCCTTATCCTGATCCTGATCCTGATCCTTATCCTTATCCTTGTCCTTATCCTTATCCTTATCCTTATCCTTATCCTTATCCTTATCCTTATCCTTATCCTTATCCTTATCCTTATCCTTATCCTTATCCTTATCCTTATCCTTATCCTTATCCTTATCCTTATCCTTATCCTTATCCTTATCCTTGTCCTTGTCCTTGTCCTTGTCCTTGTCCTTATCCTTGTCCTTGTCCTTATCCTTATCCTTATCCTTATCCTTATTCTTATCCTTATATTTATCCTTATCCTTATCCTTATCCTTACCCTTATCCTTATCCTTATCCTTATCCTTATACTTGTACTTATCCTTATCCTTATCCTTATCCTTATCCTTATCCTTATCCTTATCCTTATCCTTATCCTTATCCTTATCCTTATCCTTATCCTTATCCTTATCCTTATCCTTATCCTTATCCTTATCCTTATACTTGTCCTTATCCTTATCCTTGTCCTTATCCTTGTCCTTGTCCTTATCCTTATCCTTATCCTTATCCTTATCCTTATCCTTATCCTTATCCTTATCCTTATCCTTATCCTTATCCTTATCCTTATCCTTATCCTTATCCTTATCCTTATCCTTATCCTTATCCTTATCCTTATCCTTATCCTTATCCTTATCCTTATCCTTATCCTTATCCTTATCCTTATCCTTATCCTTATCCTTATCCTTATCCTTATCCTTATACTTATACTTATACTTATACTTATACTTATACTTATACTTATACTTATACTTATACTTATACTAATACTTATATTTATCCTTATCCTTATCCTTATCCTTATCCTTATCCTTATCCTTATCCTTATCCTTATCCTTATCCTTATCCTTGTCCTTATCCTTATCCTTGTCCTTGTCCTTGTCCTTATCCTTATCCTTTTCCTTTTCCTTTTCCTTTTCCTTTTCCTTTTCCTTTTCCTTTTCCTTTTCCTTTTCCTTTTCCTTTTCCTTTTCCTTTTCCTTTTCCTTTTCCTTTTCCTTTTCCTTTTCCTTTTCCTTTTCCTTTTCCTTTTCCTTTTCCTTTTCCTTTTCCTTTTCCTTTTCCTTTTCCTTTTCCTTTTCTTTTTCCTTTTCCTTTTCCGTTTCCTTTTCTTTTTCCTTTTCCTTTTCCTTTTCCTTTTCCTTTTCCTTTTCCTTTTCCTTTTCCTTTTCCTTTTACTTATTCTCATTCTAACGTTATCACGTCAAAATCAAAACATTAGCAGCCTTATTCATACACACATTTTGGTGGCAGCGTAACTTTAAACGGGCTTTAAACAAGAAAACGTTATTCATAAACATTTTTCGCAGTTGTTTAAGAGCTGCGTAGCTTAAACGCCGAAATTGGCGTTTAAAGGTTGCGTAAATACAACCATGATATTTTTATAGTTCAGACACAAACCTTACAAACATAAGCAGAGAGTGAAAAAATGTTTATGAATAACAATGTAAGCAAGATTGCATAGAGGCTGCGTAATAGCTGAATTACAATACTGCGTTAGGTCGGTCGGCCTTTGACCGTACTTTGGTCTCCGTTGTGAAAACTTTACGATATAAGCTGTCAAAACGGATGACCTCAAACTTTGCAAAACTAAATGTTGCGTTGACAGATCGTGCGTCTGTCATTTTGGTGATGCCAATAAAAGCAGCTATACTAAAAATCCCACAAAACGTCCCTTTTTCCGAAATCATGCAATTATAATTGTAATCAATGAAAAATTAAAAGATAGTGTCATAATAGCGTTAAATAGCGTTAAAAATCTTTTTTAAATGCTTTATAAATGAGATAATTTTAAAAATGGAGGAAACCTTCAATAAACCCTCGATAAAGCATTTTTAAATTTTATTTTGTTTTCATCTGAGCACAAATTATGTCAAAAATACATCAAATTGTTTCATAATATATAAAAAAAAAACAGAAAATGTAAAAAAAAATTATTGAAAATGTTTGTTTATAAATGAGAGGATTTTTAAAAATGGCTGAACATCCAATAAATCCAATAAACCCCTCATAAAGCATTTTTAAAATTATTTGCTCTCATTTGAGGACAAATATTGTGAAAAATAATTAAAAAACTTAAAAAATTTGGATAATATGTCAAAAAAATTCAAAATTATAAAAAAATTCAAAAGAAAAACAAAATAAAAACAAGAAAATTGGTCAAAACATTTCAAAATATTTACAAAACAAGATAATAAAATGACGATGTTTTCAGTGCAGAGAGTAGCTTCAAAAAAACAACGATGTTTAAACATCAAAATGTTGACGAAATTGTGACAAATAAATTAAAAGTCATTGAATTTATCAAATACACAAACCATTATTGACACTCTTCCCACTTAAAATCGAAAGTGTTCCTATTTTAACTACAAAGCAGCTACAACATTTTTATGAATAACAAAATTTTAAAAGACTTTTTAGCATTAAAAAGCTTTTTAAGTATTGAACGTTTTAAAGTTATTTGAAGATATTTTTATGGATACGGCTGAAAATATATAATTTTTCTTAAATTTAGTAAAATGAAAAAAATGTTCGCTATTTTGATACCACAAATACTAACATATCTTCAATACTGCGAAAATTTTAATTACAATGAAATTTTAGAAGCAAAATTTGTTTTTATTGTAAAACTAGTTTAAATTCAAATTTGCAAATTTTCAACTCTTTTTAAAAACTGTAACACTTATCAGCAAAAAATGTTTAAATTTTACGCGAAAATTAAAAACCATTTTTGTGATTGAAATAACAAGGCCCACCCCTTGATTTTTAAAATTTAAAAAAATAATTTATTAGAAAAAAATTATCTTAGAAAATTGTAAGAAAATCATAAAAAAGTTTAAAAATTCTTCTCGGACTCGGTATTTTTTGGTAATTTGAGGTATTTTGTGGTATTTTTAGGTAGGTGCAGTGGAACGGCACATGTAAATCGAGGCCGGACACCATATTCCAATGTTGTGCGACCTATAATTCCAAAGTTATTCGATATTGCAGATTCGAGCTGCCACGCCCCCTTGTACAATGCTCGCTGAATCACTTGTAATTAGTGAGTACTTGAGTACAACTTTACAAAAACAAAGTGAACGGCATTTGCCAATCTACCTTACCACAACATTCCTTTGTGTGTTATATTATTCAAACAATGATATTAAGAGTATTCGTCCTCAACCAACCTCATTAAAATATCTAATTGACCAATATATAAGTTTGCCATTTTGCATGAATACCCTTATAATATTATTTAAAATATACTAAAAAATGCATAAATTTTAATATGAAATACAATTGAATAATATTAATATCATGCTAAATTCATCAAAATCATTTTTATACTACTTAAGCAGCATGTTAATTTAAAAAATTTGATCAATTTAAAAAAAACTCGCATCAAAATATAAATTCCCACGATAATCCTATGAAAATCTTTCCATCGGAATCCAAGAATACCCACATTTTAGCATTGCTCAACGAAAATGCAACCCAGCGTTAATATGGAATGTCAAAAGCACGACCTAGCTTGAGCATGTCGCTACTCATAGCGTTGATCGTACGTCACCCCCTCAAATTCATATTTACGGGATGAGGTCGACGCAATGCATGAGGTCATATTTTGTGTTGCTTCATAAGAACCCATAGTTTCTAGTCAAAGGCCGACCGACCTAACGCAGTATTGTAATTCAGCCATAAAGCCTTAAACAGTGCGTAACTAAACAAGCGTCGAACGGTTGCTTAAGGAAATATATTGAATAAGGCTGTAGGAGTTTTTTTTATATCCTTGTTTACAGGATTCAGTTTTTGCACTCTCTTTCTCTACTCAGCTGATGGAGAGACCAAAAAAATAATTTTTCGTGAGCACTAAGAAGAAACATCCCAGCAGAAAAGTGGACCAAATTTGAAATAGTTCTGAACAAGTTCCAAAAAGGACCAGTACTAGCTCCACTACAATACCCTTTATCATTGAACGAACTGACGCTTTTTGCGAGTTGATGTCATAGGAAAAGACAATTGTCCCCAGAAACACTCCTTTTCCCCCATACTTGAACTAGTTGCGTTAGAAACATTTTTAAACTGGTTGCTTTCGCAGTAGCCTGAAAGTGGTTCTTTTTTAACTAGTTTTAAAGTGAACATATTAAAAGTGTAAAAATTTAGAGCAACGGAAAGGTCCTAAAGATCTCATTTGTACAATATTTTCCATCCTCATTCCAGAAAATATTTTGTATATAAACATTTTTTTTTCATCTTGTGCGCAGCAAATTTTAAAAAGTAGCCAGAACGCGTTTATTTTTTTCAGCAATACTTTTGAAAACAAAAGCAAAGATAACTGTTCTACACTGAACGCCTTTCGTCCTTTTTCAGAGCTACTGCGAACTGCTCTAGAAATGAACTAGTTCACTTTTTCAATTGACTCCAAAATAACTGCTGGGATTCACAAAACATGTCTTGAGTAACTAAATTTCTGAATGATTTTTGACGTACTTGGCTTAGTGAGAGGAGAAATTCTCATTTAGACGACTGCCATGTTTATCAATACATGTGCTACGCGCTGGTTGCACATATTTTAACTGCTTGCCTCGAGATTAATAGCAGCCGCAGCTGTGGGCCATCGCCCCAGACACACCAGACGAGTGCAGAGCTTGGCAAACTAAAATACGAGTGCCGTCTGCCATGCTCTCTCGTCAAAATTCGGCGCAGGCTTATAAGTTCTCTCGTTTGTTGTTATCAAAGAATAACTTTACAAGGCATCCGATACAAGTCAGATGCCTTGAACAGCGAACAGGTCGACGTTAACTAGCATGTTTCCAGTTGTAACCAAAATAATTTGCACTCAGTTAACGGTTGAACATTGTCTGTATCGGTTGTTTTCTCTACGACATAAACAAAAAAATTCAAATTGAATTTTGACTGGACCTGCAAACAAGTTATTTCCAAAAGTCCTTGTGCATAATCACACATACACACAAAACTACTTTAATATAAACAAAACAAACAATTAAAAAAAAAAATATGGTGCGAAAAAAAATGTAGGTTGGTGTTTTGAAAAAAAAAAAAAAATTAATGAAGCAAACAAGTATTTTGACGGAATATTCATAAATTCAGAAATCGCGGGAGTTTTAAAATTATAGGTCAATTTGACTCAAAATGTAAAACAAAGTAAATCAACATGTGTGGGTTTCGTGGTGTCAGTGGATGAAATTCTACGTTTCAATTCTTGTTTCAATTAACAAAAAAAAAAAAAAAAAAAAAAAAAATACAAAAAACCAAAATACAAATTAAAGTAGGCAAACAAAATATATGATAATTAAAGCAAACAATCGATGTGGGTCCCTCACAAAAATAAAGTAAAACATCCTGCAATTAGTTACGAGTAAAATTTTATATCGTTGTTGTGATACATGTGCACTGAACAAAAAAAAAAAAAATAAAAAAAAACAAAAAAATAAAAAAAAATAAAACAAGTTTTTCATGGACGTATTTTGCAAGCAACACAGCAGATATTAATTTCTGTATGGTTCCAGATTATTTTACTCCCCAGTCTTTTAATTGGAACGCATGTATTTTAATTGCAAAAATTGGGAATTAATCAACGAACATATTGTTACAGTGGCTCTTCAATATAAGGTTAAAACGTGTTACAGTATGAAATAGCTTAAAAAGAAATGCGTATAAATGAAATTACTTTATTAAGAAATTGATTGTTGAAAACTGCCGGTTACTTTTAAATATTTAATTTTCGATAATTTTAAAAATTTTACTAATAAAATAGCTTAGAGAGAAATCGCGAATCCTCGCCTCAAATAAAAAGTCTGGGAACGTGGAAGCTTCGTAAAACTTTATCTCAAAGGTTTGGTATTTAAAACATTTTTTGGTGATTTAAGATCGTAATATTCTTAACTGGACTTAATATTCAAGAAATTTTTGGGGAAAAGAAGTTCAAATTCAGTGTGCATTCTTGCATAAGATCATAACCAAAGAGGGAACCTGTTTAATGTATTGAATTTTTAGGGGACTTTGGACCAAAGAATACGTGTTCTTCTGAGGAGGATTCTCCTGAGGAGAAACAATTCTTTTGACTACCTTTTTGCTATTGTAAAGAGAACATTTTAACAAAATACATCCCGGATATAAGAAATCATTGAAAATTCCTGCAAATTGTCTTGAATTAAAGAAGTTTTTTATCATTTAACACTAAAGAGTTGAGAAAAAGTTATCCTTAATAAGACCTTAAGAATGATTAAAAGTCATTCCTAAACAGTCATCCTTAATAAGATTGTACCTACAAGTTTTATTCCGAAACCGAACTGCTAATATTCATATTCTCAAAAAGCTTTACATGGTATAATTTAATCTCTGAGATTCGCCATTGTCCGCAGAGAAATGGTGGCCGTTCAGAAAAATTAATTTCAATAAAAAAAATGTTCTGTGTCTGGTGGGATTCGAGACACGGACCTGGCGGTTCATAAAATAAGCATCAACCTATTTAGGCACGTTAACGTCTTCGGCCACAGCTGCCAAATGCGACACCAAATGCGAAAAAACATTTGAGGTAAGCCTCAGCCTCATTTGGTTATTCTTCCTTATTTGTGATCAAGCACCCTGTTCAGCTTCTTTCGCTTTTTAACACCTCCATGAAATCATCTTGCGGAATTGTCTTCAGATAAGCGTGATCAGGCACCATGTTCAATTTCTTTAGCTTCTTAAGCACCTTCGTGAAATCATCTTATTTCTACAGTCAGAATTATCTGAGTACTTTTGTGATGTCTCCAATTTTCGTATTACCACACTTAGCATTACGGTTAACGCTCACTTGCGCTCACTTGCGATTCCGATCGGAATCGTAATTTGCGTCTTTTTTCGGTTGTCATACCGAAAACGGTATTCACTAACTTCTACTTTGCGACAAATCTCGGTCGAAAAAAGTTTACGAATTTAAGTGAAAAAAGTGGCAGCACTACTTATTTATCGGTGAGAAATGTAATTTTTATGCAGTTACTCGCTGAAAGACCCGGTTTAACTCGGGGAAAAATATGTGAAATTTTGATATTTAGTCATTGTTTAATAATTTAATAATCCAAATAATGAGAATAAGCTCCACTCTATCTGTTGAAAATAAAGATATATCGAGGGCCCGAGAAAATATATTTATAGCGAAAAACGCTATGTCATGTTAAAGGTAGTCAAATGCAATTTTGAGATTTTATTATTTTAACAACAAAAACAGCTATTGTACAGTTTTTTTAGCAAAAATTGGCAGTTTTTTTGAGCAAAAAAATGTTGAGAAAAATTAAAATAAAAATATTAAAAATATATATGTACGCTAAACTAACAGTACCTTTCCAATAGTTTTTATTAAGAATTGAATTTATCAATGAAAAAAATTAAATGTAATATATTCAAAAACAACTGAGTTATTTGCATCGAGAGTAAAACATACGAATTTAAGATAGTTTTTTGTTATTCTAAGGAAACGATGTTATCAGAAAAAGAGGTTGTACTAAAAGTTTGTGCATTTTAAAAATATGTCAATAGTTTTGGTGTCAAAATAACAGAATTTTTTTTTAATTTATTAGACTAACATTTTCGCTAGAAAAAAAGTATGCTAGTAGGTAGATTTGTGTTATAAATATTATAAATATTTAAATTCAAAATGGTCAAATTGGCTAGAGTTGGTAGCAGCCAGTGGCATAAAAGCGCAATGTTGCAAAATCTACAAAGAAATAGAAAAGTTCCAATATGTCTATGAATCATAAAACAATATTTACTTGATTTTTAGCTGATCGACCAGTGATTCTATTTCGCTGTAAGCGATCTTCCAATAAGTCGATGAGCTCATGTGTTATATTTGGCGTGATCCGATACAATTTTATGAATTTTTTCAACTCCAAATCAAAAGGAGAATTAACTTTTCGAAGCAATGATCGTTTTAAATTCATTTCACGAACATGAGCTTCAATCGCTAGGAGCGTAGCATCCATTTCAAAATAACTAAGCCATTTAAAACTACAAGAAAATACTAGAAATTCAATTTCTTCCATTCAATATAATTTATAAAAAATACTTTTACTTTCAAAAACTTACAGATATTCACTTTTCTACAACAAAATATTCATCGCAAGTTGTGCGATTCGTTTGCGACAAACTTCCGATACTTTCACCGACAAAATCGGAAAAAAGTATTTACTGAATACCACTTTCCGAAAATGATCGCAAATAGAACTTTGCGACACCGAATATCGGCCGAAATATGTTACAGAATGTCACTACTGGTCGCAAATGACACTTTTACGTATATAACTTCGAAAATAATGAAGCTAAAGGGCTATCTAGATAAAATATAGAAAGGAAATTTTAAGAATAAATTTTATTATTATAATTTTCTATTTTGGAAGAATCTGAAAAATGAGAATTTCCTTTTTTCTTTTTAATATAAAATGTTTCTTATATGAGGGCAACGTTGACCCATCAAAATAGCTACTTTCACGAAAATCATGTTAATTAACAATCAAGAATCATATAATCAAGTAAATAAAAACTTTTGCATTAAGGAAATAAATTTCACTAGTTTTATTCCAAGGA
The DNA here is from genome assembly GCA_943735915.1 of Pherbina coryleti. Taxonomy (NCBI): domain Eukaryota; kingdom Metazoa; phylum Arthropoda; class Insecta; order Diptera; family Sciomyzidae; genus Pherbina; species Pherbina coryleti. The sequence continues at coordinate 68,689,377 of OX030951.1, forward strand.
ATAATTTATTCATAATAAATATAAATTAAAATTAAATGATTCAAATTATAGAATAAGCAATTATATACATAAATGGTGCAATACATAAAGTTTTTCCATCGATAAATTTTTAATTAATTAATCGAGTATAAATATTAATTAAACTTCAAGTTTTAATCTTTAACACTTTTTCACCTCAGTTACAATAATTTTGACAACTTTTTCTCAAAATAATATTTCAGAAATTTTTTTCTATAAAATTAAATAAATTTACTTGAAGCATATGAACTTGAATCAGATTCCGAAGAATCCAAGGTAATGCTGCAATTATTGAAAGCAGCTGCTCCTTCAAGTTCTTCTTCTGAAGGAATAAGTAGATTCAAAACTTCGCGAGGATATTTATTCACAGTTTTCTGAGGAACATTTTTTAAACAATACATACCAAAGAGAAAAAAAGCAATACATCCCCAAAGCTTGGGTAAAGAAAATTGTATGGAAATTAGAAACTTATGGTTATTCACCAAAGTAATATACATATTGTTTATTCCATTGCTTTGAAAGCACATACTTCTATACCCTGCCAATAAAGAATGTTTGATTCACCCAAGCCAAGTATATAACATATTAACCTAGTTTATTAATATGTTATATATATATTAACCAAGTATATAACCATAATAGTGTAGGTAAACTACCGAAAACTTTGACACTTTATCAAAATGGTATGAGCAAAATTTGTTGTTGTCCCTGCTTGTTATAGTTCTCGATTAGTTTTTGTAATGAAAATCATATCGCCTAGATGTTCAACTAATGTGCAATGCTTCATGAGTGCATTTTGTTGGCATTAAATTAGATATTTTTATAAGCGATCTAAATGCATAATTTTTTTACTTTGTAGATCTATGTTGTAAACTTTGTAAATGTATGACTATTTACATTAAATAGAACAGGTTTTCCTTAATAAAAATTAAAAATTTTTGGTTAATTTTATTTAGAAGTTTCAAGTGCTTGGGTAATTTTGCACAACAGCAATATACAAAATTTTACCTAAGGATATGTTAATTTCATACTTGTCTTTGGAAATTTTTTACAAAAAAAAATATACAGTAATTTACCTAAGTAGTTGTATAGTTTATAATTCTCCCTGTATATTTATTTATCTATTTAACCTTGATAGTTCAACAAAGTTTTTTGTTGAAAATTTGAACACTAAGTTCGGCAGAATAAGCAAGCACGCTTCATATAAATTGTCGAAGCTAATGTGTAAATTACCAAATACTTCGCGTATTTATCATCCAAATCGATATCGGTAAGTTAACAAGTAAAACTTAGGTGTTTAGACCAAAAAGAATATTTTATGAAGCGTAACGGGCATGTAATGCCAAGAATACTTCTGAAGAATAAATTTTTTAAAAGACGCTAATGATTCGTCGTGTGTAAAGCACCGCATCGGAGTATTGCTGTGATTTGCACATACTTTAGCTGCATTTACATCCTTTTCTATATTATCTGTACTGTTCTTAATTATAGTGGCCGCATTTCTATTTTCACTTGATCGCAATGCAATTTCAGCGGCAGTTTTTAATTCCAATGCACTCCTACTTTGAACTAAATCGTCCACTCGCCTTCTGCATCTTTAAAATCTATTTTTGGTCTTCCAATATTTTTTGAGCACTGTGAAGACGTTGACGGCAAGGGAATGTGTTTGCAAACTCGAATTTGAATATCAATGTTGAGGAATTCAGTATTTTTATTCAAAAACCGATCCCTAGACTTCCAACAAGCATACCAATTTTCTTTAAATTTGTTTAAATTTGCTGTTAATTCATTTTGATTTCTCTTACAGAATTATCTGAGATATCAGACAAATCGTATTTTTTTCTTAAAAATTGAAAAATATGTTTTACATTTCCCTGCTTAAGCCATTCTTCAAAAAACTCAATTTTTGGCAACGTGATCTCTAAAATAAAAAAAAGTAGTTGAACAGAGTTGAACAGTGTAATATTTCTAAGGAACAAAGTAAACATACACAATAAGCACAAAACAAAAATTCAGCCCGGGTACAAGAGGTACTCGAAAGTTGCGCTCCACCAAATATCAAAAACATTGATCTTTATCAAATTAAATTCACCTATTTTAAAAACAGTCATATACAAAAACAACGTATATTTGCTTTAAACTTTTGCCAAAATTTAAAAGTCTGGACCTTCAACTATGTATTCCATTTTCACTTTTTTATAAAATATGCGCTTTACAATAAATTACTACTTCACTTAAGACTTGTTAACATCGACTGTCAAATGCAATTAGCAGCTACAAACAAGTTTATGCTTTTGTGATTGATTGCTCAAAAGTAACGGGTCTTTTCCAACAAAATTTGTTTGTTTTGCTTTCTCGGATCATTTGTTGGTAAAATTACATAGCTCTTTAAAGTATGGGGATCAATCAATTTTGTCCACTTAGCTTGTTCTAGACGAAATACTTTGCGCCCTAATGTACATGTTTGATCAACCTGAGTGGACTTAGCCCTGCCCGCTTGTCTTTCTTTTAGTAATGAAATGCGATCAAGAAAGATCAAGTTCGAAAATGAGCCAAATGAGTTATGATTTAAAAATAGGAAAACCTACATTTATTCCACAAAATTAATGCATTGACTTGATATTTTGTCCATAAACTTTGATATTTAAATTCTTGTTATGTAGCGACCCACAAACTTTCTCTGCCATAAGCTACAACTTTAGAGTCGTCAGTATTGATGCATTTTTAGGCCCCTATTAGGTACGACAACTCAACTTAAGTTGAGTGTGTAATTTGTAAATTTGTATTGTCTATTACACATTTGAGGTACATATGTGTCTATCGACTGACAAGTATGTATCTCAGAGATGTGTATGTATTTTTTGTGGTATTAGGTTTAACAATGCAACTATGTCTCGAGTGTAAAAACTGTCAAAAACTTACATCTGCTTTGAGCTAGTTGTATAGCGTCTTTAGAGGTGCCCAAGCCCTATGCACTTGGTGCACATTTGTTTTTGTAAAAGCACTTAGGCATAGGCTGTGTATTCTAATATACACACACAGCACTCCGCACTAAAGGCCGCTTTACATTGTCCTACTGTGTGTTACGACATGTGAGATAGAAAGTATAACCGAATCTTATCACACTGTCATTTTTTTATTTTTGTATAAAGAAATTAATTTTTCTCTTTTAGACTATCTCACAAAGTCACATTGCACAGCAATTTTACACCACAGCTCAACTGAAAATGTATGTTATGCGTAATATGGCAAAAAAGTTCAGTTGAGGTGTCTTAACTCACGTCAACTTCAGTTGAGTTGTCGTACCTAATAGGGGCCTTAATTTCATCAAAAAATAATTTCAGATAAGAAATGAGAAAAAGGGAATGTTTCCATTGCCCGGCTGTGATTCGAACCCGGGATCTTTGGGGTATCAGTCAAGTGCGCCACCACTAGACTACCGGGGCCGCATAAACCAGTCGATTCTGACGGTGGGCTATTGATGTGATCTCAAATTGTAGTGATCTTATAGAAGTATAAGTACATTAGAAAGGGTTTCATTGAAGTTTTTTTAGATTATATTTCTGCTTATCGATTATGTCGTATCAATTGTAATTACCATAGTAGAAATATATTGGTTTGTATAAAAGTTGTATAAACAAGTGATGTAGGGTTGCAAAAGCGTATTATTTCACAGCTTGTCACTTGGTTGTTGTCAAATGTAGACAATTGTCGTTTATAGTAGCTGTGTCTTTTACCAATCGAGCTGTAAAAAACGCCCCCTTATCATATGGATACGAGTAAGATGTGTGTCCCCAACATAATGTAAAAATTCCAATAGACTAAATATCTCAGTGCAAGATGTTTAGAGCCCGAAACCACTTCACGCCCGACGTTCTACTGAAAATATTAACGCAGTGAAGGAAAGTGTTGAAAATGACCCAGCTCAACAACTCAATCTCTCCCCGTTTACTCGAATACTCGCAGTAGCGCAATATGTTCTCTGAACGGTTCTTGGAAATCGTGAATGGTGACGGTGATTTCTGTAAAAAAAAAGCCGTGTTTTCTGACGAAGCTTATTTACACATTGGCGACTACGTTAATAATCAAAATTGTTGCATTTGGGGCTGTGAAAATCTGCGAGTGCTTCAGAAGATGCCACAATATTTTAATGGGCACATAATACATACATTTCTTAATTGGTCTACGATACTTGATTCACCGAAGCCTTTGCGTTTTAGGAGAGATTAAAAAATTTGAGTTAATTTTTTCAGCGTCGGAGACAAAAAGATCTCTTTTTTTTACGCTTAGATCAAAGTCCCGTACAGATAAAAATGTTTTTCTTGGCTTATACCGCTGTCTTGACCACCTATGATACTTAAATTAGAAACAAATCGTTTAACTTACTATTTTTGGATTTGTTTATTGTGATTTTGAGGACCTTTTTCCGTAAATTTTCTCGGGGAAGACGGAAGAGAAAACTGAATTACTGAAGAGAAGACTGAATTATGATACTTAGAACCACAATGTATTTGTAAAAATTTTTTTACGTAAAAAATCCCTCGAAAGAATATGAATTTGTATGCTTTTGGGTCGCTGAATAGCAAACATGTAGTCGGAATTTTAAAATTCGAGTTTTTTTAAAATATTTTTTTTTCAAATTCGCTAATTAATTTACTCGTTTTAAAAAAAAAAGCTAATACAAAAATTAACAAAAAACCTAGTATAATTTATAAGATGTCTTTGGCAGTTTTCAGTCTCCTAAGTTTTTTGTCAAAACATGTAAGTTTTATATGATTAACTTACCGATATTGATTTGGATAAATTAACGTATTATTTTGTAATTGCCATAATGCTTCGACAGTTTATATGAGCGTGCTTGCTTTATCTGACGAACATAGTATTCAAGTCCATACCATTTTGATAAAGTGTCAAAGTTTTCAATGTTATATACTTGGCTTGGGTGAATCAAACTTTTTTTTTTGGCAGGGTATCGAAATATGTGCTTTCAAAGCAATGTATAAAACAATATCTTACTTCGGTGAATAAGCATAAGTTTTAATTTCCATACAAAGCCGGCTTAGGTGTTTTTACTATTGTTTTTTTCTCGGTGTAGAAATATTCATTTTGGATTTAGAAATTTTTAGTTCAATTTGCGACCAACCCCGATTAGTGACCAACCTTAAGAGATATCTAATAATGCTTTTTAAGCTGATTGGAAACATTTTTGGAGCATAGCTTTAGAGTTTATTCATTCAAAATCTCTTCAAAATTTTTTTAATTTTAGTCCATTTTTGCTGCAAATTGGAAAAGAAAATAAAAATAATTTAACTTTTGTCTAATTTTTGAAAATGTTTTTTTTAAGCTTTCATTTATGGGGCTGAAAGTGTAATAATGGAAATAAATAAAATGTAATATAAGAAAACGTAAGGACGAGTATACTCATTCTCCTGGATAAGGGAACAACAGCGTAGTAGAACCGTTCTATTGCTCAGGGTATAAGAGGTATTTTTCCAAAAATAAAATCATATTTGGTAGTAATTAAAATCAAAAATGACGAATTAGAGATGGAGGGGCGGAATACATTCCACATATTCCTTTGCGGTATATATATATAATTCTTTTTCCAATGCAATATATTGTAAGACGAGCCTGGTGTCGAAAATGGTCAATCGAACCAAGATGTCAGATTTTTTTTCTATATCGTACTGCCGATTATAAAATCTAGATTATTCTATAAAATATAAAATCTAGCCAACTCCAAAAAGTCCCTAATAACATTGGATCCGCCATCTTATATTTTAATATTAGTAATTTTTAACTATATGTTAATTTTTAGGGACCTCAAAAGCCACTGTGTTGCTATTTTGATAGAATTTCTTTGATTTGCTTGTTCCGTTACTTATTTAACAGGGTCCAAGAAAAAATGTGTTTGGTCGCAACACACGGCAGAAGTGAAACTATAATTGATTACAGCAGATTCTGTTTTAATACAATTTCCTTAATTTTTTTTTGTTTAGCTTGAACCAAGGATTTCAGGTGGAATACCTATTCCTTCAAGTCTGCCTTGGTTCCAAATGGGGTGATAGGTTATTGGAAAGGAAAGGGCAATCAAGTGAAACATGTGTAGGATGTTCTAAGCGTGGTGGAAAGCCAAAGAAACATGTGAATTTGATATAGTAACATGTTCAATCCGATTCAATCCATTTTTTGTTAAAACTGAAGAAGCCTTTGATTAATCTTGTCTCAACTGCCTCAAGTGCCGGTCGGAATTACAACATTTGGCATCTTCTGAGGTCCAAATTTGCTCATGCAACAGCAGAGCATTTCGCTAATGCTGCTCAACAGTTCTTTATTTTACATCGTAGAATTGACTTCGCCGTGTTTCTGTGCCGTCTATAAATTGAATAAGCATCCTCTGTGCGGTCTCGGTTAGCCTCATATGCTTTGTTATTGTCGAATAGGAAATGGTCTCTTCTGATGTACTTTGTCTGGCTGTAGCAGTCATAAAACAGCCGACTGTTTAGCTGAAATATCTTCAGGTGCAGTCGTAGCGGCTATAATAACTGCCTTCTTTCTGGCTTTGACACCCTTTTGTACCAAGGGTGGAGATGAGATCCCGTTTTAAGTACTGGTGATCCTTTTTGATGCTGACCTCGAAGTGAATCAGTTGGTTGGTAGCAATAAATTGACATCGTCTTCAGTCTGTTTCTTGGCGATAAATTCTATTGTCTTCCTGTCTGGGTCAGCCTTTTTGTCGAAGTTCATTGATTGTTACAGAAGTGCAGCGTTTCATTTTAGTGTTAGGAGATAATCCTTTATAATGACCACAGCTGGTAAAAAAGAATTTGTTTCTGTTGCACTTTATTTCATGTATATATATTATTAGCCTGTTCTTAGACAAATCACTTACGATGAAGAGACGTGAAGTTTTCGACTATCACGTCAGAGCGACCTAAAAATAATCACAAACTTCTTCACTTGTGAAAAATGAAAACAATGTGTTGTTGATGATTACTGAAGTACAATTATTCTTTATTTACTCAATACCCATATGACCTTTACAATTATTCCATACCCATCACCAAACCTATCATCTAATACCCATCATACCAAAACCATACCGTATCTTCTCATACCTGCTAATTTTTTTAAAACAACTTTTGTCTGAAAATCATTCCAAGAACATGTCAATGTTTGGTATTTAAATATCTCTTCTTGTAGCATTTTAAACTTCAATTCTGGTTAATTTTGTAGTCAAATATTCCAATTTCGTATTAATTTGAGTTAATTACGCCCACATGTTTATCTGATGATATGTCACGCTCACTTCAATAAACATTCTTTACCCAAAGTCTTTGCTCGAATTTGATAAGTCAGTGACCTTTTGAATAAAAGTTATTTTGTTTTTTCCAAATGTTAACTTCAATAATTCAATTCCTTGAAGAGGTGTATTGCAGGTGGCGTCGCCCTACTGGAAATATATACCTTCAATAAAAATTCTATTCAATTCAGGCACAAAATAATGTGCAATTATAACCCTATGGCGCTTGCCGTTGACGGTAATGCTCTTGTCGTCCTCATTTTTAAGTAAGGGACAATGATTCCACCAGCTCATTAAGAGCATCAAACTGTGATTTCTTTTGTGAATATAGCGATGCCTCGAGATTTTCTTGTGAATTGTTTAATTCATGAACCATCTGGATCTTATAAGGTCGTAGGTCAATATCGTTACGGAAAATTTGGGTTCGCGATGACGAATCTAATCATTTAGATCCTCCTTAATACTACGCCCTATAGCAGCAATTTTTTCTTCGTTTTTATTATTTAGACTATGCGTGGAGCGAAAACGATCCATGTTTAATTCAATTAGTCAATCGTATCGAACGCCTACCTCACAGTAACATTCTGGAACTGAACCACGATATTCAAAATAAATTAACACAATTGCAAGCCCTGTTATGAACACACTGAACACTAAACTGAACACATATGATAATAGAGTTTCCGACTACCACATGACAGATTAATCCTTATCGCAAAATGGAACCATTAACAAAACACCCTTTTAGCATTTTAAGTCCATTTCCGGGATGCCTTATGATCTTACATCCGAGCCATAAGAAATTTAATTTTAGTAAACCACGACACTGATGGGACCAAGCACTTAACTGTTTCTATGAAATATCTTGTTATCAAAACAGAACATGATTAACTTTGAACATGAGCGAAGTAAACTTCCCTTTGACAGATTTGTCCAATTATGATACTGTTCTTATTACACTAAATATTCGAAATAAGCTAGATCTGTCCAAATAGGAATTTTGATAGTTTTGAAGAATGTAAGCAATCGTGGAAAAAAAAAAACAAAAATGGCAGTATCGTGGATTCATCCATAGGTGTTGATGTGACAGACATCAATATTATTGGCTTTATTATTGTTCCTATCATTTAATTTCTTCCCAACCTAGTCTTCATCCTTATATTTCTTTTTATATTTGTCCTTTTAATATCACAACTTCTTGTCTAAACACTTGTTCCTTGTCCCAATTACCTGACCTTATCCTTGTTTGAATCCCTTTCCGTGTGGGACAAGGTACTTCTTCTTATCTTTGTGCAATTTTTGTCATAATTTTTGACCTTAGTGTTTGACTCCGGACGGCTAATAGCCTGAGCAAATTCACCGCAACATGCGACGAACGGCATGTCTCCATTCTGTCGTTGTAGAGAAATGTTAAACGACTTGATTTTAATAAACGCGACAGCAGCAAACTGCATCATAAACCAATGCTGAAACTTAGATTCCAGTTCTTCATCCTTCTTAGTGTTTCTTTCAGTAAACGCATTGCAAGTTTCTTGCTTGCCGCTGCCATGTCCAACAAGTAGCTGAACTGCATGTGCTCTTTATTCTGAAGTGTGCAAAAATTCCCTCCATGCACGTATTCTTTCTAACTGAGATCGTACAAGAGCTTATGCATCCGAACCTCTTCAATAAGGACTTCGTCTTAATCCATGACTAAAATAGAAAACACACATATTTAATTCTTTTTTTTATAATTTAATATAATTCAATAAACTCACCTTGAATCTTCTAAATTAAATAAATTTAACATAAGAAAAACAAAACAAACTCTTGAGCAGCCGGCACGAAATAAAAAACAATGACAAATGTAAACAATGAAAGAAATTTCCATTTGTCGCTTGTCAAATTAGAATTAAATTGAAGCTGACGACAACGACATTCGATATCGTGCGACAATGTCGTTGCGAATGCCTCCAAGAATTCGTCCCATAAGAAATACATGTAAATTTAAAGTGACATTCGTCGCTTGTCGTATGCAATGTGTTCAAGCTATAATGTGCATGTTCTCAAGAAGCTTTACATGGTTCTTAAGAAGCTTTACATAGCATTATTCTCTCTCTGAGGATTGCCATTATCTGCAGCGAGGTGACGACCGATCAGAAAAATTAATTTCAATTGAAAAAAAAATTGCCGTGTCTGGTGGAGGATTCGAACCCCGGACCTAACGGCTCGAAAATTTGCACTGTGTGGTTCACGCACTTTAACGGACTCGGCCACGGCCGCCAAATATTATTTGATTATTTTTTACTATTTATATAAATCTTTGTCATTGCCTTTGTTCCTGTCCTTGCTAAGCTGCTTTAACCTTTCAGACAAGTCTTTAGCCTTTATTGTCCTAATTCTTGTCAATTACATTCTTTGTCAATGTTTGTCCAAATCTTTGTCCTACTCCTTATCTTGTTCCTGGTTCTAATATTTGTCACAATCCTTGCCCTTCCGCACAGAAAATAAAAGAATTGATTTATTACCTAAACTAGTTTAGCTAATGTGAAAGTTTCTATTTCACCTAATCTTTTCAACAACTTTTCTACTTACACAGTTAATTTAACAATCATGCATTAGGTAATTCACCCAATTAAAATTAGTTAATTCAACTAAAATTTTGCTTATTAAATCATCTAATTCTTCTAGTTATTTTACCTAATGCAAGTTGTCGATTTGTTCGTACACTAGGGAAATAACGCATATTAGCATTATCCACGCCTCAGTATACATTTTATATAAATATTTACGTGGATAAATCAAATGCTTTCCTTACAACTTGTTTTTTTCCCGTATTTGAATTTTATAGAAGCACAGCGCTCTCCTATAAAAAACATAAATAAAAACAAAGTGAGAAAATTTTACAAAAAGTAAAGTCTCATGTGAGATTTGAACTCGGACCGCTGGCGTTATAGTCAAACGCTTTACCGCTGTGCTGTTACGCCGTTTGATAACTTGTGAACAAAATGTATATAAAAATATGAGGTCCACAACTCTGAAATTATTTTTCCACTGGGCATCTACAGCAATTTGATTAATTGGTATGTAGAGTAGATTCCTGTATTGGAAATTTAGCTCAATAGATAAGGCGTTGGTTGTTGAAATCTTGAGATCACAGGTTCGATTCTCAGCGGTGGCAAAGAAATGTTTCAGTCATTTATACAATGTATATATCTCTCTCATTCTATCTACTATAAAACAAATTTTTCTTCTCTATCATGTGACGAAATGAAGTAAAGAGTCACCTAAGGAAGTTTCACTTCAAAATAGAAATTGCAAAACAAAAAACATATTTTTTGCATATTTTTTGCACGGCATTCCCACTCTTAAGTGGGAATGCTATCTAAATAATTAGATGATTTTTCTACACTTAGTAGGTGGCTTGCCTAATCTGAAGTGGTCATAGTTTAAAAAAAATTAGCTTATTCTTCTAATAAATTATGTGTCTTATCTATTTTATGGTTGAAGGTACACCTAAATATTTAGGTTTTTTTAGCTACTCTCGCAGTTAAACTACCCAATATAATTGCATATAATTAACATTTAGAAATTGGTAGCGCACCTAATCAAATTCGTTGACTGAAAATCACCGGATTACTTTAGCTGAATTGACTACATTTTTAGGTAAAAGTTCTACTCTTTTTTTTCTGTGCGTATTTAAATGATTTGATTGTCCTTAATATAATTTTAATTTAATTTATTTTTACTTTTATTTTTATTTTAATTTTAATTTTGTTTTTACTTTTGCATTTGCATTTAGGCTTAATGCTATTAAGAGTTAAGGCTATGCCTAAAAGTATGATACCATCTAGGTTTAACATTGACACAGGGTGCATCGAAGTAGATAAGAACTCAGTTATTATTTGAAGCGTTCTCTCTGTTAAAAATAAATTCCTGGTAACTTTCTCGGCATATTGGCAGTATAAGTACAACCTAAGTAGCTTTAGTGGATCACAGTAAAAAGACATGCAAGACTACTGATGAGTTGGTGTAGCGGCCAACGAAAAAGTCTGTATAGTCAAGCTGTGTGATTTTCTCTATACAGAGCCTTTGTTGTAGTTGTTGGTTGTTGCCTTCTCTCTCTTAATGTTGTCTTTTTGTCAACATACTTGGCCTAAAACGTAAATATGTTTTCAATAAAATTTACCGTAGCGCCTATAGTCACGGAGTTCTAAGTTCATACAACGTTTCTTCGCTGCTATTGCATTTTTACTATATTACCGGTTACCTCCGTGGTGTGGCTACAAACATTTTTTTTTTCATTTTTATTATGAGGTAAAAAACCCTTTTTTTGCCGTTGTAAAGTAAAATTTTTCGTAGCACTTCTACTCAGCGGGTATTAATTTCATGCAACAATATTGCATTTGTGTTGCATAAACTACTTCCCCCGTGACATGAAGACGTCATAAGTTAATATTTTATTTTTGTCCAAAGGCCAAGAATAGATTCTTCATTTGCGTTTCATAGCATTTACTGTGTCACATATACTCGCCGAGTAAGAATTCAATGCAACGCCGTTGCATGTTTGATGCATTTTCGACTTCGTAGTGGAGCTCTGCGAAAGGTTTTTTTCTCATGAGGCCTGTCTCATGATCAAGTCTGTACTAACATATAATATTTGTTACCGTTGCACTTATACAAAGGACGTTATAATTCCATGTAACAAATTGACGGTATCGTTGCCTTGGCTGCTCCTTCCGCATTCCGGTGAAGTCTTTAATTTTCTTATTTTAGTTTTTATCATAAAGTCAAAGAATTAACCTTTACTGTCGTGTCATAACTTTCATCATAACATCTATACTCATTGAGTAACAATTCTATGCAACGCCGAAAAATTTAAGAAGAATGCCTTTTTCAATCTTATTTGAAATCTGCGCGGTAAAACGCAAGGTTGTCACGTCAAAACAACAGTGTGCATCTTTATGGCTAAACGAGGAAGAAACTATCAGCTCAAGAATAATTGCTTTTATTTAAAAAATGTTCTCTTAAATTTTTTGTATTACCTCCGATATCATCTAATTTTTGTACCCTATCATCTCCCATTTTTGATCCTTGTAAATGTGCTAAAATGAATTTATTCAGAGCAGAAAAACAATTATTATTTGTATACGAGTATTTGAAAAATTTCAGAAAATTTCATGGTAATCATTATTTACACAATTTTTTCAGTACTTGTTTGAATTTCCAGCTTGTTGTCAACCACATGCGCATATATAAGCTTTAAATTTAATCGATGATTAAGCATGTGCGTATTTGGAATATGAAAGTACTCCTTATGCTCAAAGCGGCACATCATTTCAATTTTAGCTAAAAAATCCTGTAGACGTTAGATTAAAAGTAATGGTTGACTTCACTGATGCCATAATTCGATTAAAGTTTCCTTCTTTCTTGGCCTAAATAAGTCGACCTAATTAGGTTAACAATTCGAACAACGCGTGTTAGCTCTAGTCAGAGTACAACTTAGGGACCCTCAATAAAATATACAGAAAAAAAAGCAATTGGAGTAAAATAATCGATATGAACGACTTTTGTGAGGAAAAACTTTTACAAATAAACATAAATAAGGTAGCCTAAGCGACACCTGAACTAGTCATCGTTACGGTGGGAGTGAATAACATTTGTATCTCCGCAGTTTGAGGTGTTAATGTGCACACGTGTTTTCGCTTAAGCATCATAAATTTGTCTCATTTTTTCTAAATATATCACCTATTTCTTTGTAGCGTGTAAACAACATAAGCAGCTTAAAAAAAAATCAACTTCAAACGCAACGCACAAGAGCATTGCGAGAAAAGATAAAATCATCATGTTTTTGAATTTTAAATTAAATCTAAATTTGTGTAAAATTGGCATGGATATCAATCAAATGTGAATCCATCTAAAGTTCAATGTAGTGGAAAGTTGCCAGGCCTTAAAGAAATTTACGAAATTAAGTCGAAGAATTAAACACAGCCTTTGAAGCTTACCTAAGGACCTGCGGCAATATTGTTCGTGTGCGTTCAAGTGTGTCTGAAATCAATTTGAAAAAAATTATGTATAAAAGGACATTCCATACAAATTGCTGAATGTGTGCATCTTGAAAACAACACAAATTGAACGAAAAAAGGAAAAAAACCCAACTAACTAGTGATATTCAAGTGAGAAAGACTTAAATACGAATCCCTTAAAAAATATGTGAAAAATTAAACCTTGTGTGGAGTATAAAAAAAGATAATGTTATTAAATTGTATTCTGTGCTAAGTTAATCAATTTGATGGATATTGGAAAAAAAACATTCTAATGTAAACTGGTAAGTTTCATTCATTTTATTTTATAAATCTTGTTCTTAGTGTGTCCAATTTCTTGTTATTTTCCGTGTCCCATTTCTTGTCATTATCCTTTTCCCAATCTTATTCAAATACAGTTTTAGGTGGGACTTCATTTTTGTCCTTATCCTTGTCCAATTCCATGCTGTAATCTTTGTCCTACTCTTTATCTTATTCCTGAATAAAATCTTTTTCTAAATCCTTGCCCTCATCATAACTTTCTAATCCTTTTCTAATTTCAATCGAATCCCATTTTTAATACTTGTCTTTAATTTATTTGAATAATTTTTTCATTTTTGCTATGCGGTCAAAGAAACATTTTTGCTGTGATATCTTTATATCCTAATCCTATCAGAGGATATCCATCCTAATCCTTCTTTGGATCTTAATCTTTATTTTTATCCTTATCCTTATCCTTATTCTTATTCTTATTCTTATCCTTATACTTATCCTTATCCTTATCCTTATCCTTATCCTTATCCTTATCCTTATCCTTATCCTTATCCTTATCCTTATCCTTATCCTTATCCTTATCCTTATCCTTATCCTTATCCTTATCCTTATCCTTATCCTTATTCTTATTCTTATTCTTGTCCTTATTCTTATACTATCCTTATCCTTATCCTTATCCTTATCCTTATCCTTATCCTTATCCTTATCCTTATCCTTATCCTTATTCTTATCCTTATCCCTATCCTTATCCTTATCCTAATCCTTATCCTTATCCTTATCTTTATCTTTATCCTTATCCTTATCCTTATCCTTATCCTTATCCTTATCCTTATCCTTATCCTTATCCTTATCCTTATCCTTATCCTTATCCTTATCCTTATCCTTATCCTTATCCTTATCCTTATCCTTATCCTTGTCCTTATCCTTATCCTTATCCTTATCCTTATCCTTATCCTTATCCTTATCCTTATCCTTATCCTTATCCTTATCCTTATCCTTATCCTTATCCTTATCCTTATCCTTATCCTTGTCCTTGTCCTTATCCTTATCCTTATCCTTATCCTTATCCTTATCCTTATCCTTATCCTTATCCTTATCCTTATCCTTATCCTTATCCTTATCCTTATCCTTATCCTTATCCTTATCCTTATCCTTATCCTTATCCTTATCCTTATCCTTATCCTTATCCTTATCCTTATCCTTATCCTTATCCTTATCCTTATCCTTATCCTTATCCTTATCCTTATTCTTATCCTTATCCTTATCCTTATCCTTATCCTTATCCTTATCCTTATCCTTATCCTTATCCTTATCCTTATCCTTATCCTTATCCTTATCCTTATCCTTATCCTTATCCTTATCCTTAACCTTATCCTTATCCTTATTATTATCCTTGTCCTTATCTTTATCAGTATTATTATTCTTATCCTTATCCTTGTCCTTATCCTTATCCTTATCCTTATCCTTATCCTTATCCTTATCCTTATCCTTATCCTTATCCTTATCCTTATCCTTATCCTTATTCTTATCCTTATCCATATACTTATCCTTATCCTTATCCTTATCCTTATCCTTATCCTTATCATTATACTTATCCTTATCCTTATCCTAATCCTTATCCTTATCCTTATCCTTATCCTTATCCTTATCCTTATCCTTATCCTTATCCTTATCCTTATCCTTATCCTTATCCTTATCCTTATCCTTATCCTTATCCTTATCCTTATCCTTATCCTTATCCTTATCCTTATCCTTATCCTTATCCTTATCCTTATCCTTATCCTTATCCTTATCCTTATCCTTATCCTTATCCTTATCCTTATCCTTATCCTTATCCTTATCCTTATCCTTATCCTTATCCTTATCCTTATCCTTATCCTTATCCTTATCCTTATCCTTATCCTTATCCTTATCCTTATCTTTATGCTTATCCTTATCATTATCCTTATCCTTATCCTTATCCTTATCCTTAGCCTTATCCTTATCCTTATCCTTATCCTTATCCTTATCCTTATCCTTATCCTTATCCTTATCCTTATCCTTATCCTTATCCTTATCCTTATCCTTATCCTTATCCCTATCCTTATCCTTATCCTTATTATTATCCTTGTCCTTATCTTTATCAGTATTATTATTCTTATCCTTATCCTTGTCCTTATCCTTATCCTTATCCTTATCCTTATCCTTATCCTTATCCTTATCCTTATCCTTATCCTTATTCTTATCCTTATCCATATACTTATCCTTATCCTCATCCTTATCCTTATCCTTATCCTTATCCTTATACTTATCCTTATCCTTATCCTTATCCTTATCCTTATCCTTATCCTTATCCTTATCCTTATCCTTATCCTTATCCTTATCCCTTATCCTTATCCTTTTCCTTATCCCTATCCCTATCCTTATCCTTATCCTTATCCTTGTCCTTAGCCTTATCTTTATCCTTGTCCTTATCCTTATCCGTATTATTATCCTTATCCTTATCCTTATCCTTATCCTTATCCTTATCCTTATCCTTATCCTTATCCGTATTATTATCCTTATCCTTATCCATATCCTTATCCTTATCCTTATCCTTATCCTTATCCTTATTCTTATCCTTATCCTTATCCTTATCCTAATCCTTATCCTTATCCTTATCCTTATCCTTATCCTTATCCTTATCCTTATCCTTATCCTTATCCTTATCCTTATCCTTATCCTTATCCTTATCCTTATCCTTATCCTTATCCTTATCCTTATCCTTATCCTTATCCTTATCCTTATCCTTATCCTTATCCTTATCCTTATCCTTATCCTTATCCTTATCCTTATCCTTATCCTTATCCTTATCCTTATCCTTATCCTTATCCTTATCCTTATCCTTATCCTTATCCTTATCCTTATCCTTATCCTTATCCTTATCCTTATCCTTATCCTTATCCTTATCCTTATCCTTATCCTTATCCTTATCCGTATTATTATCCTTATCCTTATCCTTATCCTTATCCTTATCCGTATTATTATCCTTATCCTTATCCTTATCCATATCCTTATCCTTATCCGTATCCTTATCCTTATCCTTATCCTTATTCTTATCCTTATCCTTATCCTTATCCTTATCCTTATCCTTATCCTTATCCTTATCCTTATCCTTATCCTTATCCTTATCCTTATCCTTATCCTTATCCTTATCCTTATCCTTATCCTTATCCTTATCCTTATCCTTATCCGTATTATTATCCTTATCCTTATCCTTATCCTTATCCATATCCTTATCCTTATCCTTATCCTTATCCTTATCCTTATCCTTATTCTTATCCTTATCCTTATCCTTATCCTTATCCTTATCCTTATCCTTATCCTTATCCTTATCCTTATTCTTATCCTTATCCTTTTCCTTATCCCTATCCTTATCCTTATCCTTATCCTTATCCTTATCCTTGTCCTTATCCTTATCTTTATCCTTGTTCTAATCCTTATCCGTATTATTATCCTTATCCTTATCCTTATCCTTATCCATATCCTTATCCTTATCCTTATCCTTATTCTTATCCTTATCCTTATCCTTATCCTTATCCTTATCCTTATCCTTATCCTTATCCTTATCCTTATCCTTATCCTTATCCTTATCCCTATCCTTATCCTTTTCCTTTTCCTTTTCCTTATCCCTATCCTTATCCTTATCCTTATCCTTATCCTTATCCTTATCCTTATCCTTATCCTTATCCTTATCCTTATCCTTATCCTTATCCTTATCCTTATCCTTATCCTTATCCTTATCCTTATCCTTATCCTTATCTTTATCCTTGTCCTTTTCCTTATCCGTATTGTTATCCTTATCCTTACCCTTATCCTTATCCTTATCCTTATCCTTATCCTAATCCTTATCTTTATCCTTGTCCTTATCCTTATCCGTATTATTATCCTTATCCTTATCCTTATCCTTATCCTTATTCATACCCTTTATTACAGATTAAAATATAAATATAACAGAAAAAATAAGAATATGGAGTAGGATGAGGACAAGTTTAGGAACTAGATAAAGGATAAGAAAAAAAGACAAGGATAAGATAAGGTGACTTTTATGGGCACACCAAAAATATCTGCTAACTATAGAATTTCGAGAAATAATCTTGATTTTATAAGAACTACAGAAATATTCTTAACAACGTGAACGTTATCCAAATATAACAAATAAGATTATATCCCTTTATACAGAGAAGTCAGTGCACGTCCATGGCCGCAAATAAAATTGATTTTCCCATGGTATAATAATATATGGTAGCATTGACAACTGCTTATTTTCTCTTCAACAGGAAAACATAAACTGTCAAAAACAGCTTTTTGTGGAAATACATCAGCAGCTGCTGTGGTTGTTGTTTTTTTTCACTTCAACGTTTTCAACATTGCTTGTGTTTTCAATGGCGGATTGTGAGCGCTCTCTTTTTGAGTATATTTTTTAACAGTATATGATTTCCCAAGCAACTGTCAATGCTACCTTGTATTATTATACCATGGATTTTCCATTTAAAGATTTTGTGTCTAAGCTGAATATTAGCTATCGACTGCCGTCCTTTCTATATATCGTCAAGCCTTTAGTGTGAGCGAGCAAGTCTTTAGTAAAAACTCAATAAAATATTCCAATTATAACAACTCTCATCAACAATCGGTAAATTCTTCTCTTTCTTACTACTCATATTTCTGAATTTGACATACATATAAATAAATGTTTTGCAACGATTGCGATTAGTAGAGACAAATCATAGTTTGAATTTTTATCAACTGTTACAACTTGGCACAGATGACACGACAGCTCAGTATCCTTCCGTTGTTTTCATTTTTGTGAGCACTTTTTGCGCAATTTATGGACAAGTATTGACGACTTCCTGATGCTTATGACTTTTTCTGTTCTATACTTGCCATATAAATGCTGCTAAAGATTAAAGTTCAAACAAAAAGAAAAATTGCCACGAAGCATTCAGGAAGTCTTGTTTTATTCTATCATGAAATGAAACTTCATAAATTTTGAGCCAACAAACACGTTCATAAAAAAATAATGAAATCATTCAGAAAAAAATTTGTATCAAATTAATGACGAAGTTAATAAAAAATTTATGAATTTCTTCATTAAGTTTTTATGGAACTGTTTGTTGTTTCAAGTTTATGAATGTTTTCGTTCCGTTCCATGCCATTTTGTTCATGAGGAAAATTAATATGTGGAATATGTGATAACGTGTTTTTTATTTTATTTTAGCACGTTGCCGTCATGTTTCCAATTTTATTTAGTCGCTTAACTTTTAGCAAGAGCTACATTTTTTTGGTTTTATTTCGTCATTCCTTATGTAATACTAGTGATACCCGGCGCGCGTTGCTGCATCCGGCAAGTATATTGGAAATAATAAGTAAATTCAAAACTTTTATTAGTCACTTAGTCTGACACCACGCTCATGCTCCACTGCCCGTTACAGTTTCCCAGTAGCAGAACATCACTCCCAGGTGGCAATTCCATTATGAGTTTAAATGTTCTGTGATTCTAACTTCCATAGCTATTCTGTATAGAAAATCGGGCCACACCCCCTTTTCCAATGCACATACCAGTTTTCCAGTAGAAAGACTTTGGCAATCAGTAACTCCATACTGAGTTTTATTGTGATGCGACGTTTAGTTCCAAAGCTATTCAATATCAAAAATTTGACTTGTGTGGTCGAAGTTATAACCCCTTCTCCTATGCCCGTCCTAGTTCTCTTGTAGAAATACATTCTCCATTCTGAGTTTCAATGTTATGTGACTTCTACTTCCAAATCTATTCGATACCTAAATTTGAATTGTATCGGCAGTGCCACGCCCACTTGTCAAATGGTCACTCAATTTTGCCAGTCAAAGCACACAATAAAATAGTACGTTTTTACCGAGTTAAATTGATATGTGACTTGTAGTTCGAGAGTTATACCTTAAATTTAGGCTGCTGAAAAAGTGCCACACCCCTCGTTCAACGCCGATAAATTTTCACCAGTGGAACGGCACGTGAAAATTTCATTCAAATTTCAAATTTCGATGCTGTGTAACCTATAATTCCAAAAATATTCTATATCACTTATTCGCAGAAGGAAGTATCCAATTTGGTCCAGTCGTTTTCAAGTTTTAAGCAACCGAACAAACCAAGATAGATAAGAATATAGATAGATATGTGGTGCTCAGATATACATATATAAGAGAGGGGGAACCCCCCAGCATATTTGTATAGCTCTCCCTCCATTTGTAGTACTGTTGCCAACAGTGACCATATAAACTAAAGTACTAAACTTTAGTCTTGTGGGCGGTAAAAGGAGGTGTGGCAAAAATGTTCACATACGAACCATGGTACGCCCAATAAGAACACAGCAAAGAAAATCTCAAGCAAATCGGACGCTCCGTTATTGAGTTATGGAATTACAAACACAAATTTTTTATATATATATACGACTTTTTTTAATATACAGATATTGGAAAATCTTTAAAATGCCATATCTCCGGAACGAAAGGGCCAATTTTGTGCAAACTTTCCCAACGTACCCTGAAATTTTGGTTGAAATCGGTCGACCCGTTTCCGCAGTAAGTGGTGACATAAAAATGTACTTTTTAAATAAATAGATTTCATATTTACAACTATAAACTAATGCGCACATACTTTCCCAGCTATAAAAATATAAGGTATTCTGTTATTCCTGGTTAGCTAATATGGATTAATTACTTTCATGAAATTAGCATAACCATTATTTTGTCGTAGCCGTGGTACCATCACACATAAAAAAGAGGCACAAAAATGGATCTTGATAAGTGTTTTATCAAAACTTTAACTTTTGTAATGTGAGCTTAGCAACACTACTAATAAAAGCTTTTTATCAGCTACTTGATAAGAGATGGCAGCACCGCTGCTACTGTTTGGCAGCACTGAGTCTGAGTCGAAAACAGCAATAGCATATGTCTCATTTCCTCGTTCGTGTTTTTTATTTTTACCATTACTGTAGGGAATTTCATTAAAAAAGAAAAAGATTCTGTCTATATTATAATTAACATTGTTGTTGCTTCATTACCTCATTTTTTCGATCATGCTTATAAGCAAGGCGTAATAAAAAAGAGCTTTTAAACACACAATGGAAAAGAAAGAAAAAAGCTTTGTACTGCTTAATGCAGCGTTTATGAATAATTTTCTATGAAGTTTTTTAGATAGTATTTAATCTCAAATTTTAATAACTTTTTAGGGTACGTTTTAAAAAATAGCTTAAGTTAAGAATGACGCTTTGAATTAGTAAAATAATTATTAAATCGGTTCAGTAGTTCTTTAGTTTTGCGTACACGAAGATACGTGATATGCCTTTTATATAATAGTATAGATTTAATTAAAATGCAGGTTTGGAGCAAAAATTAGATTTAATAAATCGGACTACAGAAGAAATTGTAACAAAAATTGGATCGTTTTCACACTTAGAGTCTAATTAAACCGCCCTGAATTGAGAATAAATGAGAACGAATTAATCGAGCGGGATGATTTGTTTTAAATATCCTTGATAGCTAGTCGAAAACTGTTAACTTTTCTAAACAGTGTTTAAACACGCAAAAAGTTTTGTTAAGACAGATTCAATAAGCTTTTTCTCTTTCATTCTTTTTTCGTTTTTTGGCAGAACAAAGTGAACAGTCTTCATATAAGTAATGAACGAATATGTAGGGTGTCGTTGGATATCAAAGAAGGGATCCGATTTTTTTATTTTCCCCAGAAGTCGGGTATTTATAGAACTTTTAAGAACTTCCATATATACCTTCTATTCACAATTGAACCGGACAGTGCGAATGAAACAACAACGGTTGTCATAAAGGTAATGATTATTTGTTTTTTTGCTGATTATTTGCTGGTAACACTGTTATAGCCTTGGCAAGGGCGTAGCCAGGGAGGAAGGGGGCAGTTGCCCCTAAGATCTGAGATTTTTTATAAAGTCTATGGCTTTGAAAGTAATTTCTATATGTTCTATATGTTCAATTTCCTTTTTCTTTGAAACTAGATATGATAAAAAGATATTATAAAGACATGAAAGATATGGTAAAAAAAATTTATAAGGTCTTTCCCCCCTCTAATTTTCATCCTGCCTACGCCCTTGCGCCCTGGGCGCTATTTTTTAGCGCGATCTGTCACGTAGTTTCTTTCTTAATGTTATTAAAGTTCACTTCGAGTCTGACCTGCGAATTTCATAATGGAAAATAAGTTGAGCAAAGAGTGTGTTTGAAATTGTGTTTTACCGACGAAATTTCATGTCCAGATGTATTGAAAATGTTGCAGGAAACCTATGGGGAGTCTGCTCTATTACGTACGCAGGTATTTGAGTGGTACAAACTGTTTAAAGAGGGTCGTACATCAGTTCACAACTTGCCTCAACCTTCTCGTCCAGCAACATCAATAACCGATGCAAATGTAAAAAAAGTAAAAGAAGTTCTGCTCGAAAATAGTCATGTGACTGTTTGAAGTGAGAGGTATACTATCGTCATAAGGAAGAGTGCGGCATCTAGCATGAAAATCAAAATTAGTTTTAATGCTTTTTCTTAAACATATTACTTTTATCTTCAAGAAAAAAAAAAAAAAAAAATAAAAATTACGAATTTTTTGCTCAATTGCTAAGTATTTTAACCTGAAGTGTCATATCTTCACAAATTAAAACAATCATTCAAGCAAAAAAGCGGCATCTACACTGTCTGTTCCACAGTTTTTGCATTTTTAATAAAATCCGTAAAATATCGTTAATGTTGAAAAAAACTGTATATAACTATGCTGAAGAACCAAATATTTATAACCATCCAAACCCTAGTCAGTGAATTTTTGATAAATTACTGTAAGTCCTTTATCTCAGAATATTGAAATATGTAGATGCCGCACTCTTTCTTATGCCGGCAGTATAGCTGTCGAGCTTTATATATGGACTGGATCAAGAATACCAGGATATCGGAATAACAAGTTTTCGCGTTTTGCAAATGAAAGAGAGAGAGAGAGGGAGAGAGAGCGCATGACGTCATCCAGCACTTCTGTCAGACTTTGGAATAATTTTACTTTGGGGTCCACGTCTAAATATTTTTTTCTTATTTTTATAATACGAATATGGACCTCCTATTGGTGCAAAAAAATTTTATCGTTCTCGAATGGTTTAAGAGATAAAAATGGGTAAAATTTAAAAATGTATACTTTTTCTTATACGGAAATATCCATATTTGAGAAAGAGAGCAATAGATAACGGGACTGCGGAAAGCGTAATCTTGTTTCTATCATTCTTGCAATAGGATCAGCGCAAACTATTTTACATAATGTTTTAGGCATACGACGGGTTGCAGCTCAGCTTGTGCCAAAATTGATGAATTTCCTTCAAAAAGAGTTTTGCAAAATAGTCGCTCAGGTGATGCTTTTAATGGACGTTACGGACATCATTATTGGTGACGAGACTTAATGTACGATTACACTGTGGAACAACTTCAGGTTAGCAAAAGTTAGGTCGATTCTGAGATTGAGCGGTCAAAATAGAGGCTAAATTAGAAGACCCGTATCGCGGCGTTTGTTTATGTTAGTTCGAATTTTTTTTTTAATCGACCTTCTAACTTTGCAGTCAAATGCCGATTTTCAGCATATTGTTTATATGGTTTTTCTGCTATAACTCGTCGACTAAATGATATTTTTTCAATCTGTAAAAGCCAAGTTATTGCTAGATACCTGTGCAACAATTAAAAATTTTTAAAAAATTTATTTAGAAAATTTTTGTGGTGCTTATGAAGCAAAATGTTGGAAAAATTATTTTTTTTCATGCTTTTTGAAAATATTTTCCACAGAACTAAGTCTTTTTTGCTTTCTGTTTGATCTATAATATGCTTCTCAGTTTCTTCAATAAATTTCATTTGAAAAAAAAACAATCATTATATAAAACTTGCGTTTTCCAGCTTAATATTAATTTACTTCTCATTTTATATGTACTAATTTTGTTCAGTGTTGGAAATTATAAAAATATGGAAAAAAATATAATTTTGAAATGTTAGTTATGAAAAGTTGTAAGTAAAATAATTAAATAAATTAAATTAATGATTTGGCCAGTTGCCGTTTAGCAGGCGGGTATGGATCAACATCACTGCTCTCTCTAACATCTTGGTCATCGTCATCATCATCAGAAAGGTCGATAATTTCGTCCAACAGATATTCTGGAATTTCATCTTTGTCTTCCCCTTCTTCCTCTTTTTCCTCGTCCTCCTCTTGTTCAAAGGTGTGTTTATACCACCAACAAATTTCAGCGAGTATTGCATCTGGAGATTTTTTTCCTCTGTACCTGAAACGAAAATAGTTTTCAGTCGTTAACATGTTTAAATTGTGCACTCTGACAAAGATATTAGAAAAATCTAGGAATTCAAAATATGCACACCTATAGTTACCTTATTTGAAATAGAAGCGCAGTTTGGTGATAACGTTCGCCTTGCTCATCAGATTCAGTTGGCAACTGTTGAGCGAGTTGATCAAGATGCTGATGCAAGAGATGAATTTTGTACGACACATTAACCCCAATTTCATCGAAAGCTGGCAACATGTTTGCAACAGATTGCCTGTAGTTGTCTTTGCGTTCTTTACCCAAAAATCCTTTAATGACTGCTTTCAATGCGAGCCATACATTTAATTCTCGGTCTGTCAGAACTTGGTCAAAATCTTGACGACTCATTAGTTTCCGTATGTCGGGACCATTAACAACCCTTCCTGAATTTTGGCGTTACTTAGTTTTGGGAAAATGTCTTTTAAGCGGTTGTATACTGCTGGTCTTGTTGCGATACATTTCAAAAAATTTTTAGCAATGCCAAGTTTAATGTGGAGCAACGTCAACAAAATTTTAATTTCAGGAACAAGACTTTCGTGTAGCCTATTGTCTTTAGACCATTTCCGTCCAATGCGACTATTCCAGTTATGCTGTTTGTACTGGTTTCTTCCGTTAATACCTTCTCCGTATCCTGAATCCCAATCGCACAAAAATCACGGATATTTTGGACGGCCAGATGCTGTTAAGCCTGTAATCAATGAAACAATTTTGAGGTCGCAGCAAATGCGCCACTGGTGTTCCTTATATTTGACTACTTCCAGAATGTGTTTCAAATTATCGAAATTTTCACTAGTGTCAGTGCTATAAGCAATCGAAACAGAAGGCATTCTATTTGTCTTGTGCAAAAGCACAACTTTTAAGCTGATTAGTGAACTATCGATGAATAAACGCCAATAATCTTTTTTATAAGTTAACCCTATCGTCTCCATTAACTTTTCAATATCGTTGCAATAAGCGAAATTTTTTGCATCATTCACATTGAAGAACTTTTCTAACTCTTTTTGGCGTTTTCGATATGCTGCTATTTTGGTACCTTTCGCCAGCAAATTATTTCCTTTCAAAAATGAAGCCATTAGTTCTGATTTTTTCTGAGTCAAACATAAATTTGCAACAATTCCATCCAATTGGTTTTGTGTGACTAGGATTGGGTTCTTTGATGTTTCATAGGATGTACCTTCACCAGGGTCGTATTCTGAGAAGAAATTCATGGATGTAGCAGCGGCGGTTGTAGTACTGCATTTTCTAAATAAATTTTTTAAAAAATTTTAATTGTTGCACAGGTATCTAGCAATAATTTGACTTTTACAGATTGAAAAAAGATCAATTAGTCGACGAGTTATAGCCAAAAAACCATATAAACAATATGCTGAAAATCGGCATTTGACTGCAAAGTTCGAAGGTCGATTAAAAAAAAATTCGAACTAACATAAACAAACGCCGCGATACGGGTCTTCTAATTTAGCCTCTATTTTGACCCCTCACTCTCAGAATCGACCTTACTTTTGCTAACCTGAATTTGTTCCACAGTGTTATGATGTCCAGATGAGCCGAAACAAAAAAAAACAAAACGTTTTAAAATTATTCGATTCTCAAGGTACAAGGTACTCAAGGTTCTCCTGTACAAGGAATTCCTTCCATAAGGCCAATCAGTCAACGCTCAATATAATTTTAGTGTTTTAAAGCTTTTGCGCGGAATATTCGGCGAAAGAGGCCAGAATTAAGGAAGGACAATTTATGGTTTTTGCACCACAATAATGCACCAGCTCACACATCACGCATTGTACGCGATTATTTGACCAAAAACAATGTCAATATCGTTCAACAAGAACCATATTGGCCAAATATGGCCCCGTGTGACTTTATCCTTTTCCCCAAACTCAAATTGTAGCTTCGTGTTAAAACATTTTGAAATGATTGAAATCATCACAGAGAATTCGCAGAGGGTACTAAGGGCCATTCCGAAATCGACCTACCAAAAATGCTTTCAAGACTGGAAAAAACGTTGACATATGTATGTCGTCTCCGATGGTGATCAATTTTGATGGTGACAAATAAAAAATAAAAATTGGTTTAAATTTGTTTTCTTCTCAGTTCTCGCTTCATTATGGAACATATATTTTCTATGTGATTCGCATTGGTGCTTTTAATAGGCCAATTTAGTGTTTTCACCCCATTCTCTCCTTTTCATGACATGCAAAAGTGACTCCGATGCTTGGGTTCATTATCCTCCTGAAGTATCCAATCATTGTTTTCCATTTTCTTTTCCATACAATGCCTCAGCAGACTTCAGTATCCCATTTTCTATAATTTGCACATGCACAGGGTGCGCCATCTTTTATGCCGTTATGTGAATATTGAACTACTTTAAAAATAAAAACAACCGATTTCCTTATATTGGATAACAGGTTTTTAATACAACATCAATCAAATGGTCGCCTTTATTAGCCAAAGCAAAATGTACCCTTTTTACTGCGTTTTCCATCACTTTTTTGAGTATATCGGGCGGTAGAGCGATGATTTCGGCATGTTTGTTTGCCTTGAGCTCGTCAATGGTTTGAACTTTTCAAATAATCACTTTGCTTTTCCAATAACCCCACAAAAAGAAGTCCGGAGGAGTCAAATCTAGAGTTCTAAGTGGCCATTAATGTCATCATTTTTTGACATCACACGTCCAAGGAATTTTGTTTGCAGAAACTGTTTTGTTCGATTTGAAGTATGCCATGGCTTCCCGTCTTGTTGAAACCAGTCCAGACCTTTTTCACACATTTCTCGGGCAGACGTACTAAGAAAACATCCACCCATATCGGTTCTCATCGCCTGTTCTGAAGAAAATGACCCATTGATGGTTTTGGAGCAAACACCGGGCCCATACAGTTTTGGTCATTCAATGGTGTTTCATGGATCTCGTTAGATTTTCCGTTCCTTAAAAGCGGCAATTTTGCTTGTTAACGATGCCAGAGAGTGGGGAATGGGCCTTTGGTTATAAAAATTTGCTTCCAAAATTCAGGTTCAGTGTCAACCAGTCAACTATTTTTTGAGTCAATTGCACTTTATACGAAAACAAATTCAAATCATCCTTCGAAATGCCCTACAAAATGGATCCACTGACGCCTGGTGTGCGTCAATGATGAGCGCGGTGACACATGTGGATTCTTGGCAATACTCTCTCTTACCGCTTTAACCAATTCATTGGAACGTCTTGGGTTCATTGGAACGAAAGATCTCGCAATGTCTCGTGCTCAGCAAAATTAAATACCAAATGACGAATAGTGTTGTCAGACGGTGCTTGTTGGCGACAATATTTTCGACGGTTTGCACGTTGAGTCAACACAACTGAAAGACTATTTTCAATATACAGCGTCTCTGTTTCGGCGCGTTGGGTACTCAATTTCGGTGTGAAGCGATTCATGGTTAGAATTGTACTGAATTGACGTTTTAAATTATAATCAGCTGATAAATGTCAAAATTATTCAATGTTTACATCCCAACATAAAATATGGCTCACTCTGTACTCAACATTGACATTTTGTGTAAAAGCAATCAATTTCCCAAAACATTTCTCTGAAAAGAATTCGGACTTTTCGCTGAATCAATCTTTCGCCGTCTTTCATTCAAGGTTTCTTTAAGCGATTATAAATTACCAAAGAGGACTCATCTGTAAAGATAATTTTTACAAGCCCATGTTAATCTGTTTTCAAAGTGTTAGTCAGTTAATAAAGGTTTTGTGTTGGTTCTCTTTTTAGAGATGTCTAATTCCCAAAGTCTTTGCCTGATTGTTAACGTAGAAACTTCAATTCATTTCTGAGATAATTTTTGTTTCGCTGTTCTTAGGCTAATGCCATGTCTACACAGAGAGTTTAGTTTGAGTTTCCAGTACAAAATTGAGTTTTACAACTGAAAGCAAAATATACTCTTGGGTTTTCCAGTACAATTTTGCAGGATGAAACTCATCTCAACTCAACTTTATTTCTGTGTTTGTCAAAACTTAATTTAAGAAATCCCTAAAAGTATGCTAATGTTCTTATAAAAAAACACGTTCAGATGCAACTTGTACAATTTTGTGGTGAGAAATGTCAAAAACATCTGTTCTAAAATTGAGCAATTTACTTTTTGCAAAAAATTAACAAAAAAGCGACTAGAACTTGGACAAGTGTAGAAGATGAGGTCATCATATTATTTTGGGACGATCAAAATTCCGATTTGAGCAGCGCAAGGAAGAATTCGCATGTGTTCGCAGAAATGGCTGCAGCCTTGTCCTCAAGTGGAATTTATGTCACGGTGGTGGATGTGTCGAAAAATTATGAGAACACGAAAGTAAACAAAGAAATGTCGCACAAAAACAATTCTGCCGACTCATCTCTGTGTGAACATCTATGGTTAACTTAAAACTAAACTCAAACTAAACTCTCTGTGTACACATGTCATAAGAGTCGAATTTTTCGGACGAATAAACTGCATTTAACCTTATCCACCGCTTTAGAGGTCTCTCGTCCTCTGCAACTGCCCACGATATGGTCAACCTTATCAACTTCTTTGAATTGTTTAATCCAATTATTAACAAATGTAATAGAACATTTTGCGGCGGGTGTTTTGGATGTTTAACCAAAAGTTTAACCTTAAATCGCTTTATAAACTTGGCTATCATTTCGAATTAATATGTTTAAAACAAAAGTTTACATTCGTCTGGCAACATTTTTGTATTGCGAAATCGGGAATAGGCAAAATATGACAATTAACCTTTAAGTGTTCAATGCTAAACACTTATTTTTCTCTCACACTATAAATTCATACTCTTAAACTAAAATTTGCTAAAATCGGATGCAAACCATGCCTGCCTCCCATTTAAAGTGGCGACATCAAAAAGGCTAAACCTCTAAAAATTCCACAAAAATGAATCCAAAGCCAAATATGCACTCTTGGCTTGAAATTTTTCGAAATAGTATGAAAACCACTCCTACCTCCCATACAAAGCGACATCATCAAAATAATGAAACCATTATAACTTCGCATATTATGTAAATAACACGACTGATGGCAATTTTTAAGTAATTTTGTAATTTTAAAAATCAGAATTTTTTCTTATTCTGTGCTCCATCGATTTTGCCATTCGAAAATTTGCCATTTTACAAAGGCCAGCAGTCCTTGTTTGATCAAAAACAAACAAGAAAAACAAGCGCTCAATCGAATTATTTCTGTTTATTCCATTTCTGATATTCGCTACGTACTCTTAAAGTACTTTTTTTTCAATCATTTAAGTTAAGTACATTATTTAGCTTATAATGCTCTTTAGTAAGGTACAAAACAAGATAATATCTGTGTTCATAAACAATAACAGCTTAAGTCTGATAATAATGTTTTGAGAAATCTTGCTTTAAAATATTCAATATAAGTTCAATATAAGTTCTATGCTAACTTCACTGACTTTTGTGTCATAAATTTGGTTTGGGTCATGTTAATTGCTTTAGATTTAGTGCATATGTAAAGATATTATCAATGAATATGGTAACATTACAAACTCAGTTCTGACCAAAGTCGACTTAAGCGATTTTTGTCTGTGGATACATATATAGAAAAAACGTTTTTAACAAAAAAAAAAAAAAAACCGACTTCAAAATCACTACAAAGTAAAAAATAATTTTAAATAACTTTTCCCATTAATTTCTTGGTCAAATTTTAAAAGTTATTGATGTGTTTTATAATATTCCATTTTTCCATTTTTTCTCTTTTGTTTTATTATCATCAATATATTAATTGCTTTATGAACATAAATGCTTTACAGTCGGTGCTAATTTTACTAAGTCGAAATCTTTTTATATTAATTTTTTCTAATTTGTTTTATTATCATAAAAATATTACTAACTTGATGAATATAAAAGTTAGCGATTTTTTTTCTTTCAGTTGGCATTTGTTGAGTACGCTGAATGTAGCCAATGTGTTCCATGCATTATTTGTGCATGCAGTTGTTACACACTTTGTCATATTCAATATGAGCTTTACAAGCTCACCCAAACCAGTATAGTGAGAATGTTTATGTGTTCAAAGCTTTTCAAATTACTACAGTGTCACCAAGGCAGCATAGCATCAAATAAAAAAGTTTAAAATAGTGCAGGGATCGTAAAAGATCATGATTGTGAGTCAAAGATTAGCGCCGACTTCAAAGCTTTTATGTTAATAAAGCAATTAATATACTGATGATAATATATGATAAGATTTCTAATATTATAAAACATATAAATAACTTTTAAAATTTGACCAAGAAATTAATGGGAAAAGTTAAAAAAAAAAAAAATAAATAACTGGTCATTTCAGCCCTTGAAAGGACTTTGACCTAGCTTCTAAAGATCAATTGTGTTGTGCGTGGTATAAAATTTGTACACATTTCACCGAGAACCGGACCTACAGGTTTAACGCCGACTTCGAACTGCGATGAACGGAATGTTCTTCTTGTTCTCAAGAAGCTTTACATGGCATTTTTGATTACTCTCTGAGGTTTGCCATTGTCTGCAGAGTGGTGGCGGCCGCACAGAAAAATTATTTTAATTCAAATAATTTTCTGTCGCTGCTGGGATTCGAACCCGGGTTTCCAGGTTCCTTGACATAGAGGCCACGCACTTTAACCAACTATGCCACGGACGCCACAATGGGAAAAGTTATTTAAAATTATTTTTTACTTTGTAGTGATTTTGAAGTCGGTTTTGTTTTGTTAAAAAGTTTTTATTTCTTCCTTTTAAGAGAATATTTATGTCATAGTATTTTTGAAGCAAATTTCAAATATAAAACTTTATTCATAAAAAATTTGTTTTATTAAATCCTGAAAGTTTGTTGGGTATTTTCCATTTCTGTCTCTTTACAATTTTTATTAAAGTGCCACTCCCTTTCTCTAATCCCGCCCACTTTATTTACCGTACTTTATCCAAATTTCAGTTCCCAAGTATCAATATTAACCGATATATTATACCTTCCTTAAAGTGCCACACCCTGTGTACAATCCCGTCCACTTTTGTAATGATTCTACCTACCCACCTACCTGCATACCAAATATTAGTACCCTAGTGTCAATATTAACTAAGATATAGTATTTTTATAATATTTCCATACCCATTTGTTGAATAACGCCCACTTTTTTTACCGTAATTTGCAGCAATTGTGCCTACCCATTTACTAAATTGCAGTACCCTAGTGTCAATATTATTCTATATACAGAGTTTTTTAATATTGCCACACCCCATTGGCGAATAACGCCCACTTTATTGACCGTAATTTTTAATAACTCTGCCTTCCCATGTACTAAATTTCAGTACCCTAGTGTCAATATTATCCGATATACAGAGTTTTTTAATATTGCCACACCCCTTTGTCGAATGACGCCCACTTTATTTACAGTAATTTTTAAAAATTGTGTCTACCCTGTACTAAATTTCAGTACCCTAGTGTCAATACCATTTGAGATACAATGTTTTTCTAATATGACCACACCCCTTTGTCAAATAACGTCCACTTTATTGACCGTAATTTGTAATAGTTCTGCCTTCCCCAGTATTTTTACTGTAAATTTCAATACCCTATTGTCAATATTAACTGAAATACAGTGTTTTTCTCATAGTGACACGCGCCTTTGTCGAATATCGCCCACTTATTTAGGACCTCCGCATTAATGGTATCTATCTGGTGACAAAAAATTAGGAAAATCGGACAAGTGCTTTAGGAGTTATCGATGTACATACATTTAAAAAAAAGATTTACCAACGAACTTGAAAACCTCTTCCTTTTTGAAGTCGGTTAAAACATAAACATTTTATCAGCACTAATGTTTGTAAACAAAAAAATAAAAAAATGCTTAAAAAAATATTGTTTTGCACAAAAACAGAGACAAGTTTTTATTAAAACTTTGACATTTCATTCATTCATCCTTTTTTTGCTTATAGACAAACAAAAATAAATAGAAAAAAATAAACGAATCATGTCAAAAGTTATGAAATACAAAAGTTTTCGGCTAGATGAAATGAGTTTTAGAGCGTAGGGAATTTTGAGTTCACAAACCCCCCAAACCATAAAATGTCATGAGAAATATCAGAATCAAATATTTACAATGTGCATGGATAAGGATACATTATGTGAAGCTGAACTAGAGCAGTCTGTACGAATTTGCTTTACAAAATCTCTAAAATAACGATGAGGATGATTTAACCACAACTAATCTGAATGTGTTTGTTTGGCCGAAATTGTAAGGAACCTCCTCCTCCGTCATAACTCTGGCGACACATCTGGCAGAAACTAAAAAGATATTAGAACTAACAACATGCACTTCTGTACATGTGTATTTATTCATGTTTGTATGCTAGGAAGTCCGTGTGTGTGTGCGTGTGTGTCCGTGTTGTGTCTTTGCAATTTCTTGAGAAGAAAAACTTTCTATTCCTGCAGCATACTCGTAACTTTGGGTTGTGTTCGACGCGTTCCTGCCTCGAATAAAGTGTTCATTAGCTGTTGCATATCTAAGTTAATGCCTCTCTCTCTCTCTCTATCTTTCTGCTCAGGTTGCTGTT
Source organism: Pherbina coryleti (assembly GCA_943735915.1). Lineage (NCBI taxonomy): Eukaryota > Metazoa > Arthropoda > Insecta > Diptera > Sciomyzidae > Pherbina > Pherbina coryleti. The sequence goes on from OX030951.1 coordinate 68,721,862, forward strand.
GTCTCTGTCGAAGGAAGCAGCTGACAGAGTAAGTTTTGGCAAGTTTATTATATCAAAAAAACTTTAAAATGTTTTTTAACATGTTTCATTCTTGCTCAGTTCGTGCGTAGTTTACAAAAAGGACATCTGTCAAAAGCGAGCACGTAAAGTGTATAAGATAAAAATAAAGGCAAGCGTCTCTGTTGCAAGCAAAGTTAAAAAATGCAGCTGTAAATTAAACCTTGCAGTTCTTAAAGTTTTAAGCGAATGTAATATTTGAGTTTCTGTTTCTGTTCAGCAGCTGCATGAATGCACTTTTGTCCATAAAGGATGCGCTTTCGAGCATGTCAAGTAGTGGTTGGATAATTGAACACTTTATCGACAAGTTGACATGGAAACGAAACAGCACTTAATAGTAATGAATTCATTCATTAGGTAAATGGTTTGAGTGCATTTCGCTGTGATTACCTGTTTTGTTAAATATATATGTGTGTATATTTCACACTATACACACGCACACATGCACGCAAAAATGGACAAACATGGTTAACATCGAGACCTAATTGAGTTGTCTTGATGAGTAAACCATGGTTGTGTACTTCAAAGCCTCCCAGTTATAAATGACATGATGACAAAAACGTCTATTTTTTAAATAACATTGAAGCTGCAACTGTCTCGTATATTTGTTTAAGGATGGCCCCTTAAACACTGATGATATGTGCCTTACATTGTAAGCGGGGCCTGGAGTTGGTGTTTTATTTTTGTCCCATTAACATCGAAGGTGATACTTTTTTCCGCTGCATGGGATATGATTGAATGGATTCTTCAAACATATCCCAACCAATGTTATGGCTTTTCTTTGTTTCGATTTCCGGGGTAAAAAATGCATTTATATAACATCATTACACTTTGTCAAAGCAAATATACTTACTTACTTATCTGGCGCTTACAACCGTAGGTCGGTTTTGGCCTCGTATAAGAAATTGCGCCAGCCATTTCTGTTCTGCGCTTGCTGGCGCCAGTTGGAAACACCAAACGTGGTCAGGTTATCCATCACCTGATCCTTCCAACGAAGATGTGGGCGTCCTCTTCTGCGTTGACCAACACCGGGTACAGAATCGAATATTTTTTTCGCTGGAGCGTCGTTTTCCATTCTTAGAAGATCTTACGAAGGATCTATCTCTCAAAGGCTCCCAAAGTCTTTTCATCACAACTGCTCAACGTCCAGGTTTGTGCTGCATATAATATAACGGGCATGATTAGTGACTTATAGAGCGTGAGTTTTGTTCGTCGAGAGAGGGCTCTGCTTCTCAATTGCTCTGCTTATCCCACGGTAGTTTGCGCAGATGGTGGGATCGCCTTTCTTGTGGATTGGGGAGAGCACACTGAGGTTCCAATATTTTGGAATGCATTCTTCCGACCATATTCTGCATAGAAGCTCATGAATGCATTGAAATAGAGCTTCGCTTCCATTCTTGAAGAGCTCAGCAGGTAAGCCATCGCCTCCTGCGGCTTTGTTGTTTTTAAGCCGAGCTATAGCTTTCAGGACTTCACTATGGTCGGGCAGGGGAACTTCAACGCTGTCGTCCAAAATTGGGGTTTCCGGGATATCATCTCCAATGACGGAATTGTTATCGCCGTCGCCATTCAGAAGCCTAGAAAAGTGTTCCCTTCACATCATCAATGTACTCTGGATATCTGTCACTAGATTCCCATTTTCATCCTTGCAGGAAGAGGCCCCGGTTTTGAAACCATCGGCCAGGCGTCTTATTTTTTCGAAAAATTTTCGGACCTCATTCCTGTCACCATGCATCTCAATTTTCTCGCACTCACGCTTTTCCGCTTCTCTTTTATTTTGCCTGAAAATGCGTCTCTCTTTCCTCCTCTTCTCTTTGTATCGCTCCTTAGAAGCACGTGTTACAACCGACTGCAGGGTGGCTTTGTAGGTGGCGTCTTTTTCTGCAGTGGCGTCGCGACACTCCTGGTCGTGCCACTGGTTTCGGCGAGGGCGGTACTAGACAATCACCTCTTCGGAAGCCGTACGCATAGAGTGGGAAATGTGATTCCACTGTGCGCATATATCGTCGATCGGAGGAGTGCTATCTTGAAGCAGGAGTGAGAGTCAAGTAGCGAAGTCTTCGGCTGTTTGTTTTGATTGCAGCTTTTCGACGTCTAGCTTTCTCTGTGCTGGATTGCGCGCATTCTTGGTTGCGCACAGGCGTGTACAGATCTTGGCTGCGACAAAATAATGATCCGAGTTGGCACCACGGATCGTGCGTACATCTAAAACACTGGAAGAGTGCCTTCCGTCAATCAAAACGTGATCAATTTGGTTGCGCGTCTTTGGTGGGGCATGAGGAAGCAGTTCGAAGCGTAAGTCGTGCAATTTGGCCATGGTTTCGATCGATTTGTGAACTTTATCATTATCTTGAAAAAATATGATTTTTTTTCTTCGATAAATGGGGCCGTTTGTTTGCGATTTCGTTCTTTAATCTGTCCAATAATTTACAGTAATTGTCGCTTTTCATTGTTTTTTCTTTTCTCAAATAGTCGATGAACAAAATGCCATGTGAATCCCAAAAAACAGACGCCAACACTTTTCCGACCCTTTGTTGAGTCTTCGATCGCTTTGGTGCACTTCCACTGGGACCTACCCACTCCTTGGCTGATTTCTTCGATTCTGGTGTGAAGTGGTGGATTAATGTTGCAACCATGGTCAATATTTTACGCAAAAAATCAGTCGGATTTTTATTTGACATGTCCAAACATTTTTGGGAAGTGCGACTATGTTCATGTTTTTGATTGATTATTAACGAACGCGACCCCCTTCTAGCAGTCAGTTTTCTCATACCCAAATGTTCATGTAAAATTTAAACTAGCGACCCACTTGATATGCCTACGCCTGTAGCTTTTTCATGCACTTTCACTTTCGGATTGTCCAATACGAAATCGTGGATTTTTTCAATACATTCTGGAGTTCTTGTTGCATCTCCGGCGTGTTCATCTTTTGTGCTGATTCGACCTCCTTTGAACTCTGCAATCCAATATTTTACGGTTGTATACGACGGAGCAGATTCAAAAGCATCATTTATCGAGCTTTTCTTTTGTATCTTTCGAACTTTGGTTACGCAACACGTAATGCTAATCAAGGCGCGAAATTCTTCTTTATCCACTATTATAACAGTACAAAAAGTTGTTTTATTTACACCACTGTAACGTCACTTTTCATTGACAGATCGATCTGACATTTATGGTGTGTTCATGTGAAGGTTGCCACCCGTCAAAAATGTCCTGCATGGTGTTGCCGTCACTTGGAGACAATCTGGAATGCCCTACTAAGTTCATTGGTTGCACTTTTAGGAGAAATGTTATTTTCAAACTGAAATCTCTAGATCCATTTCTAAATAGCGAAAAATGCAAAAATTAGATTTTTTTTTTTAATCACTTTGTCTTTTTTTTAATATAATTATTACAAAGCATTAAAAATTCTTGTGAAAAATGATAGATCACAAGATTCCAAGAGCGCTGATTACGATTCTTAAGTTAAAATTATCGAAACGTGGAGGTGGAAGCTCATGGGTCTTTTTATACCCCCACGTTTAAAAAACGTAAATGGAGGTATATTAATTTTGTCACTCCGTTTGTAAAGCCCATAAGGAGGCGTGGTAGCTATGGAAAAATATATGTATTCTTGATCAGCATCACCACCCGAGTCGATTTATCCATGTCCGTCTGTCCGTCTGTCTGTAATCACGATTACAGTCGTAATGTTCAAGCTATCTTCACGAAATTCTATATTTAAGCTTTTATCTAAAAAACTAATGTCAACTTCGAAAATGAGCCAAATCGGATGAAAACCACGCCAACCTCCCATACAAAGTGACTTAATCAAAACGGTAAAATCTCTTAGAATTCCACAAACATTAATGTATGGACTTCAAATTTTGAATTTGAGTTTTGATATTAAATATACACTATGAGTATGAAGTTCAACCAAATCAAATGAAAACCACGCCTACCTCCCATACAAAGTGACTTTATCAAAAAGCTAAAATCTCTATAAATTCCACAAAAATTAATATATGGACTTTAAATTTTGCATATGAACTTTGATATATAACATATTCTCTGTGTATGAAATTTAACGATATCGAGTGAAAACCACGCTTACCTCCCATACAAAGTGACTTTATCAAAAAACAAAAGCGAATATTTTCTGTTAAAACTATAACGAACATTTTTTTTACAAATAAACACTTTATTGATTGCTTAAGGCTTTGAATATACTTTGGTTCTGCCGTGGGGGTATTTTAACTTCGGCCCAGTCGAAGATAATTTCTTACTAGTTTTATATTTTCTTCATTTTTTATGTTTTTCTTTGAACATTTTTAGGGTTTTAAAGTCCAGATAGTAAGAGTAGGATAATGAAGACGAGGAAGGGATAATTGGAGCGAGCGAGCGAAGCGAGCGAAGCTCCCATGGAACAACTTGCATGAAGAATGTTTAAAGGAACAGAACTCTGAAATGGGTTGACCGATTTTAATATTTCTTTTTCTAAACTGTTCTACTGATCTTAAATTAGGTGCCTGCGAAGCCCAAATTTGGAAATTCTGTTTAGTTTAGAAATTTATTGAAAAAAAATATTTCCATATCTTTCTTTGTTGATACATATTCGCTTAATTCAGTTTGCTGCTTGCCAGCTTCTGTATGTATACGTCGTTCGCTTCGCTCGCTCGCTATAAATAACCGAACAGCATGGAACAACAACAACAACAAAAACATTAAAGCAAATGTTGTTCGCTGCAACAGCTGTTTATTACTAACTAAAATAAATAACTGCTATGCTGAAGTTTGTAAATGGATGCAAATACATGCAAATTAAATTGTTTAATGTTTTTACTTTCATGTGTTGGTAAACCCTGTAAAATAAAAGAAATTTGCAATTTTTTTTATTTTTTTATTATTTGGTGACTGGTAGGCTTATTAGCTTTCATTGCTTTCCCTAAGAATGTGCTGATTTTAACACCAACTCATCAAACCATTATCACATTCTATCAATTCATGACTATAACTTATGGTGTTTTCGTTTCTACCAGAAAATGTTACCTTTTCATTGCCCTCTTCTTTTTTCGTGTTCGATTGTTTAATAAGTGCAAACGGGTGAAAAAAGTCTGTGTTCGTTTCTTAAAATGTTACATTTATATAGGGCAAAAATGGCACATTTCTTGCCCTGCGAAATTTTTTGAGGGGAGAATGTTGCCCTGAAAATCAGCTGATTGCTTTAAACGAAAATATTATGAAATGCGTGTGTTAGACAAGGTTAAATATATGCATTCATAATTTGACACTTAACAAATATTTTTAATAAAGCAAATTTTTATTTTTGGGGCACACAAATATATCAGCTGATTGAGTAAGCAGGGTAGTGTTTTGTGTTCAAAACCTGCACTTTTTGAGGGTTGAGTGCAACACTTGAAAAATGTTGCACTGTGGTAGGGCAACATTTTTTTGTAGAAACGAAAACACCAATAGATTTAAATTCAAATAATTAACAAAAAAAACCAATAAATGTTATAAAATCGTCTTTAGCAGTTTTAATAAAATGAATTTTTTCGACAATATTTAGAAATAATTCCAAGCCTCCATTCCTATCCATGTTGCGATGAATATCACGATATTCTAATTTGTAGGTCCTAGGATCTAGGATATTGTGATATTGATCGCGACATGAATTGAAATATAGACTTAGAAATGTTTCTAAATATTGTCAACATTTAGTTCATTAAAACTCCACTAGACGGTCTCATATATTCAGAAGCATCAAGAGGGAGCACTCAGCATTTGAATAGCGATGAAAGTCGAGTCTTGGTTTTTGTTCACATTGCTTTAAACAACAATTTAATACAATAATTAGCAATACTAAATTAAATAAGGAAAGTGTTCGTAATGAACCAGAAAATGAGTCAAATTGGCCAGAACAACAAAATTTCAGGGAATGTTTATTAAGAGTATCATAAGAAGAACTGTCTACAAATCAAATTTTTAATCAACAATCAGCGTTCATCTTTTTTTTACACTGGACCCCCGGTAATCCGGCCCCTGACTAATTCGGCACCCCCTGTAATCCAATATTTCCATTATTATTGAATATTTTTTTGACAAACTTCGCTAATGTAGATAATGCATTATTGAACAGGTTACTTACTTGTACTTGTATTGATTGATATATATTATGATTTTATTCATAATTTTTGATTATTTTAGTACCTATTAATATTGTGTACATTTATTTGTACACAATTATTTCCTAATGAAAAGTTATTATTTTTTGTAAGTTCTATGGCATTAATAACGTCAATTTTATAATAAAACGTAAGCTTTCTATTGTATTGTTTAATTTACTTAATTTGACACACATAATGGAGTATGATTTGTACTTCAGAGTATAACATACATAACCTTATCATTTTTTTTAAGCTTTGAATCAAGGTTTTTAGGTGTAATACCTATTCAGTCAAGTCTGCTTTGGTTCGAAATGGGGTGGTAGATTAGTGTGAGCGAAGGGGCAATCAATTCAATTCAATTCAATTCAAGTAATAAGGCAATCTCATCCACAAACTACGACTCCAAGTCGTAAATATTGATGAGTTTTCAATTTCAGCTGATTACTTAATGAAAGAAAATTGCAAACGCGAAAGGTCAAAGCGTAGGATCATGTCCTAGCTGGGATTCGAACCCGGGACCTCTGGGGTGGCAGTTGATCACGTTTGACGCACATTTACCGCATTTGTTAACATTTGCGTTAACGCATGTTACCATTTGCGTTATCAATGTTACCATTTGTCACTTTGTGGCCAAATTGTATGTAAACGGTAAACTTCTGGTACATTTTTAGACACATTTTTGAAAATTTTTAACGTGAATAATCACAAAAAGCGCTGAAATTGAAGAATACAACATTAAGAAGCTGAAAAATGTTGGCAATGCTGTGACAATCATCAATGCTTTACACACCCACGAGCGTTGTTAGACTCCTTCGACGATGCAAGAGGTTTAAGCCAAAAATTGAGACTTAAATTAATGAGTCAAAATCTTTTTCTATTAGTGGGACTGTGCAATGGGCCACAGGTGAGGTTGTTGAAATTTTCTATTACAATTGCGAAAGTGGCCGATTTATAGAAGAATTTCCTTTGTGCATTATGATCAAGTTTCCCAATTATTCTGGACTCAAATACAACAATTTAAATGTTCTACTTATTTATTCCGTAGTGGTATCATTCAAAAAAGGATCAACCAATTTTACTCGCAAGAAATTTTCACTATAACTTGCGTATGCCATTAATATTAAAAATTGCAAAGATTAATTCTCAATCAAGCAGTTTTCGATATAAGAGAAAGGGAATTAAGGTTATATTCCTTATGATAGGCTATTCCTTATGATAAGAAAATAAATAAAAAGAAAGGATTGGTTAAAAAACGCCAAGAATACAATAAAATATTGTATTTCAACTAAAATATATTAACATTTTTTTGTAATTGAATGTTTGAGATCTGGTAATTTTATTGACAAAAAGTAGAATCCCCATTTAATTGAAATAACAAAACCTATTTAATATCTTTGCTTATATAGTTTTTAGAAAAATCTATTGGAGCTAGCTAAACTAAATTGCCTCCACAACGTACCAATTTATGTGGCTAGCTAGCAAAGGCGTAAGTGTTTGCTAAGCGACTGCTACGACCTAGTAGATTAAGGGGGGTTATATACCCAGAACTTTTTTTTCAAAAAATTTTTTTGCATTTTCTTAAAGCATTTTCAAGAATATGTAGGAAAATTTCAAGTCGTTATTTAAAAAAAAAGAGTTGGCTGTGTCGTGGACACACCCGTAGGTTTTGACGTGACGGTGTTTCTTGTTGTTGTTGTTTTTGTTGTTGTTAGTGTTGTTGTTAGAGATTTTGTTGTTGTTGTTGTTGTTGTTGTTGTTCTTGTTGATGTTGATGTTGATGTTGATGTTGATGTTGATGTTGATGTTGATGTTGATGTTGATGTTGATGTTGATTTTGATGTTGATGTTGATGTTGATGTTGATGTTGATGTTGATGTTGATGTTGATGTTGATGTTGATGTTGATGTTGGTTTTGATTTTGATGTTGATGTTTATGTTGATGTTGATGTTGATGTTGATGTTGATGTCGATGTTGATGTTGATGTTGATTTTGATTTTGATGTTGATGTTAATTTTGATGTTGACGTTGATGTTGATGTTGATGTTGATGTTGTTGTTGTTGTTGTTGTTTTTGTTGTTGTTGTTGTTGTTGGTGTTGGTATTTAGCTTTTTCTTTTATTTGCTTTTCCATTGGTTGTCATTTTCCTTGGTGCGTTAACTTTGCCTTAGCTGCATGCAATTAACCCAGCAAAAGTGATGCATATGCGTCACATTAGGCGGTTCCCTGAAGGGCCTTATGACTCCGTCAATTTTTTTTATTCTGTGTCTGAAGTCCTCACCTTCATTTTTGCTCCTTAAAATTTACCGTTACGCCAGTAGTCACGGAATTAAAATTCTATGCAACGTTTTTTCATGGTTGTAGCACTTTTACTGCATTATGTGGTTGCCACCCTGAAGTCATAACGATAAGATTTTTTTTTGTAATTTAGTTGGGATGCGTAATAACACATCAATGCTGTCGTAAAACAAAATTTACCGCAGCTCGTCTTCTCAGTGAGTAATAATTCCATGCAACGATATTACATTTCTGTTACATATGCTGCTATATTCAAGACCTGGTGACGTCGGAATTTTTTGTTTTATTTTCATCGTAAGGCCAAGTATAAATTCTTCATTTTCCTTTTTAAACATTTATCGAGCTTATATACTCACCGAGTAAAAATTCAATGAAACGACGCTGCATGAATGTTGCATTATCGATCTTTGAGCGGCTCTCTCTGTGTCCCCATGACGACAGATATTTTTTGTATAATTTTGTTGTGAGAGCTTAAAGCAGGCCTTTATTGGTGTATCATAATTTTAGTCCTAACACTAATACTCAGCGAGTAATAATTCCATGTAACAAATTTTCAGTTGTGTTGCTTAAGCAGTTCCCACCGCGTCCCGATGATGTTTTGAATATTTTTACGGTCGTTTCATCTTTTTAGTCATAGCTCTTATACTCAGCGAGTAACAATTCAATGCAACGCCGATGAATTTTGAAAAAATGCATTTTTCAACTTTTTTGGAAACCTGCGCGGTAAAACTTAACTTCGTGACGTCAAAATAACAAAGTTATAGCCTAGTAAGTGAACCGCCTTCTAGAGTGCGTAGTACTGGCTCTTATTTTCAAACGCGTTTTTCTCGAAACCATGTTTTCAAAGTCGGTGACCAAGATTTCTCGAAACTCTGTGAACCGATCGTTTTGATTCTTTTTCGTAGCTTCGTTCAGTTTTTATAGTCAAAATAATGACGAATTTTTGGTCGAAAATCCTTAATTTACGTTCGGAAGTCCTCCATTTTGTGAAAAATCAATATTTTCAAAATCGGCTATGACAAGTACGAGTTTTAAGTATCTAGTTTAATAATATTTTTAATTTTTTTGTTTCAGTTAAATTTATGAAGAGCAATCTTGGTCACCGCATTTCACATTTTTTTCAGAGCTACAAAAAATGCTGTATCTACCTTAATATTCAATTTTTTTAATATAAAAAAACTAAACATACTCTTGAATGTGTATATTTTAAGGTATAAAAACCCTCATTTAAAAATATCCCTCAGGTTTCCTTAAAAAAATTCACAAACATGACCATTTTTCGACCTCTGGGTATATAGTCCCCTTTAAGGCAAAGTGGCTTCAAATACACAAAAAAAAAAAAAAGTCAAACGGACATAATTTTCTGTCCGGCATTTATTTTTATTTTAAAATTTTTGACCTTAGACTCGTAATCAGCGACTTTGAGAACGTATTTTTGCATATGTTTATTTTTTATTTTATTTTTTGCATAGTTTATAGCTCTATAAACTCCCGGCATATTTATAGAGCTTCCTTGCCATTTGTAGTTCAGTTGTTAACAGTGACAATATGAGCTAAAGTAGTAAATTTTAGTCTAATAATATCCAAGTCATCTGAAATATAAAATTTTCATTCATTTGTGAGCGGTAAAAGGGGGTATGGCAAAAACGTCAAATGGCAAATGACGTACGAGCCATGCACAGAAAATAAAAGAATTGATTTATTACCTAAACTAGTTTAGCTAATGTGAAAGTTTCTATTTCACCTAATCTTTTCAACAACTTTTCTACTTACACAGTTAATTTAACAATCATGCATTAGGTAATTCACCCAATTAAAATTAGTTAATTCAACTAAAATTTTGCTTATTAAATCATCTAATTCTTCTAGTTATTTTACCTAATGCAAGTTGTCGATTTGTTCGTACACTAGGGAAATAACGCATATTAGCATTATCCACGCCTCAGTATACATTTTATATAAATATTTACGTGGATAAATCAAATGCTTTCCTTACAACTTGTTTTTTTCCCGTATTTGAATTTTATAGAAGCACAGCGCTCTCCTATAAAAAACATAAATAAAAACAAAGTGAGAAAATTTTACAAAAAGTAAAGTCTCATGTGAGATTTGAACTCGGACCGCTGGCGTTATAGTCAAACGCTTTACCGCTGTGCTGTTACGCCGTTTGATAACTTGTGAACAAAATGTATATAAAAATATGAGGTCCACAACTCTGAAATTATTTTTCCACTGGGCATCTACAGCAATTTGATTAATTGGTATGTAGAGTAGATTCCTGTATTGGAAATTTAGCTCAATAGATAAGGCGTTGGTTGTTGAAATCTTGAGATCACAGGTTCGATTCTCAGCGGTGGCAAAGAAATGTTTCAGTCATTTATACAATGTATATATCTCTCTCATTCTATCTACTATAAAACAAATTTTTCTTCTCTATCATGTGACGAAATGAAGTAAAGAGTCACCTAAGGAAGTTTCACTTCAAAATAGAAATTGCAAAACAAAAAACATATTTTTTGCATATTTTTTGCACGGCATTCCCACTCTTAAGTGGGAATGCTATCTAAATAATTAGATGATTTTTCTACACTTAGTAGGTGGCTTGCCTAATCTGAAGTGGTCATAGTTTAAAAAAAATTAGCTTATTCTTCTAATAAATTATGTGTCTTATCTATTTTATGGTTGAAGGTACACCTAAATATTTAGGTTTTTTTAGCTACTCTCGCAGTTAAACTACCCAATATAATTGCATATAATTAACATTTAGAAATTGGTAGCGCACCTAATCAAATTCGTTGACTGAAAATCACCGGATTACTTTAGCTGAATTCACTACATTTTTAGGTAAAAGTTCTACTCTTTTTTTTTCTGTGTGGCACGGCCAAGAAGGACATAACAAAGAAAACCCCAAGCAAATTGGACGCTCCGATCTTGAGTTATAGAATTATAAACACAAATTACGACTTTTATTTTGTATATGGGAGTTTTAAAATGCTATATCTACGGACCCACCGGTCCGATTTCGTGCAAACTTAACATTAACCATCTACAGACCATCCCCAAAGTACCTTTAAATACCCATTTCCAATGTAGCGGGGTTGAAATCGGTAAACCCGTTTCCGCAGTTAGTGGTGACATCAAAAGTAGACTTCTTTTTATAATCATCGGAAAAAATTGGGAGGGGTTGAAAAGCGGGGTGTGGTATCTCCCAAATAACTCTAAAACCACAAATATGAGAAAACTAGATCTATCCGTCTAATTGACTTTCAACTTACAGAACATGTTTGCCTAGGTGTCTATTGTGACTTCAAAACTTCGGAGTACTTTTACCTCAGAGTAGTATGTAGTCAGTAATTTTTGCATATTTGTTATGCAAAATACAAAGATATGCAACATATCTTTGTATTAAAAATTAAATACTTTTTGCAAATTCACTTCACTTGGTCACTAGTTGAAAGAAGACACAGACGAATGAATTCAAACTGTTTCCCTTACTAAGAAAACCTAAAAGAACACAAAGCTTTGGATAGACTCGTGTCACATCCCGCTTACAATTGTGCATTACAATAGCCCGCTTACAATTGTGCATTACAATAGCATCGAAAACAATTTTTTACCAGTGGATTTTAGCCATTTAAGAATCCCATCATAGCATTATTTTTCCAAAATTTTTATACATTGTTTTTTAATTCTTTAAACCTATTTCCTTTGTAGTTTTGTCGCCATGTTTGTCCTTTATAAAGAGTTTGACTCAGGCATTTGCTTCTCTCTAATATGATGCAAAGTTACGCATTTTTAAAATACCTACGCTGTTAATTAAGTCTGAAGCAGTGTCAAACACGCAGGTGTGGAATTTAACCTAACATATTTGAGCAGATTATTTGTATGTACGAGTACACGCTGTGAAGAACTCCTACGTGAGGGTTGCTAGAATTTTGAATTTTAAAAATTTAAATTATGTATGTTTACGTATATTTTGAATAGTATGTTTTATTCATTTAAAAAGAAAACATAACCAAATCCATTAAAATAGATGTTGTTTACACGTGAAATAAATTTCTAGTTAACGACTTGTTTGAGTGATCATTCCATTAGTACTCTTCAATTATTCCTATGCATACTTCCTATGAAAAACACAGCAGAATCTTTGCAGTCGAATATTCAACGGATATATATACGTTAATGAGTTTATCTGGCATCGGTTCCTTTGGCTTATTCTTCGAAAAGGATAGCCTCGCAAGGATTCTGTGTCAGAAAAGCATTGGTTTCTGGCGTTGAATTAATTATTAAATTAAATTGAATAAATTTATTATCAACTAGCAAGTAACCTTCAGCTATTTATCTCTATGAGTCTAATTCTAATTTAAATATTATAATTTTTAAAATTTATTCCGTATCTAGAAAGCTCTTTCAAGAAATTTATATGAGGTTAAGTGAACAAACATTATAATATAAATATCTTAAGATAATTCGTAAAATATGTGTGATGTATTTATAAGAAAGTAAAATAACGCATATGAAGCAAGTGGCGTCCGTGGCGTAGTTGATTAAAGTGCGTGGCTGCTATGTCAAAGAACTTGGAGACCCAGGTTCGAACCCCAGCAGCGACAGAAAATTATTTGAATTAAAATAATTTTTTTGTACGGCCGTCACCTCTCTGCAGACAATGGCAAGCCTCAGAGAGTAATCAAAATGCCATGTAAAGCTTCTTGAGAATAAGAAAATTCCGTTCATCGCCGTTCGGAGTCGGCGTTAAGCCTGTAGGTCCATTTCTCGATCAATTGTGTACAAAGTTAATAACACGCACAACACAATTGATCATAAGAAGCTAGGTCAAAGTCTTTTCAAGGGCTGAAATTATTATTTTTTATTTTTTTTTTTTTATTATGAAACATAACACAGTGCGACAAAATGGAACGAAGTTGAAATACCTGGGGGATAATGCTTTTTTTCTGGTAGGCCTTGTTGAGTTAAAGAATTTTCTCTACTTGAAATTTGCCAGACACCCCCAAAATCTGGACTTATGGTAAAAAAACCGATTTTACCTACCTTTGCCCACTTATTGGCGTATAACTTACCTGATTGCCAACCGATTTTAAAAATTTAACCGGATCCTGAAAGGACCGGATTTAACCGGATACTTGAACCTTTCTGACGATATATATACTGCTTGGGACAACTTGAGAAAGCTGTGTGTTTTTACTTTGCAAATACAACTTTTTTAAATTTTTTTGACTTTTTTCAACTTTGACGATTTTTCTATACACTAAATTATATTGAGACCACACTAGTCCTGTACGGATTCGTAGAAAACATTTATTAGAAATTTTAACGCAATTTAGTTTTTAAAAATTCAATTCGCATTTGGACTTATTCCCAGAGAACTTAGGCCAGTTAAGTGATGAGCAAGAATAACATTTTCACCAAGAAATGGCAACAATAGAAACGCATTTTGAAGGGAAAAAGAGAATTAAAATGATTTCGGAGTATTGCTGTCAATTCAAAGCGAAACAAATGATGCCGACTTAAAAAAAAAGATCAACCAAATATATTTGAGTTGTTATACCGAAAATGTATTTTTGGAAAAAATCTCTTTTCATGAAAAGTTGAATAACTTTGTCAATTACTGACAAATTTTCAAAAAACTAAACTGCGTTAAAATTCTTAATAAATATTTGCTAGGAATCTGTACAGGACTAGTGTGGTCTCAATATAATTTAGTGTATAGAAAAATCGTCAAAGTGGAAAAAGTAAAAAAAAATTAAAAAAAAGTTGTATTTGCAGAGTAAATACACGCAGCTTTTTCAAGTTATTCCAAATAGTATATATATCGTTAGAAAGACGATACTTTCAGGATCCGGTTAAATTTTTAAAATCGGTTGGCAATCAAGTAAGTTATCTATACTAACATTATATTTTGAAGTGCCTTTTTTATGTTCGGAACAATCTTGAGAAAGGCCCGGCCGTTTTTCATGAAATTTTTTATAATAAAAAGCTCTCGACCTGGTGAAGGTTTTAGGCCAAAAAAATTATTAAAAAGTTTATTAGAAAAGGAGATTCATGGCTTTCAAAATCCTAAGTAAAATTCACCTGCAAGCACAAACGGACATGAACGACTCATAGCGTATAAAAATTGTTGTAGTTGCAGTGAGAAATAAAGCAGTGTGCGGCACATCGACACGATGCGAGTGTTTTACTCTCCCATCCTACAGTGAGTATTGCTTTGCTGAGAATAGCAATGTGATTTGTTTTTGTTTTGCCTACATATGCCCGACCGTGTGTGTGCTATGGATAGCAACAGAGAATGGCAATGTATTTTGTTTTTGTTTTTTTTTTCGTACGCTATGCGTGGTGACGTGAAAAAAGACAGAGGCAAGCAAAAACAATATATATAAAAAAGGAGCTTATGTTTGTAAGACCGCAATAGACTCCTAAACTATTCATCCGATTAGCATGAAAATTTGTGTATAGAAGTTTTTTGGTACGGTGCGTGTTTGTGGGATATCAATTTTGATCCACCTTGAACACCAGAGGGCGCTGTAGTACAAATTTTTAACAAAACTGCCTAAAACTCACAAACCGCTTATGCGATTAGAATGAAAAGTGGTATACAGTGAGTTTCATGTACGTTGAGTGTGTTGCTTCTATCTTTTTTGACCTATCTTGAACACCAGAGGGCGCTATAGTACAAATTTTTTGCAAAACCACCTAAAACTCCCAAACGGCTCATTCGATTAGAATGAAAATTGGTATATAGTAGTTTTCAGGTACGATGAGTTTTTTAGCACTATCTTCTTTGACCCACCTTGGACACCAGATGGTGCTGTAGTACAAATTTTTTACAAAATCGCATATTTTTAGTTGTTTTCTTAGGTTACATGTGCAAATATTTACAAAATATAAAATATTTCTTAAATTTAGTAAAATTAAAAAAATTTCCGTTATTTTGATATCAAAAACATGAACATATCTTGAAAACTATGAAAAATTTTACTACAACGATATATTTAATGCAACATCGTTGCTCAAAAATGAGAAAAACACAATCAGAAATTTAATTTTACGATTTTCGAGTCAAATATCTCCGCTGCTTTTGTATACATTTTGTAAAATTTAATATTAATATTTTGTATACGGCCTCTAATTATTTATATTGAAAACAATTTTTTCGAGCTCTAGGCCAAGCATGTTGTCAACAAGACAACATGAAGAACAAAGAAGGCAACAACCAACAACAACAACAACGGCTCTGTATAGAGCAAATCACACAGCTTGACTATACAGACTGTTTCATTGGCCGCTACACCAACTCATCAGTAGCCTTTGTATGACTTTACACTGTGATCCACTCAAGCTACTTAGGTTCTACATATACTGGTATTACTTAGGTGTACCATCAGTTAAACTAACTGAACCCTAAAATGAAAGTGTGGAAAAATGGAGGAGCTAAACAGCAAAAATAACAACAACTTCAATATGCTCTGATAGCAATAAGCCGCTGTGAAAAAATATACAAGCTAAAAAAATAATTTCTTAGAAAAAATTATCTAAGTATCTCTTGCCAATCAAAAGTTATAGCCAATAATGTTTATCCAAAATATATATACAAAAAGCAAAACGCTGTCTGTGTGATGGCTGGAAACTTCAAAATTACTTAGCCGATAGAGCTGAAATTTTGGCAGTACATGTTTTTCAAGTACGAAATGGCTTAAATTTCTGTCACACCCCCTTTTACCGCCCACAAATCAATAAAAATGCTATATTTCCTACGGTTTTCGTCGATTGGGCTACATTTTGGTAATTTAGTCTGTATGCTTACTGTCGGCAACTGTACTAAAACAGGGTAATGTCCATCTACTAGAAAACTGGGATGAGCATTATATAAGAGGGTGTGGCTCCGCCCATACAGTTAAAATTTGTATTATCGAATAGCTTTGAAAGTAAAAGTAGCAATACTTACATACAAACTCAAAATGGAGTTACTATTTGGTGATCTCCTGCTACTGGGAAACTGTAACGGGCAGTGGAAAATAACAGTGGTGTCAAACTATGTGTCTAAGAAAAGTTTTGAATACACCTGTTATGTTCCCATATAGTTGCAGGGTGCAGCAACGCGCGCCGGGTAAAGCTAGTAAGCCAATAAGTGGACAAAGGTAGGCAAAATCGGTTTTTTGACCGTGAGTCCGTGAGATTTTGGGGGTGTCCGGCAAATTTCAAGTATAGAAAATTCTTTAACTCGACAAGACCTACAAGAAAAATAGTATTATCTCCCAGGTATTTTGGACTCTCGCACAGTGTAATTCTTTTCATGAGACAAAAAACGATAATTTTACTTAATAACAAATTATTATCAGGTATTTTGAATTCGTTTTCTTCTTGTAAAATTATAAAATATTCTTTGCAAAGTTAAAACTATAAAATTCTTCATATTTTTACTTTTACAACACTGATTTGTATATAAGAAGTTATAAGAAGTTTAGATACGAAAATTTGCACTATCATTAGCTTTCAGATACAATGAGAATGAAAAATAAAATTTTCATATTAGTGTCTTTGCTTTTGTTTCGACGATGCATGCAAAGAAAAAACAAAGTTTATCGCCAGTTTGCCGCAAGCGAACTTCGTTTCTCGTGCTTAAAATCGTTATTTGCAAACATTTCAACAGATGTCATAATAATAGTCAGTTGCGAGAAACGCGTCATTTAATTGCAGGAATTTTTTTCCGTTTGTCATAAACGCGAGTAATTTTTAAATTGCAGCAAATGAAAAATTGAAAACTTCGCTTGTTTTTCGCTTCGTTGTATAAATACAACGCTTATAGTTCAGAGTTACTTTTTGGACAAATTATTACTATACATTGGTAATTTGCTTAATTGATATAATAAATAATAATGATCGAAATTGCTTGCGGTACAATACGTGAGATATATTTTTAAACTGATGACAAATAAATATTCATTTGTGGCAAATACAACACGCAAACGAAGTTTAGTTGGTGAATTTTTTAGTTGCGGTTACATGAAATATATATATATCTTTTCTAATACACATCAGGGCCCGACGACAAACAAAAAAAACTTTAAACGCTAACTTTTCAGGTGACCGTGTCAGAACGATCGGGACCACAGATCAACTGATAAATTAATTTCATAATAGATAAGATTAGATATAGTTAACATAGTTAAATAACATAGCTGTTTTTGGCCATCATCAAGTGCCTTCTCGCACAGCTATAGTGAAATTTATCGATAAATTTGAATGTTTTGGACAACAAAAAATATTTTACATTTTGACCTGAACTCAAAACCTGTCCTTAGTCGAGAAAAGATCAGAAAAAATGCGACATTTTTTCAATGATGTTGTGTTGGCTGTACTGTTACCTACTTTTGAGAACAATTTTTGATAATGCTCCAACTAACTATCACCCTTCTTCCGAATCAACACAATGCTTTCGCATTTATAGGGGGCATCCCCTGAGCGTTGGTTTAGTCTAAAAAAAAAAAATAAATGTCAATGATAACGTTTAATATTTTCCTAACTTGTCACTTTTTTTGTTCATTCAGTTGGTAGCATTTGAGGGCAGACTTTTACCGTCGATCTTGAGAGTGTACAAATTCTGCATTTTTTCTACTTTCCAGGTCAACATTTTCGAGAAAAGAGCATGATTTAATTTACCGGTAAGAATTTTTTTCGAGAAAAGAACACATAAAGGGTACAATTCTCAAAGAGGGCAGAAAAATGCATAATTTTTTTGAGGAAAGACCTCCAACTCCTGCTCATTCGGCTAGGTTAACTGAAAATATCACAGCTGTAACTGAGATTGAGGCTGAAAACCCAGGTTTGTCCATTTCGAAACGATCACAGGAATTGGACCTATCCACAGCCATTTTGCATAGTATTTTGCATAAAGATCTTGGCCAACATTCTTATAAGGTGCAGTTGACAGAAGAATTAAAGCCTTTAGACCAGGCCTAATCAGCGAAATTAATAAAAGGGCCAAAGCCTAATTAAGAAAGATAATCGCCTGGTTAAAATAAACAACAAAATACATTAACAACAACAAAAGCGAACATGTTAGTGTCACCACAATCGACGCCAACCTAATTTGTTGCTTTTTTGCAAGTGCAAAGAATGTATTGATCAAAAAATCCCAAAAACAAAATACATACGCGACAAGCATGCGTAGCAGACCACGAGATCGTCTGAATTTCTATTCCACTAACAAAACACATACGCACAACAACAATGCTGTATGTTTGGTAGTCGCGCCGCACGCTTGTGCGTTTCGATGCGTATGTTGTTGTTGTTTTTTATAGTTAATTTTCGCAAATGCATTTCGTCGTAAATTTGGCGCAAGTAAAATGTGAGTTTTATTTATTTTTAATAAATGGGCCAATTATTACAACAAGGGCCACAAGGGCCACCTTTGTGATTAGGCCTGCTTTAGACCATGGAAACTGCCGTGCATTCTCTGATTAGGAGCTGGAAATACATGAACAACATCATGGTTTCTCAAATAAAATTATTCAAATACAAATGAGTGATAAGGCTCATTCTCATTTATCTGGGTTCGTGAATAAGCAAAACGGTCGCATCTGGGGCTCCAAAAATCCAAAAGAAATAATCGAACAATCGCTCTATCCACAACGAGTGACAGTTTGGTGCGGTTTTTGGAGTGGTGTTGTCAATAGGCCATATTTTTTCGAAAATAATGCTGGTGCGACTGTTCCAGTGAATAAATTGCGTTACCGAAAGAGGTAATCTCGGCTGCTATGGATTTGCGTCAAGTGAAGAGGTCATCACTTGAACAAATGGCTATTTTGAGGAACTTGATTTTTTTGGAAGGAATAAAAAATTGCGAAAAACGCTGGACTTTGATCTAAAAGGAGACAATGTTGAGGAATAAAACTAAAGTCACTGACTTCTGAAATTGCTCTTGAACCAGTTGTGAAGCAATCTATTTATAGTGCACAAGTGCTGAATGTGGGGATCACTGGAGGTGATCAGCGAATAAGTCTGTTTATACATCACTAAATTCATTTTCCACACGGAGGCCATGTTCACACTAGTTCGCTTATTTGTAAGCATAATCGCTAGTTTGTAAAGCCGCGTTTAAAGTGTGCGCTCAAGCTGTTGCGTGCTTGTGCTTACCAATGGAAATAACTTTTTTAAGCTGGTAGTGATTATAGTGGACGCTTGTTGCTTGTAGATTAGACCAACTGTAGTGTACTTATTGCACACACTTTAATTTACACACTAACCTACCACAATGTAGTTTAGTCATTAATAAACATTGTATACATTTGTATACGTTTGTAAAATACCCAATGACCCACTGCAGCGTTTAGTCACGCTCAGCCAGAAACTTTAGACTTTTGTAAACAAAGTCATGAGCAAGCGAAGCATTGACACATTGTAAATGCTCGCAAACTCAAAGTCCAAGCAGAAGCTTGTAACAAAGGAATTATGCTGCGTTTGCATAATTCTTTCATTATTCCAATAGGAATGGGGATTCATGTATTGGTGAGAACTTAGAATTAAGATATTTACATGTTACAATTAGAATGTAAGAAATATTTGTAAGAGAGTTTCTGGAAAGAGAATTCCAGAAATATGTATTGGAATGTGATCGATTTGCCAATAAAAGGCAGAGTCGATCCCAAAATAAAGGCATTCGATAATTCTGATTCTTGAAGAGACAAACAGAAAAACTTAAAAGTCTTTCTTTTTTTTTTTTTTCTTAAAAAGTAGCTTGGTTAGCTGCAAAATAAACTAAACCAAAACCAATGTAAGAGCGGCTTTTTAGCCAACACTACAGAGCTTAGTAAGCTTTTAAAACTATACTAATTATTTTTTTTTCTCCAAACAAATAACTTTACATGGCGATCCTGCCGACGACCCCACAAAAAAAAAAAAAAAAAATAAATATAGATGAATACTGACAGTCAAGAAAATATAAACAAAATATTCAAAAAGTGGGAGGATCTGGTAAAGGAACAACAGCAAGAGGAGTACGTACCAGAGCCAACAGCAGTAAATGCAGCTCAATACAAGCCAACTCCTAAGGATGCTGGTCCGAAACCTATAAATATCGAAGAATACCGGAGAAGACACCAGAACACAATAGGTAAAATTTCAGAAGAACCAAAACCAGCAAAAAGGAAGCGAGCTGGACGACGAGTGCGAAGTAGACAGAAGATAGCCGAGCTACATCGCATAGCAAACATCACATACGATAAAGAAAAGAAACAATATTTTAAAAATCAAATAAAATTAGAGAAATTAAAAGAACGACAATTTAGGCAAGAAAAATATTAATGATAAAAATTTCATAAGTTAAATTTATAATGGGAAATACGGAAAGCAAGAAATCCGAAAATTCAAATTTATTAAATAATGTTAATAGCAGCAGCATCGTGGTGACCGACCACAATCTTTTATATGTAGTAGTAATAATTTTAACAATATTAATGATTTTTAAAATAAATAGCTATTATAAGAAATATGTACAGAAGCAGTTGCATAAAAATGTATCAACTCAAGTTTAAAAACAGTATAAATGTATAAATAAAAATTACGAATATTAAGAATAAAATCATAAATGTAAATAAGCCATTTCTAAATTTTATGAACACAATGAATTTTCAAAAAAGAAAGCAAGAACAAATAGAAAAAAAAAATCCACTAGATTCTTTAAAAACTAATGAAGTATTACAAATACCAAAACCACGCGACCTAATTAAGGAACTACAATTTCTTACTAGATTTTGGGAATATATAGGTATGACTAGGGCACCAACTATTAACGATTTAACTAACCCTGACACTACAGAAGAAACATTAAGAATGATAGACAAATTTGCAAATTAATAAACAGATAATTAAATGGAGACGGAAATAGAAAAGTTATTAGCTATACTTACAAATCTAAAGAAAAGTTCGGTACGGGGATACTCTTATGAGACCATCCTACAAAAATTACAGTCAATAGAAAAATATAAAGAAGAATTTGCATCACTTGCTATTGTCACTACCGACGAATCACATACTAATGCATTGAAAATAGAATTCAATAAAACATATACAGAAATTAAACAACAACTGCTAGAACAGTTGCAAAATAAAGCAGAAAATCCAAAAGAAAACAAACAAGAAGTAAATATGACTACTTTTAATTTTGAATTGGCCCTTAAGGCAATACCTTTATTTAATGGACAATATAGAGAACTATCTTCATTTTTAAAAATATCGGAATTAATCCATAATGGATTAAATACAGAAGGTAAAAAGTCATTAATCGAGTTCATTTGCAATGTCAAACTGTCAAATAGTGTAAAAACATCGATTTGCGCGGTATCTGAACCAAAAACTTTCATTGAACTAACAGAAAAATTGGAAGGAAGGTATAAAAGTCACAAAAGTATTCCTACTATCCACACAACATTGTCAAATTTGACACAAAAAGGTTCAATACAAAATTTTAATGAAATTATATTAACACTCATTAGCGATTTAAGCAATATGCAAATCAAAGAGTTATCTACAACAGCGACTGAGACAGAAAAACAAGTTATAAAGAAAATGAATGACAAATATGCACTCACAGTCTTTAAGAATGGTTTGAATGAAAAGTATAAATCGACTGTATATGCAGCACAACCACAGACACTTACAGATGCAGTAAATATAGCATCAGAACTAGAAAACGACTCAAATCAAAACAACGCTTCACAACTTTTAAACATAAACAGAGTTTTTCCAAGGAATAATAATTTTAGAGGAAATTCCAACAGACAATTTAATTATAATAGATTTAACAATAGAAACACTAATTTCAATTCAAATAGGTACCAAAATAATCGAAATTTTAGGCAAAATTACAACCAAACTAACAACAATCGATCTTTCGAAAACAATTACAATAGAACATCATACAACAATCAAAGAGGAGGTTCAAACTATCAAAATTTCAATAGAAATACAAGAAATAATAACAACAACAGAAACACTCAAGGAAGTTACAGACGAGTTAATATAGTAAATGCTTCGGAAAACGCACAAGCCCCGGAGGACACACGGAATGCACCTCCGGGAAACCATTAAAAATATTCAATATTACAAACAAACTAACTAATTATATAACGGTAGAATGTAATAATTCAAAAAACAAATTAACATTTCTCATAGATACAGGAGCAGATATTTCAATATGCAAAATACAAGTTTTACCTGAACAACAGAAAATTTTAACATACGACACATGCAAATTAATAGGGATTACAAAAGAAGAAGTTAAATCATTAGGAGGAACAGAAATAGTATTAAAAATAGAAAACAATATAACGAAACATTATTTTCAAGTTGTAGACACAGATTTTCCAATTGCCACAGATGGAATAATTGGAACAGATTTTCTTAAACAACATATGTGCGTTATCGATTACGAAACTCACACA
The DNA here is from genome assembly GCA_943735915.1 of Pherbina coryleti. NCBI lineage: Eukaryota > Metazoa > Arthropoda > Insecta > Diptera > Sciomyzidae > Pherbina > Pherbina coryleti. The sequence goes on from OX030951.1 coordinate 68,744,817, forward strand.
ATTAAAATGACAATAGATGAAGAAGAAGTAATTATACCAATAAACATCCAACAATCAAAACTAGGAACATTTTATATACCACCAAGATCAGAGTTAATATGTGCTATAGATCTAAAGCTAAACCAAGATAGTGTAATTTTAAGTGAAGAAATACAGGAAGGCATTTTTATAGGAAATTCAATTGCACCTGCAATAGGTCACTGTCACATTAATATTTTAAACACAACCGATAAAGAAGCAATAATAGATAATGTAGACATTCGAACGGAACCTTTAAAAAATTATTCAATAGTAAGACGAATCCAATCAAAACAAAATACAAATGACAACCAACGACTGAAAGAACTAACAAAAATACTCAATATTGACGGTATGGACAATGAAGCAAAGACTTCACTTTTCAAAATTTTTGAAAAATATCAGAATATTTTTCATTTGGACAATGAACAACTATCAGTAAACAATTTTTACTCACAAAATTTACAATCAACAGACAACACACCAGTATACATAAAGAACTACAGACTACCACACTCTCAACATGAAGAAATAAATAGACAAGTTGAAAAATTATTAAATGACGACTTGATTGAACCTTCAACAAGTGCATACAACTCACCTTTATTATTAGTACCAAAAAAGAGTGACAATAATTCGAAACAATGGCGATTAGTAGTTGATTTCAGACAATTAAATAAAAAGATCGTAAATGACAAATTTCCATTAACTAGATTAGAAGACGTATTAGACCAACTAGGACGAGCTAGATACTTCTCAACTTTAGATATGACAAGCTCATTTCACCAAATTTCTCTAGATGAAAACTCAAGACATATGACAGTCTTTTCAACAGCAAAAGGACATTATCATTTCAAACGGTTACCATTCGGACTAAAAATTTCATCCAATAGTTTTCAAAGAATGTTAACCATAGCATTATCAGGTTTAGAATCAAGAGCATTTCTTTATGTCGATGACATAATAGTTTTTGGATGTAGTTTAAAACACCACAACGATAATCTCATAAATGTATTTGAACGACTTAATAAATATAATCTTAAACTGAATCCTAATAAATGTCATTTTTTGAAACCAGAAGTAGTATATCTAGGTCACCTAATTACAAGAAATGGTATTAAAACAGACCCAGCAAAGCATAAAACAATTGAATTGTATCCAATACCAAAAAATTCTGATGAAGTTCGAAGATTCGTAGCATTTTGTAATTATTATAGAAAATTCATAAGAAATTTTGCTAATTTAGCTAAAAGTTTAAATAATTTGCTTAAAAAGAAACAACCCTTCATATGGACAGAAGAATGTCAAAATGCATTCGAAACATTAAAACAAAAACTTATCAATCCACCAGTATTACAATATCCCGATTTTGAAAAACCTTTCATTTTAACGACAGACGCATCCGACTATGCATTAGGTGCAGTACTGTCACAAGGAGATATAGGGAACGATCTACCAATTTCATATGCCAGCAAAACACTAAACAAACATGAACTAAATAAACCAGTGATAGAAAAGGAATTACTAGCCATCCATTGGGGAATTAGTTTTTTCAGACCATATTTATTTGGACGCAAATTTATAGTGGTTACTGATCACCGACCTTTAGTTTCATTATTTTCTCACAAAAATCCATCTTCTAAATTGACGAGAATACGTTTAGCACTTTCAGATTACGATTATGAAATTGTTTATAAGCAAGGCAAGATAAACACAAATGCTGATGCATTATCTAGGATAAAGATAGACTCGGACTTACTGAAAACAATGATACCAAAAACAAACGATGAATCCGCGAAGAAGACTTTAGTAATAACAAGGGGCATGTCTGCAAGAAATATGGCAGACAAAGAGGAAATAGAAGATAATTGTAGCTTTCCACAGAAGACTGGCCACCTTCACATATGGGATTGCACATCTTTAGCTGACGTCAGAAATATAAAGAAATTAAAATTTGAAATAAAGAGCGATATTAAGGGTACCCAAATAGAAATTAAATTAAAAGATGTAGTACTTGTGAGATGTAGTGATAATCTAAACAAACTCGATTTGTCTTTGGAGAAACTATCATCAAAAATGCACAAACTAAACATCAAAGAATTAGCGCTAAATGAAGAAGATAAAATATTTAAGCACGTGCAGAAGAATGAATTTAAGAAAAAGTATAATATGTTGCAACATAATGAAATAAAGAAAAATCGCTCAGGAGTAAATATACTAATATATAAAAGTCCCCAAAGAATAGAAGAAGATATAATAAAATACAAGCTAATTGAAGATTATCACAACTCGCCTTGCGGAGGGCATTTAGGAGTTAGGAAGACAATTTTAAAATTAAAACAGCGATATATTTGGAAAAATATGTCTAAAATGGTAAAGAAATTCATCTCAAACTGTAAGCAATGTCTAATAAATAAACAGATAAGACATACAAAGGAACAGTTAGTCATTACAGATACACCAAACACTAGTTTTGAAGTTATAGCAATTGATACTGTAGGTCCTTTAAAAATTTCAAACGGTTACAGATATATACTGACAGCACAATGTGAACTGACAAAATTTGTCATGGCTTATCCAATGGAAAGCAAAGATGCAGCAACAGTTGCATCAACACTAGTAAATCATTTCATTCTTAAATATGGCATTTTTAAAGTTATAAAATCGGACAGAGGAACTGAATTTGTAAACGAACTAATGAAAAACATTTGCAAATATTTAGATATAAAACAAACATTTTCAGCACCTTACCACCACGAGACATTAGGAACCATAGAACGTAACCATAGAGTACTCAATGAATACATGCTTAACTTTGCTACAGATAATGAGTGGGATAAGTGGATATCTTTTTACACTTTTGCTTTCAATACTTCTCCAAATATAGACACAGGCTACTCGCCTTATGAATTAGTTTTTGGCAAATTACCATATATGCCAACTGATACAAAAATTAATAATACACCGGTATATGACATTGACTCATATGCCAATGAACTCAAAATAAGATTAAAAACATCAATTGATAAAGCAAAACAATTCATAAACAATGTAAAAGACAAAAGAAAAAAAGATAGCAATATGAAAACAAATAAGTTAAAGGTAGAAATAGGAGACTTAGTTTTAGTAAAATTAGGTAATAGAAAGAAAAACCAAAGTCCTTACCATGGACCATATAAAGTAGTTGAAACAGAAGAAGTAAATACTTATATAGAAATTAAGGGACAAATAAAGAAAATGCATAATAATAACTTGATTAAATATACAATAGACACATAAGTTAACTATTATTATGGGAACAAAAATAAAAATATTCATTCAAATTTAACAGTTAAAAACATATATTTTATTCATGTACAAGAACTATAAAAAAAAAAAAAAAATAAAAACAAAAAAAAAAAATGTTTATATAATTATAAGAATTAAGTAATATTTTAATCCTACATTTTACATCTAAAATAGTCTACCAAAAATAATAATAAGAACTAAAATAGTGAATTTAATTTTCCACTAGATCATCACAATTATTTTAAAAATTTATCTCCTCATACATGAACACTCATTCGAATATAAATTTTTTCTTAAGGGCAAGGGTGTAGTGTACTTATTGCACACACTTTAATTTACACACTAGCCTACCACAATGTAGTTTAGTCATTAATAAACATTGTATACATTTGTATACGTTTGTAAAATACCCAATGACCCACTGCAGCGTTTAGTCACGCTCAGCCAGAAACTTTAGACTTTTGTAAACAAAGTCATGAGCAAGCGAAGCATTGACACATTGTAAATGCTCGCAAACTCAAAGTCCAAGCAGAAGCTTGTAACAAAGGAATTATGCTGCGTTTGCATAATTCTTTCATTATTCCAATAGGAATGGGGATTCATGTATTGGTGAGAACTTAGAATTAAGATATTTACATGTTACAATTAGAATGTAAGAAATATTTGTAAGAGAGTTTCTGGAAAGAGAATTCCAGAAATATGTATTGGAATGTGATCGATTTGCCAATAAAAGGCAGAGTCGATCCCAAAATAAAGGCATTCGATAATTCTGATTCTTGAAGAGACAAACAGAAAAACTTAAAAGTCTTTCTTTTTTTTTTTTTCTTAAAAAGTAGCTTGGTTAGCTGCAAAATAAACTAAACCAAAACCAATGTAAGAGCGGCTTTTTAGCCAACACTACAGAGCTTAGTAAGCTTTTAAAACTATACTAATTATTTTTTTTTCTCCAAACAAATAACTTTACACAACTTTATTGAGTTAGTGCGTACTTACTGCTTAGGCTGGCTTTTATTGTTTTTTTTTTTTATTTTTTTTTTTTTTGTTAGTATTGTCAGTGTGTTTTCGTGTTTTTCGAAACAAATTTTAGATAAATAGATAAATCTTTGTTAATTTTGATCTCTCTTTTGTGTGTGTACATTTACGCAAGCACAAAACCAACAAACGACGCAACGTTTTGTTTCTTTGCTTTTTTTTCCTTAAGCTTTCCACACTTTTTCCATTCCAAAATAATCATGATGTTTATAAAATCCCAGCCAACATTTGGAAGATAAATTGTTCGCCTTTCGCCGAGGCGAAGCGAAAGCGATACTTTTGGAAGATATTTAGGCGAGATTCCTTTTGCGAGAAAAGAAAGCGATTCGCTATCGATACTTCTAGGGGATATTTTGAGGAATTTTTTTTTTTTAAATCAAAACACCACAGTTTCGCCCTTTTTTCTTCTATGAAGAAAAAGCGATTACATTGAGGCATTTTCAAAAAGTAACTGTTTATATTATAACAACTTTAAGCATTGTTTTGTTTTGCTTTTTGATATTTGGCGTTTGATGCGCTTATATCTCTTCTAGGCGATCAAAAGAAGAAGTCATAAGTAAGAAAAAAAAAACGAAGCAGTAAATATTTTCCCGTTAGCTTTTTTCATATTGCGTTATTTGTTTTGAGTTCTCTGCGTCTTTAATTTGAACTGCGGTAAAGAAAGTCTTTGAAGATGTGCTAGCAACAATGTTCACTTGGAAGGGGACCAGAGATAAGCCTAGTACGGAGCGATTTTATTGCATTGCAACTATTACAGGTAAAATTGTTTATTGTGTAAACTATAAAAAATATCGTGTTATAAATTAAAAATAAAATCTTGTTTAGTTATAGATATGTGTCATCAAAAATTTACCACGGAAGATAGATGCATACCAGGGATAGACTTAATAAGCGCCGAAGGTGGTCCCCGAAAGTTACACCCTTAATTTCTTAATGTTAATGTTATAAGTTATATTTTGCATATTGTTAGTAAATTTTTATTTTCAAGTTTTTTTAATTTTTGAAGCGAAGCTTTTTACGCCTCGTTTTGCGATTTGCTAGAGTGAAATCAGAAAAAACGACACTTTTTTCCGACACCTTTTTTCTTAGAATTGATATTGTTTTTTGCTTGCACCAATTGAACCAGAAAATGTTAAATTAAAAATAATTTCTTGCCCGCTGCAGGAATTGAACCCACAACTCACAGTTCTATCGTTTGTTGGTACTCTTCTCTAACCATTACGCTAAAACCCTTTTCTTGATAACTTTGTTGATTCAGTGATAAACATTAGCTAAAGCTATGTTTCAGCAGATCACTATAATATATTACTTTAAGAAAGGATTGTGTGTTGGCTATTCTAGGACTGTGTATTGGCTAGCCAACCGACAAAAGTAGCAAACAAAACGAACTAGAGCAGAGATAACTAAATTTACCGAGCTATGGTTTGAATCTTCGGTTTGTCCATGCGAACTAAAAGACCTAACGAACTAAAAGACCTAACGAACTAAAAGAACGAACGAACTAAAAGAAATATTCACTAAGGATTGTGTATTAGATGTTGTTTCTACTTCCTACTAAAGGTCGTTATAAATATCGTTAAAAATAAACAACCTGTAAGTTGATTAAATTGTAACAAAATTAATGATTTTTGTATATTTATTCCCTACAACTGAACAGGCGGCTTTAAGGGAGGGCCGAAGAGGGTTAATATATATGATATATACTTCTACTTTAATTCTGCTTTAAAATCATCTTTAAGTTTTTATTATGGTAAGCAAAGTAAATGGTTAACAGATTTAAAAAAAAAAACACAGGTGCGTCACTGGACACACGACAGAAGCGAAGCATTTTCACAATTTCATAGTTTTGATAACACAGTGCGACACGAAAAAATAACTTCAAATATCTCAATGGTTTATAATAGTGGATGGTCTATATATTATGCCCTCGTACTCAGTTTTATCGGATTAGGTCAAATAAGAGAGAAATTCAAGGTCAAACTTCACTTTTAAGTCACAAATTTTTTCTTATAACTCTTAAATTAAATTAAAATTCTATGTAGTAACTGCATCTAAATATTTGCAATGGATGATTCTTTACATTTTAAGACCATTTTTTGCTCAAAAAGTTACGTAAGGGGTTTAATATTTTCTTCGAAAACAGGACTTTTTAAAAAAAAACAAAATTTTCAATAGCTCATTTACTATGTATTTGTCTTCAAAAACAATCAGATTTTAATGAATTTTTGCATACACCTTAAGTAAAATAAAATAACCCACCTGTGAAAAGATCACAACAATTACATGTGTGCATCCAAAGATATTCAGATTCAAAGATTACCAACGGTGGTAACTTCGTTAATGTAAGCCCTAGCGCAAAATCATTCAAATGAAACTTATAGACCCAACAATTTTCTGTAAAACTGTCCTTAAAATTTTAACCGAAAGAGTTACCGTTTTAAAGATATGCGCGTCAATGTGTAATTACAACATATATGAAAAATTAAAACGCTTAAAATAAAAATTTTTTTTATTTCTATTTTTTCTCAAGTTCATATATTTTTCATATACGTTGTAATTACACATTTACGCGCATATCTTTAAAACGGTAACTCTTTCGGTTTAAATGTTAAGGACAGTTTTGAAGAAAATTGTTGGGTCTATAAGTTTTATTCGAATGATTTTACGCTAGGGCTTACATTAACGAAGTTACAACCGTTGGTAATCTTTGAATCCGAATATCTTTGGATGCACACATGTAATGGTTGTGATCTTTTCACGGTTGGTTTTTTTATTCTACTTAAGGTGTATGCAAAAATTCAGCAAAATCTGATTGTTTTTGAAGTCAAATACATAGTTACTGAACTATTGAAAATTTTATTTTTTTTTTAAAAAGCCCTGTTTTCGAAGAAAATATTTAACCCCTTACGTAACTTTTTGAGCAAAAAATGGTCTTAAAATGTAAAGAATCATCCATTGCAAATATTTAGATGCAGTTACTACATAGAATTTGAATTTAGTTTAAGAGTTATAAGAAAAAATTAGTGACTTAAAGGTGAAGTTTGACCTTGAATTTCTCTCTTATTTGACCTAATCCGATAAAACTGAGTATGAGAGCATAATATATAGACCATCCACTATTAGAAACCATTTAGATATTTGAGGTTATTCCAATTGACCCTTAAATTGTCGCACAGTGTAATTTAATGGCTTTTTTTCGATTCGAATAATTTTTAAATTCAAAACTTGAAAATAACAAAGTAAACTAAAAAACACACGTTTATCTTCACACCAATAAGTTTTATTATATATCATTATTTTTTTTTTTGTCACTTAGAAAAGCACTTGTCAACGCACTTTTGGTCAATTGTTATTTTTTCCTGCGCGCTATGCAAAAATAAAAAAAAAAAAATAAAAAAAAATGCCCAAACAATAACCCAAACTACTGAACGCTGTTGATGACAGTGTGGAATAGAAGAAGCAACAGTTTTGTTTTTTGCTACTTTTGTTGTTTGGCTAGCCAAGACACAATCCTTTGAAGAATAGTCAACACACAATCCTTTCTTAAATTAATAGATTATAGTGATCTGCTGAAACATAGCTTTAGCTAATGTTTATCACTGAATCAACAAAGTTATGAAAGAAAGGGTTTTAGCGTAATGGTTAGAGGAAAGTACCAACAAACGATAGAACTGTGAGTTGTGGGTTCAATTCCTGCAGCGGGCAAGAAATTATTTTTAATTTAACATTTTCTGGTTCAATTGATGCAAGCAAAAAACAATATCAATTCTAAGAAAAAAGGTGTCGGAAAAAAGTGTCGTTTTTTCTGATTTCACTCTAGCAAATAGCAGAACGAGGCGTAAAAAGCTTCGCTTCAAAAATCATAGCATTATTGGTAGGTTCTCAACTAGCATAATGCGTTCCAGAAGCGCAACCAAATCCCCCCCATATTATTGTCATAAAAAGAAAAACATTATAAGTAATAACATGTTTTTATCAAAAGCGCGAAAAACCCAAATTTAAATTTCAAATCAATTGCGGTTGAAGCATAACACTTCGCGACAGACATTTTGGTGCCGGAGATTTTTCAGCTGATTATAGACAAATTGGGTTTCCTGATTTCAGATATAGACTCCGTTTTTCTCCAACAGCTCGAGTTTTTGAGTTATAGGCAAAAACATGAACATGAAAATCAGTTCTTTTTCTGATAATTTTGCTATATCTATTGCACTGATTTACCGATTTGTATTACGATGATGAATTTCAATGAAGAAATACTAGACCTTTCAATTTTTGCACATGGTTTTGCAAGTGGTTTTGAAACAGTGCCTCGAGGAGTTAAATATTTGTAGTCATCAAAAACTGAAGAAAATTTGTCCTACTAGATGGATTGAGAGATACAACTCGGTTACGGTTTTTGTGAATTTTTTCGATGCCATAATATTGGCATTAGGCAAAATATCGTGTTCGGAGGATACAAACACATCCAGCCAAGCCAATTTACTGAATTGTGCATTACAAAAGACAGACTTCCTTATACCTTTGTAGTGTATTAACCAAGTATTTGGTTATTCATATATTTTGTGCAAATTTCTTCAAACTCGAAACATTGATTTGACACAAGCAGTCGATTTAGCCAATATCAGTTTGCAAGAAGTAAAAAATGTAAGAGATAAATTAAAAAATAGCTGAAATAGAATTAAAAAAATTGTATATAAATGCTGAAAAACAAGCAGAAACCAATGGCTTCATTTTGACGAGACCAATCTTTCCATCCTGATGCACAATGTGTTGAATCGTATTATCACATATTGGTTTACATACCTTTCTTGGATACATTTATCACAAGCCTGAGTGACAGATTTTTAAAACATAGAGGTATTCTAATTGGATTTCAATCACATTTTCCTGATGCAAAAAAATCGCTAAATGTTGAAGCTTTAGGCGCTTTTGAAACGCTAATCGCGTTTTATAAAGATGATTTGGAAGGAGATTTTGATGACCTAAAAAATGAGCTGAATGTTTGGTATAAAATAAGTAATAAAAAAGATTATGATGGCAAAAACGCAGTTTTTCAAGTTATACAACAGTGCAATAAGGATATATTTCCAAATATATATAATTTACTTATTATCCTTGCAACTCTTCTGGTAACTTCATGTGAAAATTAACGAACATTTTCAGTACTTCGCCGACTCAAAACCTATTTAATAAGCACGATGTTGCAAGATAGACTAAACGGCCTCACATTGCTTTATCTGTACAGAGAAATGACACCATCAGTGGATATTATTTATTATAAACTCGCTGAAAGTAAGCGTAAAGTGGATTTAAAAATATAAGTTAGTTTCTTTTATTATTCTTAATCGCCTTAATCCTGTAACTAAAGTCTTTTTAATGTAAAAATAATAAATAAAATTTGTTCTATTCTAATAAATAACTATTTATAAAAATTTTATCATTATGGGGGCATATAGGTTACAAATTTTTTAAAAAAAATTTTTTCGGGAATTTTTTTTCATGCAGGGAAAAAAGATATCGTTCTCAAATTTTGCACACATATTTATTAACATTTAAAGAATACAAAAAAAATTTCATTATTCAGAATTTTTCAAGCGGTTTTTGACGTTATTTGATTTTTTTTAAAAAAATGCAAAAAATATGACGGTGTGCAGGATATCACCAGTCTGGAACATCTGAGGAAAAATTAAAAAAAATCAAATTAATCCTTGTTTAAGTGGCTATCGCCTGAACTACGATAATTTTTTGCCGCCGAAAAAAAAGAAAATGGCGGCCATTTGACAAAAAAAAAATCGATTTTCGAGGTTACAAAATCGGTCGGTTTTTTTAAATTTGTAACCTATATGCCCCATTATGTTTGCTGCCATTGTGGTAGAATTAACGTTTTGAGTGCAATATTTGGACTCATTACACCATAGCCGCTATAGTTACGTACACTTTCTTTTATATACATATAGTTATAAAAGCCCCCCTCCCCCCAAAACAAATTCCTGGTTGCGCCTTTGATGCGTTCAAAGGAATTCGAAAACACAAACACAACAATGGTTGAAAGTTCAGCAAAAAAATAACAAAGGCTACCGAAATCAATGTAAACAAGCGAGATAGAATACAAAAAGTGCCTAAAACCACTTAAGAAAGCCTAGCATAACACAATATAAAAAAAAAAGGGAAACACAAAATCAAAACTGTGTCAATAAGCGAGATATAAGATAAAGCAATAAATCTTGTTTTTGAGTCATTGGTTGACTAACTTTAAGGTTGACTGGATTTAAGTCAAAGAGGAACTACCACTCATATCCACTCATATTCGTTCACACATAGCAAGTGAGTGAAGTGAGTGAACAATGAATAAGTAATATGCTGATATGAATTGCATTGCTCAGTTCTCTCATTGAGTTAATGGATTAATTGTGCTATACTGTCTTGACTCAGAACAACAATAAACACCAAGAGTTCAGAGGAATGACTTAAGTCCTTAGATAAATTGTAAGTTCAGCTTTTATGTTATTTACAATAACAATAACAAACAATTTTGCAAAAAGCATAAGGCATAACCAGCTATGGGCAGAGAGCGCTCTGGGAGCGTTGAGAGCAAGAATTGAGAGCAAAAGCTTATGTAGCAATGCAAAACACAACAACAAATCAAAGACAAAAGACAAACACAGAAACAAAATAGAATCTTTAAATGTAGTGGTGCCCATATCCGGACATAGCACAAAATAACACTCAACTCACTCATATTTATTTTCCTCTAAGAGATATAAGATTGTTAACCACAACCAATAGTGTAATAATTTACCGACACACATGCATTTAGGAGTAATATGAGTATTTTTTGGTTTCAGTGGGAATGAGTTAAAGTAAAGTGTGTCTCAAGAGTCACTAACATTTTGATTCGGGCAGACTTTTTTTATTACAAGCGTAGAGTACTAAATCTATGTTAGCTGTCAACGGCAAGCATGAATGTTTAGTCATGAAGAAATTCACTTTCATGCACAGCAACACGCACAAATTATGAAAATTTACTACAAAAATAGTGAAAATTTTACGGAGACCGTTCCCAAATCCGCACATATCTCCAATAGGTTCCCATGCACCTACAGCGGTGCATTGTTTGGTGTGGATTTTGGACTAGCTGTGTCATGGGGCCATTTTTCTTCAAAAATACAGCTGGAACCCCAGTTACCGTAAATGTTGCCATATATCGCGAAATGCAATTATGCCAGAATGTCATGGAAAATTTTATGAAAAGGGCTCGAGTATGCAAGCAAGGTTGGGACGGCCATTTGAGCAATATTATGTTCCATCAATAAACTCTATGTCTAAATTTAATTATTCCATAAAAAATCACAGACATTTGTTAAAATTTCAGTGACTTTTGGGGCACCAATTATTTTGTTGTGTTGGTATGAGTACACATTTGCACCAATAGTCACGGCTCATGACTTAATTATACTATTTTCACTAGTACTTATTGCAGATCCCTGGTACTGACATAAACGCAAGCTTTTTACCAGCCAAGATTCAGTAGAAGCAGCATCGCGTTTCAAGTAAAAGTTGGATTTTTTGGTCTGGCAATATAATGCATTATAAATTTTCCGTGAGAGAAAGTGAGTTTTTGTTGCTGCATGTGAAAATGAAATTGCAAGACAAGAAACTTCAAGTGAGATGATTTAGTTCGTTTAACAAAATAAGGTCATTTAATGGTCTTGAATTAGATTGATTAAGCCACCTGCGAAGAAATAGATTTCTTTTATTCTCAATAACAATAAAGTTAATACGTTTTTTCTCACTTAACGCATTATGGTCATTAATCATGGGACAAATTGGAAATTGAGGTCATCATAAAGAAGAAGAAAAAAAAAGCTTAAAAAATGGCTTGAAGCGGAATAAAATAAAATACTTTAACCAAAACAAATGCAAGATTAGTAATTCGCAGACTTATGTCAGCATCTGGTAGATACTTTTCAGTCTTTTTCTATTTGGGATTTGCAATAATGTTTCTTTGATTGCGAGCAGCAGTTTTTCCTCATCTCCTCTCCTCTCCTGTCCTCACTTCTCCTTAAATAAGTATTTAGTACAAAAAGTGCGCAAAGCTCAATGAAATAAATCAATTCGATTAAGCTGACTGCCATACAAAAAACTATTTAATCTTTACACGAAGAGAAATAATATTCTTATAATAAGCAAATATTTTGCTTGCTCTGAGAAAATTTAAAATTATGCCTCATTTGCTCAGATCAAACAATAAAAACTAAAATTAAGATAAATAAATTTATAATGAGCATTTATTTCAAAATTGAGCAAAATAAATTATTGGTTGAAACAAGAATAAAATACTTGATTGTAGAACCTGGAAGAAGACTTGCAACAAGAAAAGATTTTCTTAATTATTCTTAATTATTCTTCTTAATAAAAATATTCTTGATTTAATCAATTATTTTGCGTGATTTAAGAAAATGCAAAATTATTTAAAAATTGCTTGATTCAAGCGCATAGATCTATACAAGTACTTTCAATCTTAAATTTTTAAACTTTCTGCCTTAAAATTATGACTGAAAATAAAATCACTTTTCCACTTCTCATCTGAAAATACAGGCTGGGCCAAAAGTCACAATGGGGTTTTAAAATGTAATATCTTTTTTGTTTATATATTTTTCCTTTTTTTTAGAATATAAAATATATAAAATGGAAATTTTTTTACACCAAGTATGGAAAATAATGTCCCTTAAATGACCCCCGTTTTCAGCTTCGCAATGATGGGCTCGTTTTAGAGCATTTTCCATAACATCTTTCAAAATTTGTGGCTGTAACTCTCGAATTTCTGCAACAATCAAGCGGCAGTGTGGGCAGTGGCTCCATTCTGCTGAAACCACATCTCAAGTCTGGTTTTCAAGAGCAGGATGTAAAAAATATTATATCATAAACCGATATCGCTCTCCATTTACGGAGAGCATTTCCATCGTATTTCCATCTTCATTTTCGAAGAAGTAAGGCCCAATGATATTTTCAGATGTAATGCAACACCATACTGTACACCTAATAGGGTGAAATTGGCGTTGATGAATGGCTCTTGGATTTTCGGAACCCCAGAACCTAGAGTTCTGCTTATTAACAAAGCCATTCAAATAAAATAAGCTTCATCACTCATAATCTGATTTTCAATAAAGTGGATTTCATTTCTGACCAACTGTTGAAATTTAACTGAAAAATTTAGACGTTGCCGATGATATGCGGGTTTTGATTCTTGCACCAATTGCACCTTATATGGGAATAAAAGTAAATGTTTTTTTTAAATCCGCCGTAGTGACGTGCAAGCCATTTCTAGCTGAGCAGAACGCCTTCTGGTAGATGTTTCTGGTGTTTCGTTAACACTTTGCTATACACTATCAATATTTTTCGCAGTGCAAATTAAACGTGGTTTACCGGTTCGAAGCAAATCTCTTTTTTATTTATTGACCATCTACCGGGTTAATACCCTTGCACATTACATATTTAGCTTAAAACTAGGTAAAATATTTATTGCAAGGTGATCTGTACCATGCACAAGAATAGATAATACTGATTAACAACAATTACAATTCGTATCATTGAAAGATGTCAAAAAGCCATTTCTTAAACAAATCACGATTATTATTAAAGTCTAACTGGCTCGATACAAAATTACAATTGGAAAGGCACCTCGAGTTAGGTTCGTTAAGTCCATAATTGGTTCTATGATATTTGGTATAGAATAGCTTAGAATCCCTAAGTGTGCGAGGTGGAATATTGAACGGAATCAGTTTTAGTAACTCTGGAGAGTTTATTTTGCCATCTATTTATATCTTTAATAAAGAGTATGTCAAACTGAACTCTTCTAGTTGTTAGACTTTGAAATCTTAGTAACCTACAACGTACCCAGTATGGCGGCATGTTTTCCCAAGAGTATAATCTTCACAAAGCAAATCTTGAAAAACGTTTTTGAATGTTTTCGATTCGGTTCTTTGAAACTTCGTAGAATGGATCCCATACAATGCTTGCGTATTCCAAAAGTGATCTTACCATACTAATAAAGACTGTTTTGCAGGTAAATGGATCTAGAAACTCCCTACTGTTTCTTTTCAAAAACCCCAGCTGAGAGTTGGCCTTAGATACAACATAATCGATATGAGTATCAAACAAAAAAAATGAGTACTTGGCATTAAAGTATACTCCTAAGTCTTTACATTGCTTAACCCTTGCAAAGCTACTGTTGTCGTTGTAAGCATAGTTATAATCAATTTTTGCGAGAAAAGGAGAAAACTTTGCATTTGGAAAAATTAAGAGAGAGCTGGTTTGTGTTACACCAATGAAGCAAGGAATTGATATCCTCTTGAAAGTTAACACAATCAGTTATGCTACTTATTTCATGAAAAAGCTTCAGGTCATCTACATACAAAAGGCAATTACAGAACTTCAAGTCCTGCAATATATCGTTGATGAAAAGTAAAAAAAGAAGTGGCCCAAGGTGACTCCCTTGCGGTACTCCCGAATTAGCAACTATTGGCTTAGAGACGTGGTCACCTATCTTGACCAGAAGAACTCTATTCACAAGATATGATTCAATCCATTTTAAAAACGTGGAGAGAATTCAATCTTTTTCCAATTTTATGAGCAATTAGCTGATACCCGACGCGTTGCTGTCGTAGCGGAAATGATTTCTATCTCTATCTGAATCTCAAACTCAGTCTCAATCTCAATCTTAATCTCAATCTGAACCTCAACCTCAATCTCTATTTCTATTTCTATTTCTATTTCTATTTCTATTTCTATTTCTATTTCTATTTCTATTTCTATTTCTATTTCTATTTCTATATCTATTTCTATTTCTATTTCTATTTCTATTTCTATTTCTATTTCTATTTCTATTTCTATTTCTATTTCTATTTCTATTTCTATTTCTATTTCTATTTCTATTTCTATTTCTATTTCTATTTCTATTTCTATTTCTATTTCTATTTCTATTTCTATTTCTATTTCTATTTCTATTTCTATTTCTATTTCTATTTCTATTTCTATTTCTATTTCTATTTCTATTTCTATTTCTATTTCTATTTCTATTTCTATTTCTATTTCTATTTCTATTTCTATTTCTATTTCTATCTCTATCTCTATCTCTATCTCTATCTCTATCTCTATCTCTATCTCTATCTCTATCTCTATCTCTATCTCTATCTCTATCTCTATCTCTATCTCTATCTCTATCTCTATCTCTATCTCTATCTCTATCTCTATCTCTATCTCTATCTCTATCTCTATCTCTATCTCTATCTCTATCTCTATCTCTATCTCTATCTCTATCTCTATCTCTATCTCTATCTCTATCTCTATCTCTATCTCTATCTCTATCTCTATCTCTATCTCTATCTCTATCTCTATCTCTATCTCTATCTCTATCTCTATCTCTATCTCTATCTCTATCTCTATCTCTATCTCTATCTCTATCTCTATCACTATCTCTATCCTCTATCTCTATCTCTATCTCTATCTCTAACTCTATCTCTAACTCTAACTCTATCTCTATCTCATAATGGAACGACTCGTGTAAATTGATAACCAAATTTCGAGGCTATGCTACTTATAATTCTTAAGTTATTCGATATCGCAAATTTAGCTTGTATGGGTGGAGCCACACCCCCTTGTTCAATGACGTCTCAGCTTTCTAGTAGAAGAATATCACCCAAGAGTAATTCCATACTGAATTTCGTTGTTAAAAGACATTTAGTTCCAAAGCTATTTGATATCAAAAATTTTAAGTGTATGGGCGTAGCCACACCCCCTTTTCCAGAGCTCATCCCAGTTTTATAGTAGAAATATATCACCAAGTGGAAACTCCATACTGAATATCATTATTATACGGCATTTAGTTCCAAAGCTATTCGATATCATAAATTTGAATTGTATGGGCGGTGTCACACCCCTTTGGCCTATACTTGCTCAATTTCGCTAGTCGAAGGACGCGACTAAATAGTACGCTCCTACCAAGTTGCATTGATGTATGACTTATAGCTTGAAAGTTATACCGAAAATCTGGTCTGCTGAAAAAGTGCCACGCCCCACATTCAAAGCCCATAAAGTTTTACCTGTGGAACGGCTCTTGTAAATTGAGATAGAACACCGAATTCCGATGCTATGCGACCTATAACTTCAGAGCTATTCGCTACCGTAGATTTGGGTTGTATGGGAGGTGCCACGCCCCCTTGTCCAATGTTCCGTACATTTTTTCCAAAACCTTCGCGGAACAATTACGAACAAACTCACAGAAGGAAGTATCCAATTTGGTCCAGTAGTTTTCAAGTTTTAAGTGGTCGAACAAACCAAGATTCATTTTTATATACATATATGTATATGTATAGATATTTTATGAATTTTATATAATCTGAAAAAATTAATAAATAAAATATATAATCGAAAAAGTTATTATATTTTAAAACCACATGTTGACTTTTGACCCAACCTGTATGTAATTCATTATCTAATCACAAATAATGTACCACAATTCACTAGTTTATTAATTGATCTTAAAATATTTGAAAATCTTTTAAAATAATATAAGTTACGTTTTCTTTTTAATTTATAAACACAAAGTAGCTAGTTATTTAATATTTTCAGATAAAAGATGAAAAATAGCCTTGTATATCAAGCAAAACTTTTTAATTTTTAGATAATTAATTACTTGGATCAAGCAAATTTTCAAAAGAAAAAACAAAGCATTCTAATATTGAGAAAACTGTTTATTTGGATGAAGCAAATTGTTCTCAAATCAAACAAATTATTTTAGTTTTCAGCAATTTGTTTATTTGAATCGAACAAATTTTTCTTAATTCAAGCAAATATTAGACTTAAATCTAGAAAAAATATTCCTGAATTTCAAGCAAATATTTATTGAATTAAACATTTTTTTTCTCTAACATCATGTATTTGAAATTAGCTTAATTGTAGCGAAATAATGCTTGAATTGATATTTTTACGCTTGAGTGTAAACTGATAGCCTATTTGCTTGATTAAAGCATAGAATGCTTGATTTTTTCTCTCTGTGTACAAAGCTACATCTTGGATGTTTCTGCCTAGAAGGCTCACTCTCATCTCCGCTTTTGTTCTTATTTTACTTCTGCATCCTCTTCTACTTCAAGTAAAGTCAAGTCTTATAGCTCATTTAATTCATAAGTATGCTTTGTAAATAATAAAGTACGAGTAGACGTCTTAGCATCCAATGGAAGGCGCGGATCCAGGGGGGGGGATTTTGGGGGTTCAAACCCCCCCCCCCCCCCCGAAATTCTAAAAGAACCTGTATTTAAATGTGATGTACTGATGTTTATTATGTGGGCTAAGAGTACCAAAAAGAAAAAATATTGGTTTTTTATAATTTACTTTAAATATTCACACCAATATGCTGTAAACGTTTGTAGCTGTTTCTACACGTATTGCTAAAATACTGAATTCTGTTCCAGTTTTTGTTTGTTTTTGCGATATTGCGCCTGTAGCTGTAAACAGTCACACATACAATCTTAACCTGAAATCACAAAAACACCGCATTTTTTGGATAAAATATATCCAAACACCGCACAGTCTTAATTTAAAAACCCACAGTTTCGATAGTATCGGAAGTGTAGACTTAAAATTCCTTTTTATACAGTAATGGAGAAAAATTCCGGTTTTTGTAGTTTTTATTTATTTTGATGTTGGTTTTATGTTGGCCTTTAATATTTGTATTCGAGTCAAATAAACAGAGAAATCACTTTTATTATTATAATTATCTTCACCCCAGCGTCAGCTTGTGGTATTTAACACAAAAAAAATAATCCTGAGCACCACACAATCATATGGAGTGAATATGGAGTGAAATGTGGATGGCTATTTTTTTCGTAGCAAAGTTTTTTCCAATAAGTGGAATAATTTTTTCACATATTGCAGCAAAACACAAATTATAACCTTCTTTTGAAAAACCAGAGGCTCGAAATAGATTTTAGACTAACGGTTTCTTCCCACGCCTACGATTTTTTGAAAAAAAAATTGTCCCGCTCAAATGTATATAAAGGGTGGTTAAATTTTAAAGGCCGATGTTGAATATAAACCACACCTAAATGTCAAGTTTTTTTCTGCATTTCATTTGACATTTCTCAATTTCAGACTAACTCAATTTGAACCGTTAAAGTTATTCAGGCTTATTATGAAAATGAGCTTTCAAATCAAAATGCATATCGAGCACTTCGTGATTTTTTCGGTCAATTTAATCGTCCAAATGTGCGTACAATCGGAAAAATCGTGCAAAAATTTGAACAAACCAGGTATGTAGGAGATGTGAAAACACCAGTGCATGCTCGTACTGCAGAAAATATTGCTGCTGTTCGCGATAGTGTAGCTGAAGAGCTGTCCACCTCAACTCGTCGTCGTGCCCAACAATTGCACCTCTCACGTTCGTTGTTGATGAACATTATGCATAAAGACTTGCATTTACACGGTCAGAATGGTGGCAAGGAATGGCAACAGTGGATGATCAATTTTCGAAGAAAATCATCTTCAGTGATGAGTCACATTTTCACCTCAGTGGATTCCTCAATAAGCAGAATTACCGCATTTGGGCGAATGATAATCCAAGAGTGATTGTCGAAAAACCAATGCACCCACAAAGAGTGACTGTTTGGTGCGGTTTATGGGCTGGCGGCATCATCGGGCCGTATTTTTTTCCAAAATGAGGCTGGTCAGGCAGTTACTGTGAATGGTGTTCGGTAGCGTGAGATGATAACGAACTTTTTATGGCCCGAATTGGAAGATATGGATGTGGACGATATGTGGTTTCAACAGAACGGTGCCACTTGCCACACAGCTAACGAAACAATGGCTCTTTTGCGCGACAAATTCAATGGCCGTGTTATCTCACGTGGTGGCGATGTCATTTGGCCACCAATCATGTGATTTGACACCGTTGGGCTTCTTTCTTTGGGGTTATTTGAAAGAAAAGGTGTACGTCGATAAGCCAGCAATAATTCAAAAGCTAAAGGATGAGATAATTTGGCGGCGGGGTGCAATAAGGCCGAATTCGGCCTTATTTCCATTTGAAAAAGAAATTAAGCCAATTTGGCCTTATTTCCCTTTAAAAGGAACCAATATTAAAACGCCATCAAATAAGTTTTTTAGTTTTATTTAATGAAAAATTAAAGATATAAAGTATTGGAATAATTGTACTTTAGGGCCCATGCTCCTTTTTTCTTTTTTTTCTAAATGTGAATTTGGAGCTCCTAATGCACATGCTGCAAAAAAAGGTCGGTCTCAAATGGTTTAGGAAATAAAAATCGTGAAAGTTTGAAAAATGTACATATTTTGGAATAATTGCACTTTTGGTACACGCTTCTTTTTTTTTTTTTTTGTTTTTTAAATGTGTATGGAACTTCTAAATCTAATGCTGCAAAAAAAAAATAGGGAGGTCTCAAATGGTTTAGGAGATAAAAATCGTGAAAGTCTGAAAAATTTACATATTTTTTATTGAGAAGACTAGGATATCTTATTCTAATAATAGAAATATATATCCGTTTTAAGCGAAAAATATGATCGTTTAAATTCTAAAGAACATACATCTTTTTGTTTGTGGTCGAGAAAAAAATGTAAAATATAAAAGTAAAAGTGATGAATGAAAATTTATAAAATATGCGCGATTTTTACTAAAATTTTTAATGAAGCTTTAATATTATAAAGAATGAGCGCCGCAGGTTTATAATAAATCGCCGCGATTTTTAATAAAAATTTTTTGCCTGCGGCGCTCATTCCTTATAATATTAAAACTTCTTCACCTTCACTATTGAACTATTACTAATAAATTTTTCGCGTTGATACGAAAACAACCACATTGAGGTTGACAATGGCAACTGTTCTCTTGCAAATTGAGTACCTGCGCTGAGTCCAGTAACTTTTCAAACAACAGACTACAGGGTGCGTACTTTTTATTAAAAATAATTTTAAAAAATAATCCTTAGTTTGCAAAAATTATTTTTCGGCCTTATTACCATTTTGCTAAATTTTTTTTTAGGCTTTATTTCCTTTTCAAATGGAAATAAAACCAAATTCACAATTTCGTCCTTATTTCTCTTTGAAAAGGAAATAAAGCCAATTCGGCCTTATTGCCGTTGGCCTTATTGCACCCCGCCAATTCGGCACATTAACGGCATAGAACCTCACTTATGCCTCGGCGTCATCGAAAATTTGGGCCATCGGATGGAGGTGTGCTGCCGAGGTCGCGGCGGCCATTTAGCCGATATTTTGTTCCATGCATAATTGAACCATACCAATATTATCATAATAAAAAGAAACGACAATAATTTCCTTAATAATTTGTGTTTTATTCAAAATCAACATCGGCCTTTAAAATTTAACTACCCTTTATATATATAACGTACATAAATATTTTTGAAACCCCCCCCGAAATATATTCCTGGAACCGCCCCTGTCCAATGGGTTAAAATTTAATCTCTTAGCGTTGTGAATGGAATTTTTTGCTTATGAGAGGAGACTGTCAGGTATTTCATAAAATGGAAAAATATCCTGCAAATATTGTAGACACATTAAAAAATCAAATGAGTATGATAGTCGTTATTGTTATCCATACAATATGGACGGACAAAAATTGTTCTTCATCGTTCTGTAAAATCTTATCAACACAATCTCATCAATAACATCCAGATTGATGAGGATTTTCTAAATACTATGCAATCCTCTTCAAACCTGATGTGCAATTATAAAAGTTATGATTATTGTTGTTGATATTGTTGTTGTTGTTGTTGTTGTTGTTATTGTTGTTGTTGCGCATTTGAATTGCTTCGTTTAAGTACTCAAAATACACAGAAGTTAAACGAATGAATATTTCAGTGAGTTTGATTAAATGGCTGTAGTATTTGGTTGAACACTTTGAAAATGTGAATCATTCGGATTTTATAGATCTAACATTATCTGCATATCAGTTAATGACATTTTTATCTATAAACATAATTTATATGTGTCCATATAAAATGTACTTTGCAAAAAAAAAAAAAATACTTTCTCATTTTGCTTTTAGTCAGCAACATATGGGAAGTGTTAATCATTGGGACAGATAACCGATTATGTGATTATGTGAAGGGTGGCTATGACTATAAATGAGGATTTTAATATATATATATTATCAGATATTGCTATAAATCATCAGTGATAAGAAATCCTATATTGATAGTAGCGAAATCACTTTAATGAACCAATCCATAAATAAATAAATATTGCCCATTCTTGCGCCATATATCATTGCTTGATAAATTGTTATACATTTTTTATTTTTTATTTTTGTTTTTTGTTTTCGTTAATAAATTCTTATGAATTGTGGTTTTGCCAAGCTAAATTAATGAGTTTTCTGTATTTATAGATAGGATAACATGCCTTTTACTTAGTAGAAAAGTAAGTCATGGTTTCATGCAGTGGCGGATATAGGATTCGCCAGAGGGGGACGGGCGCTAAGAGAACAGGTTTGTAGCCCAAGGGGAGGCTGAAACGGCTTTAAGGGCTAATTTTAATTATTTCCCCATACAAAAAATTCTCCAAGGGAGGGGGGGGAGGGGGACGGTTAAAGCCTTTTACAGCTCGTATGTAGATCCGCCACTGGTTCCATGCCATAAAAGCTGGGAGCAAATATTTTATATGATACTTGAGATACTATCTCAAAAACATATCACATTGCAAAAGTCCCGAAATGAAAATGATAAATTAATATAATATATAAAATGTAATAAATGTTGACTATTAAATAAAAAAAAGGCTTTTCTGTTCTCTTTTTTTTTGGTATAATAAGTTCTCTTACAGTGATGTGCGATGAAATAGAGCCGGTGGTATAACTATTAATAAATGTTGACTATTAAATAAAAAAAAAGAGTTGGCTGTGCCGTGGACACACCCGTAGGTTTTGACGTGACGAAGTTTCTTGTTGTTGTTGTTAATGTTGATGTTGATGTTGATGTTGATGTCGATGTTGATGTTGATGTTGATGTTGATGTTGATGTTGATGTTGATGTTGGTGTTGGTGTTGATGTTGGTGTTGATGTTGATGTCGATGTTGATGTTGATGTTGATGTTGATGTTGATGTTGATGTTGATGTTGATGTTGATGTTGATGTTGATGTTGATGTTGATGTTGATGTTGATGTTGATGTTGATGTTGATGTTGATGTTGATGTTGATGTTGATGTTGATGTTGATGTTGATGTTGATGTTGATGTTGATGTTGATGTTGGTGTTGGTGTTGGTGTTGGTGTTGGTGTTGATGTTGGTGTTGATGTTGGTGTTGGCGTTGATGTTGGTGTTGGTGTTTGTGTTGGTGTTGGTGTTGGTGTTGGTGTTGGTGTTGGTGTTGGTGTTGGTGTTGGTGTTGGTGTTGGTGTTGGTGTTGGTGTTGGTGTTGGTGTTGGTGTTGGTGTTGGTGTTGGTGTTGGTGTTGGTGTTGGTGTTGGTGTTGGTGTTGGTGTTGGTGTTGGTGTTGGTGTTGGTGTTGGTGTTGGTGTTGGTGTTGGTGTTGGTGTTGGTGTTGATGTTGGTGTTGGTGTTGATGTTGGTGTTATTGTTGGTGTTGGTGTTGGTGTTGGTGTTGGTGTTGGAGTTGGAGTTGTTGTTGGATTTCGAGTTGGTTCTTTGCTTTTAGTTTTTTTTTTTTGCTTCCGCATGGGTTGTGCTCTCATTTCAATTAATCCAGCAAAAGTGATGCATATGCGTCACATTAGGCGGTTCCCTGAGGGTCTTTGACACGCCGTCAATTTTTTTTTTATTTTTGTCATATTTTCGAAGACCTCACCTTCGTTTTCGATCCTTAAAATTTACCGTTGCACTAGTAGTCACAGAGTTAAAAATCCATGCAACGTTTTTTCATGGCTGTAGCGTTTTTACTGCATTATGTGATTGCATCCCTGAAATCATGACAACAAGATTTTTTTTGTAATTTAGTTGTAAAGCATAATAATACATCCATGCTGTCGTAAAACAAAATTTACCGTAGCGCTCCTCCTGAGTGAGTAATAATTCCATGCAACGATATTACATTTCTTTTACATAAGCTGCTATATTCACGACCTGACGACGCCGGATTTTTTTTTTTATTTTTGCCGTAAAGCCATGTATAAAAGCTTTATTTTCCTTTTTAAACTTTTATCGTAGGTTATATACTCATTGAGTAAAAATTCAATGCAACGCCGCTGCATGAATGTTGCGTTATCGATCTTTGAGCGGCTCTCTCAGCGTCGCCATGATGTCAGAAATTTTTTGTCTAATTTTGTTGTGAGGGCTTTCAGTAGGCCTTTATTGGCGTATCGTATTTTTAATCCTAGCACTAATACTCAGCGAGTCATAATTCCAACAATAAAGTAACAAATTTTCAGTTGCGTTGCTTACGCAGCTCCCACTACGTCCCTATGCCGTATTAAATTTTTTTTTGTTTTTTTAATATAGTCAAAGAATTAACCTTTACGGTCATACTATTTTTTTAATCATAGCTCTTATACCCAGCGAGTAACAGTTCAATGAAACGCAGATGAATTTATAAAAAATTCATTTTTCAACTTTTTTGGAAACTAGAGCAGTACAACGTAACTTCGTCACATCAAAAGGCTTTTTTGTTCTCTTTTTTTTTAGTATAATAAGTTCTCTTACAGTGATGTGCGATGAAATAGAGCCAGTGGTATAAAAATGATTTAAATCAAAAAATCTTAGGAAACTTTGCATTTTTAATTTTTTTTTTAAACGCAAAATTTTTTATTTATTTTATTTATCTAATTATTTAATATTTGTACAATAAGACTAAGTCTTTAATAGTACATCAATAGAGATGAATTACATTTATAAAATTATTATTTATGGAATAATTAGCATTTATCTAATAACTATGTGAATTTAAAATATAAAAAGAAGTTAAAAAGCAAGATTAAGCATATCGGTTAAATTTAATTTATTTAAACATTACAATTTATTTGCTTGATTGAAGAAGACAGAAAAAAAAAGAAGAAATAATTTAAGTGGGGAAAAGGATTAAAACAAGATGTATTAAGAAGAAAGAGTTAAGAAAATATGCCAATAAGTAAAATATCAAAAGAATTAATTTAGAGATTGAGTTATCCATCAATAAGACTGAAGTAATTATAAATTGCATGTTCAAAGCTGCTTCTAAAAGTTAATTGTTTCAAATAGTTTGGTAATGAGTTCCAAAGTCTAATGGTGCTTATGAAGAAAAATCTACTGCTGTTGAGGTAGTTGTGTCTAGGAACAATGATGTTAGTAGACCGAACTGATTGAAAAAATTGTAATTTATCATAAAGATATCCTGGGCATTGTGTATTAATAAGTCTGTGTAAAAAGATAATATTACGCATATTCAGGTATTGAATCAAACCACACCCAAGAATTTCTTTACTTTTCAACAAAATATGGCCAAAACGTTAGATTTCAAAAACATATCTTGCAGCGTTGTAAAACGCCACCAGGAGTTTATGCTGCGATTGGGAATCAAACTGACTATAGACAACATATGAAAAAAGTGATATGTTGCATTATTAGTTGTACTACAAGTCTACGACGGGTTTCAAGGGGGATAAATTCTGAAGATGCTCGTAAATAACGCAAGGTACTATAGATTTTACTTATTACGTAATTAATATGATCAGTACAAGTTAATCTAGAGTTAATTATGAAACCAAGGTTTTTCACTTTATTCACAACGTCTAAATTATCAGTTCCTATTACCATAGGTGGAATATCCACAAAGCATGAATCATTTCATGCAATTGGTAGTAAAAGTTGGCGATTGCCCACTTGTTAAGCGATGCCAGATCATTGTTTAATCTATAAGTTAAGTCTTCTAAAAGGCCAGTTGGTCGAGAGAGGTATAGCTGAATGTCATCAGCATAAGCATGAACGGTTGCATATTTACAAACAGAGAAGACGTCATTTAAGAAAATAGAGAAAAGTAAGGGACCCAAAATAGACCCTTGGGGAACACCGACAGAAACAGTGCAAGGGACGAATAATTATTTCCAACTTTAACCTGTTGCATTCTATTATCTAGACAATTGGATACTAGTTCACCTGCACTATCACTAAAATAAAAAAAATGTTTAAGTTTTTGACAAAGCAGATTGTGGTTGACAGAGTCAAAAGCTTTGGAGAAATCTATAAGGCACAGAAGAGTTATAAAATTCTTATCATATGATATTCTAATGTCATCCATTATTTTCATTACTGCTGTTGAACAACTGTGACCAGAGCGAAAGCCAGACTGCAATGAGGATAAAACATTGTTTACATTTAGGTACTCAGAGATTTGATCAGACATTATTTGTTCAAAAACCTTACTAAGAGCAGGGAGTATACTAATGGGTCTGAAGTCATTGGGATTAGAGGCAGAAGTAGATTTAGCCACAGGTAACACCGTGACAACTTTCCATAATACTGGGAAACGGGAGCAAGTAATACAATGATAGATAATATGAGTGAGCGGCGCTAAGATAAACTGAATAACTAATTTAATAAATCTGATTGGCATTTCACCAATCCCTAATGCATTTGAATTAATTTTTATTATGCATTTGGCTACATAATCCTCACTGACAGTTGAGAATTCAAACGAGGGCAAGGGAAAACTAGTTGTTTACGCTGTTTACAAGTCGTTGTTGACATTTAATGTCATGTTTGAGGAAATGTCTCGAAAAGGACTTGGGCATCCGCTTGCTAAAAAGAAGCTATTAAGTAAGTCCGGATCCAAATTACACACACTAGGCTGCTTACTGAACACTCTATATTTTTTTATATTTTGCCATAATTGTTTTGAGGTCAAGCCTGAATTAAACTTAGAACGGAAGAAATTTTTCTTTTCTTGTCTAACCATTAGGGAAGCATAATTTCGAGCTCTTCTGTACTTGTCCTAGTTATCGTTCGTTCGATTATTTTTCCATTTAGACTGGAGTTCATTCCTAGCTTTTATAGCAGACAATACTCGGTTTGTAAACTAAGGACATGAGTTATTTGAAGATTGAATTGAGCGTAGAGGCACATGACGATCAAATAGGATATTTAATTGATTCATGAAAACGCTTAGTTTATCATCTACCGAGCTATGAAAACAGCAGTCCATCCAATTCATTCCAGATGATTCATGACTTAAAGCAGGTAAATCTATTAATTTGAAGTCACGATAGGAGAAACTGACCTGTGAAGTTTTGCTAAGATTAATATTAAGACAACAGAAAAGCAAGTCATGGTCGGACAAAAAACTCATTTGGTCAAACTTTAGAACATAAGAAACATCAGAAATTAGACAAACATCAAGCAAACTAGGCTCACAGTCTTGCATATAGCGAGTGGGAATATTAGAACTCGCTACTTTTAAGCCACTTAACGATGACAGGTAGTAAAAATTTTCTGTTACAGAATCATTCCGTAATAAATTAATATTAAAGTCACCACAAACAAAGAAGAAATCATAGTCAATGATTTTTGTAGAAAGATCAGAGAAAAATATTTCAGGACTAATGCATCTATTTGGGTTATATACGCAAGAGACTAAGATTTTTTCAAGATTATCAAAGATTTCAACATTAATAAATTCACAACCATCATTACATTTATTTATATATTATTACATTTATTAATAGGTAAAAAAGAATAATTAATTTAATTAATATCAGTAAATTAATTAATTAACTTAAGTGTGAAACATAAACGAAAAAATTTAAAATTCAATATGTCCTTTTTCGGCTGTGACTTGAAATAGAGCCAGAAATAGTTACTTCATTTTAGCCATGACTCGTGATTAGAAAATTTGAAATTTTATGATATAATCAATAGAAATTATTGAAATATAATTATTTCTATCTCAATATTTGGTGGAGTATCCATTATTTCTGATAACTGCTGAGCAACGCCTAGGCATCGGATCCACTAGTTTTTGGCACTTAGTAGCTGGAAATTTCTCACATGCATCCTTGATTAACCTCCAAAGATCATTTTTATTGATTGGATGTTTGTCTCTAACCTCTCTTTCATCTCTCGCCATAAATTTTCGATAGGATTAAGGTCTGGCGACTGTGGTGGCCAGCTTAAAACTTCGATGTTTATTTGTCTAAACGATTCGTTTGCCCGCTTCGATGTGTGTTTCGGGTCGCTATCCTGCTGAAACACCCATCGAAGCGGCATATTAAACTCTGCGTGCAGCATTATGGTTTCACTCAAAATCCTGGTGAATTTTAAAGCATCCATCTTTCCTTCGAAGCGAAATAAGGGACATGTGCCATTATATGAGAAACACCCTTAAACCATATACTCCCACCGCCATGTTTAACAGGTTTTTATAGTGTGTAGAGGGAGGAATTCGGTATTGGAGGTCTTATCATAGAAATGCTGACTCGGGATGAGTTAAATAAATTAACTTTGGTTCCATCTGACCAAAGAATGTTTCGCCATTTCCTCGTTGGCCAATCAACATAATCCTTTGCGAATTGAAATCGCTTGCGGACATTAACTTTGGTCAAGAATGGTATCTTCCGAGCAGGTTTAGCCTTCAATCCGTTTTTAATTAAAAGTTTTTGAATCGTTGAAGTCTCCACGTCCAAGGAATATTATTTCTTGAGAGCGTAAGAGGTCACAAACGGATCTTTTTTACGTGACGTAGGATTCGTCTTTGCAAACTGGTACTTATTTTGGGTTGTTTTCCTTTGGTGTCTTTTGTTTTTTTTTGTGTAAACTTTAATGCGTTCTCAACCATTTTCTTTGAGCAGCCAACTATACTGGCTATTATCCTTTAGCTTTTACCTTGTTTACGCAAATTTTTTATAATTTTTCGGTTTTCAGAACTGCAGTGCTTGGCTCCTCCCATTTTTAGACCTAATTGTTTGAAACACAAAAATTTATTTTAAAATTATAAAACTGAGAACTCTACTCACGTTCTGTAGTAAAATTTTATTAAAAAAGATAATTTTAAATTAAAAAATTTTTAGTTATATTGGTTGGCTCTATTTTTACGCTTTAAATGCAACTCTTATCACAGTTTCACAGATTAGCGAAAAATAAAGGCGCAATTGTACTCAAAAACAACTGTACAATATTCATGGAAGAAGTGGTTTTTAAACTACGTTTGGTTCAGAGCATGAAAATTTGTTACAAAATATTTTAATTAAGTAATATCATCAGCAAGTGCGTGGCTCAATTTCATCGCACATCACTGTATGTTTTCTACCTTACCGATAACTTTGGTACTAAAATATTTTTACTCTATAAGTAAATAGCAGGGCGCCATTAAAAATCTGCGGGGGAGGGGGAGGGGCACACAAAACTTTCTAAGGCTACTGACTTGAACCCGAAGTATAACAAAAAACATTAAAGCCTGGAGGAGGCAACGTAAAAGCTTGGAGGCTTTTGCCTGTCACGGGGCAATTTTTCTTATACCAGGAATAATGGACAAAAGTATGTATTAAGGGCCTACTAAAGTTTTTCGGCGACCCAAAATCAAAAAATTTTTTTTTACATTTTTCGAATGTATAACATCTTAAAAATATTCTCAGAAAGTTTCAAGTTAATTGAATAAAAATTGTTGTAGTTATAAGCACCGTTGCCAGATTGGGCGATTTATCGCCAATTGGGCGCTTTTTTTCTTGTTTTTGCGCTTAAATTTTTAGGAAATCGCCTGGCGATTTTTTGGGCGATTTTTGTAAAAACAATCTTTTTTCATAAACTCATCTAATGTGTTTAAAATTTCAATTAAAGATAATAACAATTGTTTTAAGTGTTTGGAACACTCTGTTAACAATGCGACTGAACACAGCTCACAAGCCCTTACCGATAATTTATTTATATCGAAATACTTATTTTTTGAGACCGTTTCTTCGAAATATCAACTCACTTAATTTATATTTTCAATGAGAAAAAGTTGACTTTTTTCAAGCTTACGTTGAAATCACAACATTTATTCAAAGACTTGTTTCAAAAATTATAAAATAAGACATTGTCAAAAATTTCAATTTTGATAATTTAGCTACATTCAGCTTAAATAAAATTTTAGCGGATAAAAGCAATTATAAAAGAATTAATGACCTTACATTTCATTATCAGTTCCATGAAGAAATTCACAAATTAAGTGATGATATTGTTATGATAGACATACTATCAAACTGCCAGAATTTCATTATAGTTTTAATCAAGGAAATGTTAAAATCTTAAGTCTGTAAGAAATTTTTGAAAATGCTTTTATTTTATGTCCTAAAAGATGTTTAAACTATATAAGACCTTCTTTCCGTGAACTCCCTCTTCATTATCTATCTCTTGAAGAGCGACGTGCAGAAGAAATCGAATACGAATCTTTGTTGACATTTCCATGGAGCAATGTTTTAAAAAACAAAGTGACATCTGAAAGTGAAGAATTTTGGTAATCGGCATACAAAATTAAGGCAGCCGTAGGCGGAAAAATGTTTGACAATATTCGTAAGTTGGCATTCATCTTGTATAAACTAAATCAATGTATGAACTAAACAATACTTCGAGAATTGACGAAACGGAGGAAGAGTCTAATATGGCTGAAGGAACTACGTTTTTTGCAAAAAGTTTTTTTTTAAAGTTGCATATTGAAAAATTCTAATAAGTTATAGTCTCTAAAAAAAGTTCTTTAGCGATCAAAATTCTCGTATAAAATGAAGTAGCTTTTTTATTATTTTTTATAGATCTCAAAAAAATGAAAATAAGAATATATAAAACTATTAACAGGTCTCAATATTATTTGAAAAAAAATGTGTATAATTTGTTTTGTTTTTCTAATATAATAAACTTCTTAGAAAAAATGGCGATTTTTGGCGATTTTTTTTTTTCATTGGGTGATTTTGGGCGATATTTTTTTTAAATCTCGCGCTTTTCTCAAAAAAGTTCTGGCAACACTGGTTATAAGCACAATTTTCCGGAGAGAAGACGATAAAAAATATATGTACTTGCCAGAGAACTGCAAGCGATACCATTTTTGATACTTGCAACCTACTCACACCAATTGCAGTGCAAGTATGAACGCACATCGCAAGCATTGCGATGTTGTATCAAACGAACTGCCGCCTGCGAATCCGATTGCGCTGGTAGTAGTTGGTTTGATAACCAGCGCAAGTTCGTTTAAACATCTGGTAAGCAGTGGTGAGTATGATTGCTCACAAGAAACGAAATAAAGGCAATCAGCTCAAATACTGCATACTAGACATGGGTAACGCTGCGCTGCGTTACGCTATTGCGTTGAAGCACTTAAATGCGTTACTGCGCTAATTCACTTCTTTTAAAAAAAGTAACGCAATAGCGCAATAATACAAATGACGCTTAAAGAAAAATGAGAAAATATTTTTGCAGCGAGCCAAAATTGCACAAGTTTTATGTCGCCTTAAACATGGAGATAAAATGTTCGAAGCGAACAAGGTCGAAGAAGATGCTGTTAAGCATATAAAGTGTTTTTGATTGTGATGATGCTTTGCCGATCACGCAATGGTTTTTTAAATTTGTCGAACGTGTTCGATGTTAAGAGTACAAACAAACTTGAATCCAACTTTAAACTTGCTGCAATGCCAGAATCCTTTGTTGTTTTAGTTTTGTTTGAAGCGCACTCTAAAAACTCACCGCATTCAAGAAATTGCCCACATAACGCAATTCAAAAACAGCTGGCGCAGATAAACATGTTGATAATACAGGTATCATAATATTTAAAACTGCTTCATAACGCAATTGCGTTAAAGTATTACGCTGCTACAGTGAACTGAGCTTGCGTTAGTGTAGCAGCGTAGCATTTTTTTCCAGGTTACCAATCTCAAGTTGTTTTTTTTAACTATAATCTAAATGACGCATGTTAAGTATTTTCGTTTATATATTTTTACTTTTTTCTATAAATTTATTCACTACTTAATATAGAAGTACAAATTTTCATTTTATTTTATGAACAGAATTTATTTTATCTGCCATTATTATTATATTGAATATGATTTTAATAAAAATATTAAAAATTCAAGGATAGAAAATAATGGTTATTTTTTAATTTTTACATCAAAAGATCATATATAAAAAGATGTAAAATAATTTTTAATATAGCAATATGAAGCTAGTGAGTCAGAGATTCCGTTTTTGGCATGATTTATTTTTCATGATTTTTAAGAAAGAAATCATCTTCATTCAATTATTTGTGATCGATTCTTTTTTCGATCATATATTAAAATTATTTTTGATCCTTATTTTTTCGATCTGAAATAAAAATTATTTATTTGATCGTTATATTTTCAATCATAAATATAAATTATATGTTATCGTTATTTTTTTCGATTAGAATTAAAAATCATTTTGTGATAGTTATTTTTTCGATCAGAAATAAAAATCATTTCTTGATCGATATTTTTTTCAAGCAGAAATAAAAGTTATTTTTTAATGGAATTTTTTCCAATCAGCAATAAAAATTATTACTGATCGTTATTTTTTTGATCAGAAATAGAAATGAATCAATGATCTATATTTTTCTAATCAGAAATAAAAATTATTTCAATATTGAAATAATATCGATTGAAATTTCAATCAAATCAATATTTACAAATAAAACTGTTTTGAGTTAAAATAAAGAAGTTATTGCTTCGAACCCACGTTACCAAGTTAGCTAGTCGTCTTGGACAAGGATTTGAACAACGATTTTGACGAAGATAAGGACAAGATCTTAGACATGGATTTGGAAAAGGATTTGTATTAGTACTTGGAAAAGGATTAGGTAAGGCAAAGATTTGGTCAAGGATTAGGACAAGGATTAGAATAAGGACCAAGACAAGAATTTGAATAAGACCTTAGACAAGAAAATATTAGTAGGATTAGTAGACAAACTGGTAGCATGATATGGTTGCAAAAAATAGTAGTAGAAAATATTGATGGAAAATAGTACTAGAACACTAAAGAAAATATTAGTAGAAAATAGCTGTAGAAAATAGAAGTACAAAATATAAGTAGTGTCCCATCTTGTTTCGTTTTCAAGATATGGCGTTTTTTCTAATTTTTAAGGTTATCATATCGACCAACCCCTCTACCTGTGCGTCGAGATTTCGATGCCACCCACCCTCTTTAGAAAAGCCAAAACCACTTTTATCTTTTCCTATCTTCTTTTGTTTTCGAATTATAGCGCTTTTTTAAGTTTTCATTTTATTATAATTTATATCTTTATATGCATGTTACTTTTTTGATCGATTTAATATAGATCAAAAAATAATTTTTTTAATCTGATCGAAAAAATATCGATCAATGATTGATTTTTATTTCTGGTCTAAAAAATATCGATCAAAAGTAACTTTTATTTCTGACCGAAAAAATAATAGTCACAAAATGATTTTTATTTCTGATCGAAAAAAATAACGATAAAAAATAACTTTTATTTCTGATCGAAAAAAATAACGATCACGAAATGATTTTTATTTCCGATCGAAAAAATAACGATCACAAAATGATTTTTATTTCCGATCGAAAAAATAACAAAAAAAAAACTTTTTTTTCTGATTGAAAAAAACGACCAAAAATAATTTTTATTTCTGATCGAACAAACAACGACAAAAAAATAATTGTTATAAAAGGATTGATTGATAGCGATAATCGTTATTTGCGGTCCCTGGAAAAATTATTGACATTTTAATTTTTTTATCTTTTTCATATGTTAAGCAGCGCTACTTTTTGTTTTGCGCTAAAGCTAAATATTGCGCTAAAAAAAAAGCTCAAAAATAGCGCAGTTACCCAAAATCGCAGGAAATTGTATTTGCTTCATGTACTGTTTTTTCTATAGATTTTCATTGCTTTTAAGGTACATGCAATGAAACTAACATCCAACTTCCAACTTGTCTTGCATACCAGAAATGTGTATGTACATATTGTTTGATATCTAATACTCACGTTGAACAGCATGCAGTCATGCTTGAAGTATTTTTTTTTTTCATTTTTGGTTAATGCTAAAAATATGCTATATGTTATTAATTGAATAATTAAATGAATTCATAAGCAACATGAGTCTTTCGATAGATAAATTGTTTCAGGATTTTCTAATTAATTTCATTTATGTTTAATAAGTGAAGACAATATGCGCTTAGCCCAACTTGCTACTTCACCACAAAGCTCAGCGCATTCAACAAATTGACCACATAACGCATCGCGCTATCCAAATCAGATATCAGATATCATAGCATTTCAAAATGCTTCATGGCGCAATTGCGTTAGCGCATTTCGCTGATACAGTAAACTGCGCTGGGGTTGTTGTAGCAGCGCAGCATATTTTGCTGCGTTACCCATGTCTACTGCATACCGCAAACACTGCATCATCAATGCTTTTATTTTCTTCAAGCTCAAAATATTTGCTGTTACTTTGCAGTGGATCACAAGCAATAGGGAATAAATATCGCCCATTTCAGATTGAGGTGACCTATCAGTCGCACTGACCATCTCCGATTGACCGAGAAATGGACCTACAGGCTTAACGCAAACTCCGAACGGCGATGAACGAAATGTTCTTATTCTCAAGAAGCTTTACATGGCATTTTGATTACTCTCTGAGGTTTGCCATTGTCTGCAGAGAGGTGGCGGCCGTATAGAAAAATTATTTTAATTCAAATAATTTTCTGTCGCTGCTGGGGTTCGAACCTGGGTCTCCAGGTTCGTTGACATAGCGGCCACTCACTTTAACCAACTACGCCATGGACGCCACCTTAGGAGAACCTTAATAATTTGTATTTTTTGTTTTTAGATAAACAAGCTCTGAAAAATCGTGTCCACCGCATATTTAAGGTACTTTACTAAATTACGGATTCCTGCTATATGGTTGAATATTTGTTATCGGAAAATTCAAAATCTTTTCTTCAAAACATATTTAATTATAATGTAAAAAAAATTTACCTAAAATAAACAGAAGCTTAAAAATAAAACTTATAATTCAAGGTTTTTTTTCGCTTAAAAAACTTAAGTAGGCCCTTAAGATATATTAAACAACTAAATGGAAAGCATTTTTTTCATGATGATGAACCTGATACGTGGACTTTCATGCATGATAATGACCCAAAAAACCCACTGGATTGGCTAGCTCAATGTCCCGAGCTCAATTCTATAGAAAATTTATGGAATGATATGTAGTTCAGCATAAGTAATCAAAATTTTAGAAATTTAGATGAGTTATAAAGTGGAATTGAGAAAGCTTGGTACTCTATTCCGAAGTATAGATAAAATACATTCAATGCGTTTGCTCTCATTGTTGTGGAATTGTTTCATCGGTGCATTCTATATTTTTTGTGCGTGAGCTTTATGAGTGAAGTAGGAGAAAACCGAAGCGAAATTGGAAGATTAAATATATAAATTTTTAAACGTTTGAATGCTGTTAATAATAAATGAGGTTAATTCTTTATTTTCTGACGTGTATTTTTATAAAAATAACCTGGTTGTTTCGAGAACCGAAATCGGCTAATGTGATATAGTCAAAGTTGGGTAATATGGTATACCATATCACATTCCCCGCTAAATTATCAATTATAAATTATTGTTATAATTAATTGTAGATAATCCCAAACAAAGGACAGATGCGTCAGTAGGATCCAGAAAGAATGAGTTATTCTATTTTGGCAGTTAGAGAAGGAGCAATGGACATACTGTTGGAGGTTAAGACATTTGGAGTTCCATTTGCACCGCTGTAGACGTTCTGGGACGTAAATCTGTTTTTAATCGAGAAGTGGAATTTGGGCTGGTAGGGTTTATTAAGGAAATGAAATAACGTTTTTGGGGACTAACTCGAAGTGATATCCGCTCACTTACATTTCAAGTGGCAAAAATAAACAGCATTGCCAACCCATTTTCGGTAAGTAAGGAATGCTCTGAAAAAGACTAGTTGTACGAATTTTTAAAAAGGCACGAATCAGACATTAGCATAAGGAGCCTAACCGAAAGCTCAATGGATAGGGTCAAAGGCTTAAATGGTGAAAATGTAAGTAAATTTTATAGCTTGTTCGAGCGGGAGCACGAAAAATATAAATTTTCCCCAACTTGTATTTGGAATGTCGATAAGACAGGAGACAGACATCTATCGTTCAAAGTAAGAAAATTTTGACAGCAAAAGGAAAATCAGTTTCATGACATCGGCAGAGAGGATCTATTTTAACGGTTGTTAGCTGCATGAGTGTAGGCGGTACTTTTGTTCCACCGTACTTAAAGTTTTCCAGAAAAAAGCATTTTCCGTTGTGAATGAAACATGCTTCGCCAGGCTCCGATTCGTCTTGTCACATATCTGGATGGATACAAATCCCAATATTTTCTAAATGGTTTGATTATTTTCTACGATTCACAAATTATTAAAAAAAAAACCCATATTGTTTACTTTAGACAGTCATTACAGTCACACACAAATGTTGAGGTTCTTGAAAGGCTCGTGAAAATTATGTCACTATTATAGTTTTGTCACTGTATTCACAAAATGCTACCGCTGGATAGAGCATTTATGGGGCTATATGCTTTAGTGATATGCTATATCACATTATCCGAACGTGGTATATCACTTTACCCGTCAATTTCATTAAGGGGAATTACATGGCTTTTTTTCATTTTGTTGAAAAAACTCCAAATTGGGTAACGGTAAAGAGCTCCGAAGTCGTTATACACTGAACAATGAGTCAATAAACTATCTTGTGTAAAGCGGTCTAAAGCTAATGTTATTACGAGTAATTATAAATATAAAAATACCTTTATCACATTACCCGTAGTTACTCTAAGGTTAATTTTTTTTCCTCGAACTCCAAATTGTGCTATTTTTACGTCTACCTCAGCTAAAGAGCAATTTTAAATATTTGGATTAATTTTCTAATGCATTATTTATATTTACAAAAAACTAAAATGTCGTGAAATAAGTTTTTGTTTTCCTCGATGTATTTTATTTTAACTTATGCGAAACACCCCACATGTATTTTTGTGCTATTTATATGTCCACGACTGTATTTGTCAGCCACAGAACATACTCCTCAACATGGTTGAATTAATAAGGTTGTCTCGGGGCTGATTGTACTCTCTTCTCAGTACCAAATTCAATGAAAAGCAACAATTTGCCAATTTTCAGTTTCAGATTTTGTTTGAGCTATCAATTTCGATTTGACATTTATGAGCACTCGCTCTCACCCTTGCGACAACCTTATTAATTCAAGCATGCACACAAAGAAAGTTCTATATTAACGAACAGCAAAAAGTGAAGAGAAAAAAAGCTCTCCACTGCACGCAAAAATAGACTCTTTTATATTTTCAGCTTGCCGCTTACATTGTGCTATCTTATGAACGAGAGAACTGGTGGCGAATTCATTACAGAAGTAAAGTGATGCCAAATTTTTTTGGAAAAACATATGTTTTTCACAATTATTCGTGCCGAATTTTATTTCAATGTAATTAAAATTTCAAATTTGATTTAAATAATTTGCGTTGTAAATCGAATTTTTCGGAACCAATCCAAAAGACTATGAAACCATGCATTCATGTCTATTAATTTTTACAATATAATCTTTACGAAATAAATCAAACTCATCCTCAATTCACTTCAATAACAATATATTTTAATTTCATTCACTGTATTATCCTGAAGAATTTTTCAATTAAATGTTTTCTAATTTTACCAAAAGTTTTTCAATAAAAATATAAAAAAAAAACAAAATAAAAATCAATTTTTATATGGCCATGACTTTGTGAGGCTACGTAAAAGAGTGTTTTTACGTGAATAAACCTCAAACCCTTGAGCAATTAAAAACCAATATCCGCCAAGTTACTGTTGTGCACAAAAATCTTCGAAAATTATCTCAAAAGAATTTAGAAGTGCAAAAACCCCCGTGGAGGATATTTGAATGATATTGTATTCCACGTATAATGGAAAATTCCTTATAACGGAATAAAAATTTTATCAAAACTAATATCGCCTTCGGTCGAAATTCGACCATTTAAAAATTGATTTTGTTTTTTTTTTGTTTTTTTATTGAAAGCATTTTAATCGAACTCATACCGGACCATACGCACAATCAGCAGGAAACCACAAAATAGTTACTGCATTCTGAGTTTCCATGTTCTGTGACTATTACTTTCAAAGCTATTCGATATCAAAAATTTGGCTTATATATGCGGAGCCACACCCCTTTGTCCAATGCCCGTTCCAGCACCCTACTTTCCATATTTTACTTTCTAGTTGAAGGACATCGTTGCACCACCCATACAATTCAAAGTTTTTATAACGAATAGCTTTGGAAGTAAATGCTGTATAAGAATGAAACTTAATATGAAGTTTCCACTAGGTGATATCCTTCAACTAAAAAAAAAAAATAAATAACTGGCCATTTCAGCCCTTGAAACTACTTTGACCTAGCTTCTTATGATCAATTGTGTTGTGCGTGTTATTAAGTTTGTACACAATTAAAACCTACATGCTTAACACAGACTCCGAACGGCGATGAACAGAATGTTCTTGTTCTCAAGAAGCTTTACATTTTTTGATTACTCTCTGAGGTCTGCCATTTTAATTCAAATAATTTTCTGTCGCTGCTCTGTTCACATAGAGGCCACGCACTTTAATCAACTACGGCACGGACGCTACATTAAAGAGTAATATAGTTAAAAATTAGTCAAGTTAAATTTTCTGAAAGCGGCAGTCATGACAAAAAATTGAATTAAATTAAAAATGAAAATAAATTACAAGGTGGGGCAAAAGTACTCACACTATTAGAACACCCTATAACTTTTGCAAATGTCGCCAAATGTCAATTCGTTTTTGACAGTTGTGAAGTAAACAAACGCAGAATACAAATCGATAAGCCGGTTTCGGTCATGAATCGGTTTACTCCGCAAGAACGCGGAATAATTGTTTCCATTTTTTTGCGCAACAATTTGTTGGTTGTGTTGGCGCAGCGTGAATTTCGTCGCAGATTTCCTGGCCGTCCGACACCAACTGGACAAACACTGCGGCGTTTGGTGACTCGCCTTGAAGAGACTGGGATAACACGAGATCTTCCCAAGGCTGGCCGGCGCCAGAGCATCCGTTGAGAATATCGCTGCTGTTACCCAAGATTGCGTAGAAGAGCCCGGAACATCGACCAGATGGCGTCCCACGCAATTGGGCACTAGCGGGAGGTCCCTAAGCAGAATTTTGGTGAAAGATTTGAAGATGTTCCCTTACAAAGTGCAGACAGTGAATTAGCTGTTAACTATTGACCGCCAACCGCGTGTAACCTACGCTCAAGCCATCCTAAATGGCTGGAGAGGTGAAGAAGGGGCCTGAAGAGGTGGACGATTTCACATCGAATATTATATTGAGCGATGAGGCTCATTTCCATCTTTGCGGTTACGTAAATAAGCAAAATAATCGCTTCTGGGGTACCAAAAATCCGTGTATCATCCACGAAGAACTATTACACCCAAGTTACTGCGTGGTGTGTCCTGTTTACTCTGGAGGAGTCATCGGGCCATTTTTTTTTTAGAACGTTGCAGGCCAAACGGCGACTGTGGACGGCGTGAGCTACAGAGCCATCATTACCGAATCTTTTCTTCCTCAATTGGATGAATTGGGACTGGAAAACATGTGGTTCTAACAGGACGGTGAACGGCGCACACTGCTCGAGCCACAACCTATATTCTGAAGAAAGCATTTCCGTGTCGCTTAATCTCTCGTTTTGGTGATTTGCGTTGGCTGGCCAGATCACCCGATTTATCCGCTCCAGACTTCTTTTTATGGGGTTTTTTAAAGTCGTGGGTGTACGTCAATAAGCCTCAGACTCTTCAAGTTCTCAAGGAGAATATTCGCCAAGAATGCGAGAACCTGCCACCTGAAGTTCTGGCAAGAGTGATAAAAAATGCCATAAAACGAGCCCGTATGGTCATCAACTCTGGCTGCCGATTCATTTCCTCAACTTGATAGAATAAATTCTAAGGGATTAAATAAAAAAATTTCACAAGCAAAACCAAAGTTTTTCATTAAAAAAAATGTTACAGCAAAAGAACACTTGTGATTAATTTTGTAGAACTATCTTTGTAGGAATAGACCAATTTAGATGAAAGCAACAATTATTGCAATGGAGCATGGCGTTTGGACATTACTACAAAATACTTCTCCATAAGAAATGTATGCAAAAATAATCGGACAGATGTCATTATGGCGCAGTGGTCTCCAATGTGTTCTGGGTATGAGAGTTAATTAAAAACATTTCGAGAATTTGTAATTCTTTAGTCATGAATAGCCACCGAGGCACAATAGATCTTAAGGTCGCAGTGTAAATCCCAACAGTAATAATGAACACTTTCTGGAAATACCCACATGTAAAGCAATCATTACCAATAAAAATTACAGTTACAGAACTAGAGTTTCTATTACTTATTTATTTGAAAAATATAACCTAACAGTGCTTACCGTAAACTTTTTCCAAATGCAATAAATTATAAAAAATAAATTACAAAACATTAATTTTCTAAATTGTTAGAAATACTTACAAAAGTACGAAAACATCAAAACAGTACGTTGACGCGAATGAATGTGACAGCAATGCTAACGTTGATTGTAAATTAGGGAAATTTTCCATATTATTTAAAGGTTAAAGAGAATTTGCTCAAATTCAACCAAGGGAGTAAGAGGTAAGGTCAGGCCACCCACATTGAAAAGTTTCTCTTAAAATAAATGAATAAACATTAGTTTGAAATACATGGAAAACACCAAAGCCTTAAGCGCCTTAAAATATGTCAAAACAACATAAAAAAATTAGCAAACAAAATTATACTTAATTTATTTTTTGTGTCTTTAATTTTGACAAAACTTTTCTAATTTGTCAAAGAAGAATTTTTAAACAAGTTTTTAACTTCAAAGAATCATTATGTTGAAGCGGGAGTCTTAATGAGAACAAAAAAATAAATGCATCCTTAGCAGACCAACTAAGTCTGTTGGTCTGGGTGGGGGATGGGGTGTACTCAATGTTGCTCCCAGCCAATAACATTAACGTTATTGCGAATGTTAAACGCGAATTTTGTTTTCGTATTTTTTTTTTTTTTTTTTTTTTGACTCAACACAAATTGTGAAATGTACTCGTGCTTATAAATGCAAAATGTGCGCTGATGTGCCTTATAATGTATTTGTATGCGTGTTTTACGCTATTAACACGCTAGGACACTCACGCAAATACACACACACACACACACACACACACTTACACTGAACTCATATATGTATATAAACACGTTATGAAAGTAATGAATAGTGGAAGCATAAATTCCATTCCTAATCAATCAAATGAAAAACGCTGCCAGCAAAGCCTGAAAATACCAACTGTAACAACCTCATCGAAGTCAGAAACAGCGATAGAAACAGAGAAAAACTAAGCTTCACCAATGTTTCTGACAGCAACAACAGCATAAAAACCATAACACCAAGAACAAGAGCACCAGAACAACCGGAAGTAATTATCTGATAATAATAATTTATCCGATTTTATGTTAATGAAACATTCAGTCGCTTATTCGCTTTGTTGCCGCCATCATGTGTCATTAATTATTGTCATTATCGCAGGGCGATTAATAATCGATAGATAAAAAACATAATTTTGACATATCATCAACGACATGCTAAGAAAAGCATGTAATGGGTGTTTTTTTCGATAAGAATTAAATTGTTATACTTTGGCCAGATCTGGCAACTCTAGGTATTAACATTTGTGCTTAGTTTAGTTTGACATTTTATATGGAATACGAGTTGTGTTCAAAAAGTTACGGAAATTTCTAACTTTGCGGGCTGTGTTGGTCCGATTGGCACGATTTTGTTTTACTGTTATTGTATTGGAAAGCATGTCTTGTACGGCTTTAAAAAAGCGATAATTTTTATTCACTCATTTAATTTCTTTAATTAAACTTGTTTCTCAATTTTTACTTTGCTAAAAGAAAATGGGCCCAAGGCTCGTCTGATTTTTGCTCTCAGTTTTTCGAATGTAAAAGACGATAGTTTGAATTTAATCCTTTGGAAAATGTTCAACACATGGAGAAACCAGTCGGCTCCGAAAACTGGTCGACTTGGAGTTTTGCAATAAACACGCAATTGGAGCTAGAAGATGCTTGGAAGTGCATTGAGCCTATTGCAAAAGAATCCTTAGATGTTGCTAAAGACTGGACAGCACGGTACAAGACAATTTTAGCCATCGACAAAAGCCTGTATGTGCACGCCAAGGACGCAAAAACTTCAAAGGAGGTTTGTATGACTTCCAAAGCTTTTTGCAAGACTGGTTTGGACAGGCGCATTGGATGGCTGTAAAAGCTAAAACATGGTCTAATAAGTCCCGAGACTAACTACTAGGTGGCACCTCTAACGAAATATCGATATAATATTTCGATAGTTCCAACCTTCAAACAATACGTGTAAAAATTTTATGACAATCTAACGTTTAGTTCAGAATTTGCAGTGATGTAAGTGACGCTAATGTTAATATTTTCAAAATAATGGATTCAAAGCAATTCCGTGTGTTGGTTTATCACTGTTTTTTGATGGGAAAAAATTCCGTCCAAGCTGAGCAATGGCTTCGGAAGTGTTATTCGGACTCTGCTCCGTCAAAAGCAACCATTTGCCGATGGTATGCTGAGTTAAAACTTGGTCGTACAGACATAATTCATGCTGAACGTTCAGGACGCCCAAATGAGGCAGTTGTTCCACAAAACATAAAAAAAGTACACAAAATGGTATTGGCCGACCGTAAAGTGAAGGTGCGCGAGCTAGCTAAGGCTTTGACGATATCGAAAGGCAGTGTGGGAACAATATTACAGGAAAATTTGTCGATGTAATCACACCGGACCAAAAACAACAACGTGTCGATGATTCGGAGAGCTCATCATTGGCATTGTTTACAAAGAATAAACATGAATTTTTGAATGGATGAAACATGGATCCACCATTATATACCGGAATCAAAACGGTCGTCAGATGAGTGGAGAGCAACCGATGAAAGCAGGCCAAAGCGACCAAAAACACAACAGTCGGCTGAAAAGGTTATGGCATCTGTGTTTTGGGATGCGCATGGAATTTT
Source organism: Pherbina coryleti (assembly GCA_943735915.1). Taxonomy (NCBI): domain Eukaryota; kingdom Metazoa; phylum Arthropoda; class Insecta; order Diptera; family Sciomyzidae; genus Pherbina; species Pherbina coryleti. The sequence continues at coordinate 68,787,239 of OX030951.1, forward strand.
GTTCATCGACTATCTCGAAAAGGGAAAAACAATCAGCAGCGATTATTATATTGCGTTGTTGGAGCGGAAGGATGAAATCGCGAAAAATCGGGGCCATTTGAAGAAGAAAAAAAAATTCTTTTTCACCAAGATAATGCACCCTATCTCAAATCGATGAAAACGATGGCGAAAATTGCTTTCTCATCTACCGTATTCGCCAGATTTGGCCCCCAGCGACTACTGTCTCTTTGCTGACCTCAAAAAAATTGCCGGCAAGAGATTTGGCTCGAATGAAGAGGTGATGGATGTAACCGAAGCGTATTTTGAGGCGAAGCACAAATCGTTCTACAAAACCTGTATTGAAAAGTTAGAAAAGCGGTGGAATGAGTGTATTGCTCTCGAAGGAACCTATGTTGATGAATAAAGAAGAATATTTGCAAAAAAACGTTGTTTAATTACTTCGTCTCGGGACTTATTGGACCATATGGTATACTCTATCGTGTTGGTGAAGTGTTCTTCTGTGGAAGATTATGTGAATAAAGTTATATCAACTGCTTAAAAACTGAGTGAGATCGGGATTTCAGTAAACAAATGGGTTGGTAGCTTGTTATTGCTATTACCAGATGAATACAAGCCGATGATAATAATGCATGTCATCGGAAGCGGCGGGGATGTGATTACTGCAGATAATATTAAAATGAAGAAGCTGCAGGATGTAAAATTAAAATCAACATCATCGAATAGTGCTCTTACGCCCAAAAATATAAAAATACAAAAATATAATACAAAAAATAAAAAAAAGGGTAGCTATCTCAAGGCCAAAATAAATTCTCGAAACCAAATAAGAAGGAAAAATCTCGTTGCTTCGATTGAGAATCCTTGTCGAGATACGGGCTCAGATGCTTAAAAAATAAGTTGGCTGTATAGTGGACACAACCGCAGTTTTCAACGGAACAGCATAAGTATCTTTATCGGTTATTTAATATTTTTAATTTTGCCCCTATCTTTCCTTTGTTCCCAATTTGTTTTTATTCTTTTTCCCTATTCTTACTAATATTTGTTTTAATATTTGTCCTACTTCTTAATAAAACTATTGATTTAATCCATGCCAAAATCCTGACTTTATCCTTGTTTCCTTTTAATTCCTTTTTTAGTCCTTGACCCATGTCATTAACCAATCTTTGCCCTAAATCTTGTCCTTAGTGTGCCCAAATGCCTGTGCCATTCCTTGTTTTTAACCTTTTCTCAATCTTGTCTTAAATATTGTTTTAGTTGTGTCTTTGTCTATGTCTGAAAGCTTTCTTTTTTTCCATTATTTCTGTGTGTTTTTATCATGTGATGGAAAATCATAAGTTTTCTGCGGTTTCAAAAAATTAACCGTAGCTCCAATTTTTACCGAGCTATTATTCCATGCAACGCTTATACATTGCTGTTGCATTTCTACTGCATTAAGCATTTGTTTCCATGGTATCGTGGTTCCAAAATTTTTTCTTTCAGTTTTGTTATGAGGTCAAAGGGCCATATTTTGTTGTAAAATAATATTTTTCGTTGCACTGAGCAAGTAATAATTCCATGCAACAAAATTTTTGTCACTACCTACGTGACCTGGCGACGTCGTTATTTATTTTTTACTTTTGTCGTAAGGCCAAGTATTTATAAATTCTTTATTTCTATTTTAATAAATTCAATGTGCCGCATATACTAACGGAGTAATAATTCTATAAAATGCGGTTGCATAATTGATACATTTTCGATCTCTTCTCAGCCTCATGACGTCATGAATTTGTTGTCTATTTTTGACTAAGGTAAAGGCATAACACTTGCCTCTGTTTCAAGTTCACATGTTTCTGCAGCTTTTCACCGCTCTTACAACACCCTACACATGTACCACTTCATTGTCTTTCCCATTAATCTATCACCCCATTTGGAACAAAGCCAGACCTGACTGAATAGGTATTTCACCTGAAATCCTTAGTTGAAAGCTAGAAAAAATGAATGTTCAGCTGATTTTTTTTTCTAGAATTGTTTTGCTACTTGTTTTCTTTGTTGAGAGTCAGAGATGAGAGAGAAATTTCTTCACTACTCTTGAAAATGTTCTGAATGCATCAATTCTTTATCTTGTTGCATTGTTGCCTATTCTGCCTGGATTTTTTTTTGTGTAGAATTTATTCTCAAAGAATTACTTATAATAATGAAATACTATAAGTGCAATAAAATTAAGAAAATATAAGCATAATATTTCAGTGAAAACCCTTGAAGTTCCCAAACATTTTACAGAATACCTAGAAATACACAAAGAATATCAATAAATAAAAAAAAACATAACGAAGAAGTTTGCATGTTTCCGAAAGTTGCTTAAAAGTGCTAGACTAAATTTTGCAAGCTCTACAGGAAACATTTCGTGAATAAATATATGATATTGTTGTTATTGTATTTGGGCTTTGGCCATGCTTTGGTCAGTATTCTACTCTGCACGATAAGTTTTCATGTATTTTAAATCTAATTGTGCCAGCGAGTAGACGGAGGCAAATGCAAACGCAATTATTCTACTCCCGGCTTTAGTCAGCTTCGAATAGGTACCTCGCTTATGTCTTTAAAAAGTACCATTGCGTGATATAAACAAACTTGTTCTCTTTCACGATTAGAAAGCTGACTGATCTTCAATAAGGTGCTTCGCTAAAACCTTTAATGAGAATTCACTCTCACATAAAGAGACTCGCTCCACAAATATAATAGAGTTCTGCTCATGATACAACAACAAGGTCGATCGGTTAGGAAAAATCTTTCAAAAGTATCTCTTATTTTATCTATTATCTTTTGTACGAATACAATTTTGACAATACCTACATTTTCGTAAAAAAAATTCAAACAAAAACATTCGAACTCACACTTAGAGTTGCAGAAAGTATTAATATTGTAGTTTTATTTTAATACTTAATTTATCATGCTACTATTACTACTTTATGTCATACAGCTATGGCCTTAAGTTTAAAATGATAACATAAATGCAGTAACATTAGATGGTTATATATTTTAAAAATTTCATTATGATAAGAATATCGTTTATAGTTGGATTTGAAATAAGGGTTAGGGGATCGGTATTTTATATTTTAATCTATATATATATAAAAATAAGTTGCATTGTGTATGAAATCGATGTTCTCTGTAATGCGTAAACCGATTTTGTTTCACCAATTTCCGATGAAAGGTGACGTCAATACGAAGGTTTTTTTGTATAAATGGGCTTTGTATGTGTATTGGTTCATGAATTATAGGCATTTTAGTGAACTTATCAACAATACAGGTGTGAAAAAATACAGGTGCGCACGGTATTTGCAAGGGTAATTGGAAATAAATGGAATATTGGAATAATTTGGCAAGTCTCACTTTAGTTTGCATTTGCGCGAAAAATATAGGCATAGTAAAAATTTTCCATACCCCTTTTTTCCATACCCCCTTTACCACCCACAAATCAATAAAAATGCTATATTTAAGACGGGTTTGGTCGTATTAGACTAAAATTTGGTAAACAAGTTCGTATGGTTACTGTCGGCAACTATACTAAAACTGGGCGTGGTATAACTATATATATACGCCCACTTTTTATAAATCATTATTATTACTGAGTTGTACATGTTTTGATAGTGGAACATGATATTAAGAAGTTATGGCCCCAAAAGGTAATTCCTATATATTTGACCGGACATTAGACAAGGGGGAATTTGGCCACACAGACCAAATTTTTGATATCGAATTGCTTTGGAACTAAATGTCGTATGTAACTATGCAATAGACTCCTAAACTACTCGTCCGATTAGCATGAAAATTTGTGTATAGAAGTTTTTTTGATACGGTGAGTGTTTGTGGGCTATCAATTTTTATCCACCTTGAACACCAGAGGGCGCTGTAGTACAAATTTTTTACATAAATGCCTAAAACTCACAAACCGCTTATGCGATTAGAATGAAAAGTGGTATACAGTGGTTTTCATGTAGGTCGAGTGTTTTTCTGCAATATTTTTTGACCTATCTTTAACACCAGAGGGCGCTGTAGTACAAATTTTTTGCGAAAATACCTAAAACTCCCAAGCCGCTCATGCGATTACAATAAAAATTGGTATATAGTAGTTCTCAGGTACAATGAGTTTTCTGACAGTATCTTCTTTGAACCACCTTGGACACCAGATGGTGCTGTAGTACAAATTTTTAACAAAATCGCATATTTTTAGTTGTTACATATGCAAATATTTACAAAATATAAAATATTTCTTAAATTTAGTAAAAGTAAGAAATGTCCGCTATTTTGACATCAAAAACATGAACATATCTTGAAAACTATGAAAAATTTTACTACAACGATATATTTAATGCAACCATCGTGCTCAAAAATGAGAAAAACACAATCAGAAATTCAATTTTGCGACTTTCGATTCAAATATCTCCGCTGCTTTTTTATACACTTTGTTAAACTTTTTTTTTCTCTTAAAGCTTCATCAAAGTACTATAAAAACCTTATTGCAAAAATACCGTTAGTTGAGTTTATATATTTTAAATATTTTTTTCAAAAAAGGTCTGAAAGTTTGGAGTTTTCCTCAAAAAAAGGCTCAAAATTTGTTTTTGTTGTAAAAAAAAATTTATATTCAAATTCGCAAATTTTCAACTCCATTTAAAAATTACAACATTTATAGGCAAAAATTGTTTCAATTTTAAGTGAAATTAAAAACCATTTCTGTGATTAAAAAAACAAGGCCTACTTGATTTTTTCGAACAGAATTTTTTTTCCAATATTGTGTTTTTATATTTTTGAAAAACTAAACAAGCTAAAAAATTAATTTTTTAGAAATAATCATCTTAGTATCTCTTACCAATCAAAAGTTATAGCCAATATTCTTTATCCAAAATATACTCGTATATACAAAAAGCTAAACGCTATCTGTGAGATGGCTGGAAACTTCAAAATTACTGAGCCGATAGAGCTGAAATTTTGGCAGTACATTTTTTTCAAGTTCGAGATGGTTTAAATTTCTGTCACACCCCCTTTAACCGCCCACAAATCAATAAAAATGCTATATTTCCTACGGTTTTCGTCGATTTGGCTACATTTTGATAATTTAGTTTGTATGCTCACTGTCGGCAACTGTACTAAAACTGGGTAATGTCCATCTACTAGAAAACTGGGATATAAGTGGGTGTGGCTCCGCCCATACAATTAAAATTTGTATTATCGAATAGCTTTGAAAGTAAAAGTAGCAGTACTTGCATACAAACTCAAAATGGAGTTACTATTTGGTGATCTTCTGCTACTGGGAAACTGTAACGGGCAATGGAAAATGACAGTGGTTTCAAACTATGAGTCTAAGAAAAGTTTTAAATACACCTATTATGTTCCCATATAGTTGCAGGGTGCAGCAACGCGCGGCGGGAAAAAGCTAGTTTTATATAAAATTGATAAATAAATTTTTTCATTTTTATTTTTATAATATGTATTTACTTTTATAACTATATTATTTTAACTTAAATTTTATTTTTATTTTAATTAAAATTGTTTGTTTTATTTTTATTTTTATGTTTTGTTTTTATTTATTTGCTTATATTTTGTTTTTATTTATTTTTTACTTTTCTTTCTACTTCATTAATGATTTTATTAAATTTGTATTCTTTGTATTCGTTTTTTATAATCTTTATTTTTATACTTATTATTTTAATTTATATTTTGACGTAGAATACGTCGTTCTCGGAGGTAAGCAGGGTGGTTGATAGTGATCAGGTGTCGGTATTTACATTACTTTTTGAGCCTTTGGTGGGCCTAAAGTACTAATCGTACAATGTTGATCTTAGCACTTGTTGGTCTGCTTGATCCTCAATGCGACAAAAATTCATGTTAGAACTGTCTAACTTAAATCAATTTTACACAATTACATGAAATATAAAGCCAACATTTGATGTTTTTGTTTGCTTAAACTTGCTACCTATTTATCGACAGTTTCCGGTTTTATCGACAAAAGCATAAAATTTGTATGGGAGCCCCCCTAAGGAGTGGTCGGAGGGAATAGGTGTCAAAGGCAAAAATGTTCCTTTTGCAAAAGTAATGGGGGTTGGTGATACATATTAACCCTCTCCGGCACTCTCTTAAAGGTCATATCCTCAGGTGTATGGAATAAATATTTTTAAAAAAGATGTCATCAAAAGCGAATTGAATAATTCTACGTCTTGTGTTACGACATAGTCGAAACTACTGTATCTTTTTAGTTTTATTTTTATTTATACTTTTATTAGTTTATTAATTCTTGTTTTTAATTTTACTTCTGTTTTAATTTTATTGTTTGTATTTTCATTTTATTTCCACATCTGTCAAAAAAATGTGGAAACGTAAAAAATCTTGAAGATTTTGTTCCAGTTACTTTATTTGTACTCAAGGCTACTCCATCGCAGAAATGCTGTTGTCACGTTGTACTCAGGGCCGCGTTAAGCAGGGAGCACAGGGGGCATCTGGTCTTAATGCGGCCCTGGTTGTACTTGAAAAATATTTTCCTGTATTGGTTTCAACAGCTTTACGTCCTTGGTGTGAAGGTGTCACCGTATGCTTGAAAAGTTCATTTTAAAATTAACTTATATTATTTATATCCTTAATTAATATAAAATTAAGTTGTAAATAAGATTCATTAAGTTGTAAATAAATAGTAAACCTGGTTTTCTCAAGTGGTAAACAACTTAAAAATTCTCTGAAACGTATAAAGCAAAAGGAAAAGTAACGACTAAAAACAACGTAAAATTCGCTCATTACAGATACGCCCTGGCGCTTAGAACATAAAAACTACCACGCGTTTAATAATCCAAATGAACTCTGACTACATTAAGTGTATTACCACTTGTTGCAGTGCTAACACCACAGTGTTGATAATGACTAAAAAAGAGTTGGCTGTGCCGTGGACACACCCGTAGGTTTTGACGTGACGAAGTTTCTTGTTGTTGTTGTTAATGTTGATGTTGATGTTTGTGTTGATGTTGATGTTGATGCTGATGCTGATGTTGATGTTGATGTTGATGTTGCTGTTGATGTTGATGTTGATGTTGATATTGATATTGATGTTGTTGATGTTGATGTTGATGTTGATGTTGATGTTGATGATGATGTTGATGTTGATGTTGATGTTGATGTTGATGTTGATGTTGATGTTGATGTTGATGTTGACGTTGACGTTGATGTTGATGTTGATGTTGATATTGATGTTGATGTTGATGTTGATGTTGATGTTGATGTTGGTGTTGATGTTGATGTTGATGTTGATGTTGATGTTGATGTTGATGTTGATGTTGATGTTGATGTTGATGTTGATGTTGATGTTGATGATGATGTTGATGTTGATGTTGATGTTGATGTTGATGTTGATATTGATGTTGATGTTGATGTTGACGTTGACGTTGATGTTGATGTTGATGTTGATATTGATGTTGATGTTGATGTTGATGTTGATGTTGGTGTTGATGTTGATGTTGATGTTGATGTTGATGTTGATGTTGATGTTGATGTTGATGTTGATGTTGATGTTGATATTGATATTGATGTTGATGTTGATGTTGATGTTGATGTTGATGTTGATGTTGATGTTGATGTTGATGTTGATGTTGATGTTGATGTTGATGTTGATGTTGATGTTGATGTTGATGTTGATGTTGATGTTGATGTTGATGTTGATGTTGATGTTGATGTTGATGTTGATGTTGATGTTGATGTTGATGTTGATGTTGATGTTGATGTTGATGTTGATGTTGATGTTGATGTTGATGTTGATGTTGATGTTGATGTTGATGTTGATGTTGATGTTGATGTTGATGTTGATGTTGATGTTGATGTTGATGTTGATGTTGATGTTGATGTTGATGTTGATGTTGATGTTGATGTTGATGTTGATGTTGATGTTGATGTTGATGTTGATGTTGACGTTGATGTTGATGTTGATGTTGATGTTGATGTTGATGTTGATGTTGATGTTGATGTTGATGTTGATGTTGATGTTGATGTTGATGTTGATGTTGATGTTGATGTTGATATTGATATTGATGTTGATGTTGATGTTGATGTTGATGTTGATGTTGATGTTGATGTTGATGTTGATGTTGATGTTGATGTTGATGTTGATGTTGATGTTGATGTTGATGTTGATGTTGATGTTGATGTTGATGTTGATGTTGATGTTGATGTTGATGTTGATGTTGATGTTGATGTTGATGTTGATGTTGATGTTGATGTTGATGTTGATGTTGATGTTGATGTTGATGTTGATGTTGATGTTGATGTTGATGTTGATGTTGATGTTGATGTTGATGTTGATGTTGATGTTGATGTTGATGTTGATGTTGATGTTGATGTTGATGTTGATGTTGACGTTGATGTTGATGTTGATGTTGATGTTGATGTTGATGTTGATGTTGATGTTGATGTTGATGTTGATGTTGATGTTGATGTTAATGTTGATGTTGATGTTGATGTTGATGTTGATGTTGATGTTGATGTTGATGTTGATGTTGATGTTGATGTTGATGTTGATGTTGATGTTGATGTTGGTGTTGATGTTGATGTTGATGTTGATGTTGATGTTGATGTTGATGTTGATGTTGATGTTGATGTTGAAGTTGATGTTGATGTTGATGTTGATGTTGATGTTGATGTTGATGTTGATGTTGATGTTGATGTTGATGTTGATGTTGATGTTGATGTTGATGTTGATGTTGATGTTGATGTTGATGTTGATGTTGATGTTGATGTTGATGTTGATGTTGATGTTGATGTTGATGTTGATGTTGATGTTGATGTTGATGTTGATGTTGATGTTGATGTTGATGTTGATGTTGATGTTGATGTTGATGTTGATGTTGATGTTGATGTTGATGTTGATGTTGATGTTGATGTTGATGTTGATGTTGATGTTGATGTTGATGTTGATGTTGATGTTGATTTTTATGGTGATGTTGATATTGATGTTGATATGGATGTTGATGTTGATGTTGATGTTGATGTTGGTGTTGGTGTTGGTGTTGGTGTTGGTGTTGGTGTTGGTGTTGGTGTTGGTGTTGGTGTTGGTGTTGGTGTTGATGTTGATGTTGATGTTGATGTTGATGTTGATGTTGATGTTAATGTTGATGTTGATGTTGATGTTGATGTTGATGTTGATGTTGATGTTGATGTTGATGTTGAATGTTGATGTTGATGTTGATGTTGATGTTGATGTTGATGTTGATGTTGATGTTGATGTTGGTGTTGATGTTGATGTTGATGTTGATGTTGATGTTGATGTTGATGTTGATGTTGATGTTGATGTTGATGTTGATGTTGATGTTGATGTTGATGTTGATGTTGATGTTGATGTTGATGTTGATGTTGATGTTGATGTTGATGTTGATGTTGATGTTGATGTTGATGTTGATGTTGATGTTGATGTTGATGTTGATGTTGATGTTGATGTTGATGTTGATGTTGATGTTGATGTTGATGTTGATGTTGATGTTGATGTTGATGTTGATGTTGATGTTGATGTTGATGTTGATGTTGATGTTGATGTTGATGTTGATGTTGATGTTGATGTTGATGTTGATGTTGATGTTGATGTTGATGTTGATGTTGATGTTGATGTTGATGTTGATGTTGATGTTGATGTTGATGTTGATGTTGATGTTGATGTTGATGTTGATTTTTATGGTGATGTTGATATTGATGTTGATATGGATGTTGATGTTGATGTTGATGTTGATGTTGGTGTTGGTGTTGGTGTTGGTGTTGGTGTTGGTGTTGGTGTTGGTGTTGGTGTTGGTGTTGGTGTTGGTGTTGGTGTTAGAGTTGAAGTTGTTTTTGGATTTGGAGTTGGTGCTTTTCGTTTAGCTTTTTTTTTGCTTTCCCATTCCTTGTGCTCTTATTTCAATTAATCCAGCAAAAGTGATGCATATGCGTCACATTAGGCGGTTCCCTTAGGGTCTTTGACATGCCGTCATTTTATTTTTTTATTTTTGTCATATGCCCGAAGACCTCGCCTTTGTTTTCGTTCCTTAAAATTTACCGTTGCACCAGTAGTCACAGAGTTAAAAATTCATGCAACGTTTTTTCATGGTTGTAGCATTTTTACTGCATTATGTGATTGCGTCCCTGAAATCATGACAACAAGAATTTTTTTTGTAATTTAGTTGTGAAGCCTAATAACACATCCATGGTGTCGTAAAACAAATTTTACCGTAGCATTCCTCCTGAGTGAGTAATAATTCCATGCAACGATATTACATTTCTGTTACATAAGCTGCTATATTCACGACCTGACGACGCTGGATTTTTTTTTTTTATTTTTGTCGTAAAGCCATTTGTAAAACCTTCATTTTCCTTTTTAAACTTTTATCGTAGTTTGTATACTCATTGAGTAAAAATTCAATGCAACGTCGCTGCATGAATGTTGCGTTATCGATCTTTGAGCGGCTGTCTCAGCGTCCCCATGACGACAGAAATTTTTTGTCTAATTTTGTTGTGAGGACTTACAGTAGGCCTTTATTGGCGTATCGTATTTTTAATCCTAGCACTAATACTCAGCGAGTAATAATTCCATGTAACAAATTTTCAGTTGTGTTGCTTAAATAGTTCCCCCTGCGACCCGATGATGTTTTGAATTTTTGTTTTGTTTTTATAATGAAGTCAAAGAATTAACCTTTACGGTCATACCATTTTTTTAATCTTAGCTCTTATACTCAGCGAGTAACAATTCAATGCAACGCAGATGAATTTTTAAAAAATTCATTTTTCAACTTTTTTGGAAACTAGAGCAGTACAACGTAACTTCGTCACGTCAAAATTATTTTTGCTCTAGGCAATAGATAGTAAAACTGGGTGGTGAGAATGACAAACAGTAAGCGGTGGAACTTATAGATCTCTCTTGAAGGATTCTATTCTGGTCAAAAAGTGGAAGAAGCGAAATGATGAATTATGAAATAGTGAGAAAAATTATAACCGTCAATAAGATTAGTCTAAACTAGTAAGAAATGATCTTCGACTGGGTCGAAGTAAAAATACCCCCACGTCCGAACCAAAGAATATTCAAAGTCTTAAGCAGTCAAAAACATGTTTATTTGTAAAAACATTTTCGTCATAGTTTTAAAAAAAAATATTCTCTTTTGTTTTTTTTATAAAGTCACTTTGTATGGGAGGTGGGTGTGGTTTTCACTCGATTTGGTTGAATTTCGTACACAGAGTACAGGTTATATATCAAAGTTTATATGCAAAATTTCAAGTCCATATATTAAGTTTTGGGGAATTTAAAAAAATTTTAGCGTTTTGATAAAGTCACTTTGTATGGTAGGTAGGCGTGGTTATGATCCGATTTGGCTCATTTTCGAACTTGAGCTTTATTTTTTAAATAAAAGCTTAAATATCGAATTTCGCGTTCGCATGTTTGAACTGTTCTACACAAATGAACTTGAACATTTTGGGTTCAAATCTCAACTGTAGGGATTAATTTTTTTTATCGGCCATCAGCTCTCTGCAGACTAGGGAAAAGCTCAGATAGTGAATCAATGTCATGCAAGGCTTCTTGAGAATATGAACATTTTCCATTCGGAGTCGGAGTATAACTTATAGGTACACGTTTCGAGCATTTCTAGAATGAACACTTTCAATACCACGCACAACAAAAGTAATCATTGTAGTTCGGACAAAGTCCTTCCAAGAGCTTAAATGGCTTATCGGCTTTTTCAATTATAGTGCATATTCTCTTTATATCAACAATTTCGACAAATTACTTATCGTTATCATATTTTTCAATCTCTTTAATAACCGTTATTAAATACCCGTTCTTTCCGTTTATTTCAGATTTATGGGAGAAACGCGTAGCAAGTCTTCAAAACCACCTATTTTAGTTTTGGTGAGTTCAGCTATTAATACGAACATCTCTGTATATCTTATATCTACTTATTTATATCTACTCTGCATGTTTTCCATTTTTATTTAACGTTCAGATGCTGTTTTTGCCTCACTTTATAGCATTTTCGAATTACTTTTGATCTATTTTTGGCTTAAAAATATTACATGTTTAGTGGAAAGGCGCTTGTAACGAGCATTTTTGGTTTATTCTTAAGCGTATTCTTTAGCGTAACACACTGATTGCTGTGTGGATTTTTGATGTCGTTATCAAAATCTCGACATGATGGCGCAGCACCATTAACCTTGAATGTGGCAGGATAGTAGATGAAAGAAGCACGAAATGTTTATTCTCCTTAAGCTGGCTTTGAGAGGAGTTGTTGTTCTGTTCTATGCGCTAATGTCCTTGTGCGCTTGTGTTCACCCTGACTGTATTTTATTGTGATATTTCTTTTTTTGCTTTGTAGTTTTTGCTATTATTTTTATGATTATTTTTCTTTTTATTTTTATTGTGGTTGTTTTAGTGTTAAACACTGCTACGCAGTGAATTAAACCATCATCTATGTAGTCTATGCATAGACAAGATTCCATATTTAATACACAGGTTTTTGTTGTTGTACGTTGCTAAAAGTTGTTGTGTGATAAAGTGTAGTGACTCGATTTTTGGCAACAGCTGGCAACGTCTTTGCTTAGTTGCGCTCTATTAATTTAATTTGTTTCAACATTTGAGTCTCAACCCATTTCTCCTTAAGGAAGGTAGAGTTTGATCTTAATGCATGTTCGTGTAGGTTACCGTAATTTTGTGGTTCGTGGTGGTTGTGGGAGACTTGCCACAGCTACTGTCTCTTGATGTTATCATGTTTTGCACATTTTTACTGTGGTTACCTTTTGATATTCTAGCGTATGAAAATGGTTTTTGAACATTACTTAACTATGCTCAAGTTATGCGTTCATATTTCAGTTTATTTATTTTCATAAATTAATTTGAAATTTGGTGCTGTGACAGTGAGGAGTTGATGTCTACTTGCCGATGACTGGGAAGAACCGGAAATTGTGTTGGAAAGTCAAGTCCAATCATAATTAAAAGTGGTCGAAATCAGCTTACATTGTAAATTTGTGCTAGAATTATTAAAATGAAGACCATTATTAAAACGGTACAACATGGCTTTACATCGTTAAATGTGTACTTAACTTTTAATTTTTAGATGACTTTGTGGATTTTTGCAGTGTTGGTAAAACGTAGAAGCAGGTTTCCCTGAATCAAAAAATCAAGATATTTTGTCTTAAGTAGTGTCATAGTCCGCTTGCCTTCACAGCATAGTGTTTAAATGCCAAAGAACCGTTGATTTATGTAAAGATAGGTTGGATAGATTTGAACCCTAGGATGTGCGGCTACCTGGTAGGCGGTAAGTGACTCTGCTGGGCCTCGCGAGATCCATAAATCATGGCCAAGCTGTCCTTACGACTTTCGTCCTGATAGGAGTCCAATCGACAGCTGCTATTGGGTAGATGTATTGTATGACACAATAACTGTTTGTGGGTTGCATTATTTTGCATTATCTTAAGAGGGTGGGGGGTTAGGTGGCCTACAAATGCGAAAAAATTACTTTTTTTTATATGGCGCAAGTTAAATTTTAACTGATTTATGTTATAATTTTATATAAATTAACGGTATTAACATTGAGGTAAGAATTGCAAATGTTTTTTTTTTTTTTAATTTATGGTTCTTCAGCAGCACAGCCGTGGCACAGGCAAATTTTTTTCATAGAGCCGTGCTCAAGGCACATGAATATTTTGCATTTTTTATACGGCAAGAGTGTTTTTCGGCGCTTTTTGGCGTGCTGAGCATTCTAGATGTGCTGGGTACAGCTGGGTCAGTTATAATAAAGAAAGAATTAGGAATATACATTAGAGTGGAACGAAATGTATGGCAGCAAAAAATCTTCATGGGCCTCATATATTTTTGAAAACTACGCTTAAAAAAAATAAATTTCTGCATCTTTAGCTTTTTTCTGCGGCATAACTTTTGACTGCGCCCAAGGGTTTACATATTTCATTGTCAGACATTCTTTTTTTTTTAAATCCAAAAAATGAAGAGCTCATTTTTTTTATGCAAACCTCTTCATTAACTCATTAATAACAACTTGTTACATATGCTCTTGAAGATATTCAGGTTCAAAGATCACCGAAATCGGTGATTTGCTTATATCTCCGCTCTGCTCAAAGTTAAGGGCCTCCGGGAGTATTTTAAAAGAAGAAATTACACTTTCTTGAAATTGTTTTTGAAGCCGTATTTTATTTAAGCCCAATTTTTTTTTACATTATTAAAGTATAACTATTCAAGATTCATCCCTGACATTTTGGGCTCAAAATATTCGTTAATAAGGTAGAAAAGTGCAATGCCACGAAAGATCTTAAATTTGCGGTGAGTAAGATTGCTCAAAAACTACTCATCCGATTGCAACCAAATTTTCGACACTTACTTAAGGACTCGTTAAGGGGCATTTAATCGTTCGATTTTTTTTAGTTTTCATATTTTTTGATTTATAACCTAAAACGACCTAATTTTTGTGTACAAGAAATAAAAATTTTCTTTTAACGCCCGCCATTTTGTCAAAAATTAATATTTTTCAAAAATCAACGATTAAACGCCCAAGAACTCTTTACTAAACCGGAAATTATTTTTTTTTTATTTTTTCAGATGAACCAGTCTCCAGATATCTTGCTTACCGGAAAATTTAAGCTCTTACGCGACATTGTATTTTTCTGCGATCTCGCCGAATATTTTTGGATCAAAATATCAGGGATAAATCTTGAATAGTTAAACTTTAATAATGTAAGAAAATTTGGTCTAAAATAAAACACAGCTTTACAAAAAAAAAAAAAAAATTTAAAAAAGTGTATTTTTTTTTTTTAAATACACTCGGAGGCCCTTAATATGAAATTTCTACTTTGCTTTATTCAAACATATCTAGTCGCATAGCGTGGAAACTGTTTGTTTTATGTTAAAACTGTTAAGGGCATTTTTGTAGAGAATTATCTGATCTCAAATTTTTTTCCGAGCATATTTTCTGTCCTACAAAGAGGAGCGGAGATATAAGCGAATGACCGATTTCGGTGATCTTTGATCCTGAATATCTTCTAGCGCATACATGGTATCATAGAGAACTCTCGACAAGTTATCATTTATGCATTAATGAAGAGGTTTGCATCAAAAATTGAAGGAACTAATTTTCAAACTAAACTAAACTTGGGATTTCAGAAAAAAAATTGGCATGAAATATATAAACCCTCGGGCGCAGTCAAAAGTTTTCTCCCAGAAAAAAACTAAAGATGCAGAACCTTATTTTTTTACTCGTAGTTTTCAAAAATATATGAAGCCAATGAGGTTAAAAATTCGTTCCACTCTAATATACATTTAACTTTAATATGGTGAAAGCTCAACTGACCACATGTATACAAGAGCTTTATACATACACACATAGCATACTAGACTCGCCGAACGAGATCGATCGTGTTTGAAGATGTTTTCTTTAGCAACTTACTTACATTTCCCATACATTTAACGAACGGGCTTTGTGAGGCCCAGTAGGTACATTTACCACATTGATACATAAAGATAGCAGGTTTGTTTAACGAAATCAATGCAAATAATTTTTTGCTGGTTTTTAGCGGTAGTTGGCTTAAGATATTTCGGCGCGCAGAGCTAAGAAAAAAATTTGGCGACACCTCAAAGTCAAAATGGGTCTAGAAAAGCCCAGCCGCACATCCTAGGGTTAAAATCAATATTTATCTTAACCCTCTAACCGGCAATTTTCAATTTTTTCTTGCATAATTTGGGCATTAAAAACGCAATGGCATCATCCGTTTTTCATTTTGATGTTTCGTTTGTCTTACAGGGGGAAAAAAAGAAATAGTGCCTCCAGGCACTCTTGTCGGTTAAAACAAAAAAATTGACACAGTTGGAAATTTTATTGACGTATAGTTTTATTACAAAAAGTTGAATAAAATAATAATAAAATTAAGAAAAATGGATTACTTCTTGCGGCAGAGCAACATAAATGTCAATGAAAAGGATTCGTAAGATCGAGTCCGATGCTATAAAGTTTTTTTAAAATTTACCAAAGTCGGACATGTTTTGGGATGGATTCAAAGCGCTCGTTGAGAAGGTTCATGAAATTTCGAATCCGAAACAAAGGGTCATAGCCTGGATGGCCTTTTTTGACTCTTTCACCTTCATCTCGGAAATACAGAAATCTCTTTATCGCTTCAAACCGTTTCAATGGCATTGTTTTACGAATGGAATAATTGGATCTGTCGATGGAATGATTTCTTCATCGGCAGTAACAGTATCTTTAACTGCAGAAGTATTTAATGAATAATTGATTGCCTCGGGGATAAATATGTCACTCGACTCCATATCCCGAAGGTATTGGAATATGAAATGTTTTTCCTATGAACTTATTTCATCTGGGTCAAAACTTGGATCATTCAATTCATTTTCGCTGCTAATATCTTCTTCATCACTCTCCACAGATTCCATAAATTCAATGATTTGTTGGCCCGAAAACTTCGACAATTTTACACGTGAAATCATGCGACGATTGTTAATAATATATTCTTAAGAAAAGCGGCAAATAGGTGCACAAACGGAAAAATATATGACATGGCATATGACATGACATTTGACATGACATATGACATGACATATGACATGACATAAGACATGACATATGACATGACATATGACATGACATATGACATGACATACGACATGACACATGACAGACAAGTTTTTATGAATTTAAAAGTATAGATTTAAAAATTAAAGCCTCGCTAAAAATAAATTACACACAAATTATAAAAGAAATATCAAACTTAGTTCTAAGATTATTATTGTTGTTGTTGTTGTTGTTGTTGTTGTTGTTGTTGTTGTTGTTGTTGTTGTTGTTGTTGTTGTTGTTGTTGTTGTTGTTGTTGTTGTTGTTGTTGTTGTTGTTGTTGTTGTTGCTGTTGCTGTATGTCATGTCAAAGTAGACTAACAAAAAATGGTATGCCGCCGGTTGTTATCACAACATATTTGTGCATAAACTGAAAAAAAGCAAAACGGAAATATTTTAAGTATTAATGGCGTTATTGTCGGTTCTAAAAATACGAGGGTGTTTTTAAGACTTAAGATAGGTCCAGCTCCGTTGATTTTAGAGCTGCCCTCATGATTCCAATACCGACGAGAATGACTGATTTTCAAAATGAGTGCAGGATGAAATTCCCCTTTCCAAAACTCCCATTGTCAAAATTTACCTTCATAAAATTTACTTTTCTAAAATTCACCCTTTTTAAAGTTCTGCTTTTTTAAAATTCTCCTTTATAAAATTCCCCTTTTTAATCTTAATATTTGAATACAGCCTTTCATTATTTATATTGAAAACAAATTTGAGCTTTAGGCCAAGCATGTTGACAACAAGACAACATGAAAACAAAGATGGCAACAACCAACAACAACAGCAACGGCTCTGTATAGCTGCTGTATGGCTGCTACACCAACTCATCAGTAGTCTTTGTATGACTTATCACTGTGATCCACTCAGGCTAGTTAGGTCCTACTTATACTGCCAATTGTGCCGAGAAAGTTACCCGGAATTTATTTTGACAGAGAGAACGCTTAAGTTCTTATCTACTTCGATGCACCCCGTATCAAGGTTAACCTAGATCGTATCATACTTTTAGGCATAGCCTTAATAATTCATGCTCATCTTCGAAATTCGATCACAGCGGCTTACCGCTATCAAAGTATATTGAAGTTGTTGTTATTTTGCTGTTTAGCTCCTCCCTTTTTCCACACTTCCATTTTTAGGGTTCAGTTAGTTTAACTGATGGTACACCTAAGATGGTGTGGAAACCATTTTGTTATGAAAGACTTTGTTGTTTATGTGATTAACACACAACTAATAATTTTCTCCAAGAAATTTTTAATCTTAATATTTGAATACGGCCTTTCATTATTTATATTGAAAACAAATTTGAGCTTTAGGTCAAATTCCCCTTTTTAGAAATTATCCTTCACAAAATTCCCATTTACAAAATCCTCCTTTTATGAAATTTTCACTTTGTATCATAAATTGTATAAAGGGGGGGATTTCTGTAAAGGAGAATTTTTGTAAAGAAGAATTTTAAAACGGGGGAATTTTAAAATGGGGAATTTTGTAAAAAGAATTTTGTATAGGGAGAATTTTGACCCCATCTCGTTTAAAGTACGTGGTGCAAACATTTTTCGAATCCAGCATTTTTTGCTTAAAGATTTTATTACAACCAATCGCGAAAAAGTAGTTTCGGGATAAATGCATAAAAAGTTATGGTAAATGTTTTCGAAATATAAAAAAATAACTGCTCATTTCAGCCCTTGAAAGGACTTGGACCTAGCTTCTTATGATCAATTGTGTTGTGCAAAGTTCGTTCACAATTGACCGAGAACCGGACCTACAGGTTTAACGCCGACTCCGAACGGCGATGAACGGAATGTTCTTGTTCTCAGAAGCTTTACATGGCATTTTGATTAGTCGCTGAGGTTTGCCATTGTCTGCAGAGAGGTGGCGGCCGTTTTTTAATTCAAATAATTTTCTGTCGCTGCTGGGGTTCGAACCCGGGTCTCCAGGTTCGTTGACATAGCGGCCACACACTTTAACCAACTACGCCACGGACGCCACAGGATACTTTATTGCTCTATTATGTTTTCGAAATAATAAAATTTATTTACAATTGACTTGAGAAGTTTTTCCGATGCATTAGGATGCTGACTGTCACTAAAAAAATTTCACCCAATCGGTTGGTTGGTTTCCGCGAAATTAGGTGGAAAGTACCCGAAGACGTGGTTATTAAAAAAGTCCCAACTGTATATCTATTTGGAAAAAAAAAACAAAATTTGGAAGAAAAAACAGCATTTTATTACAACATTTTTTTGCAAGAATACAAAATCAATATACATATGAAAAGGTAAATCATCAAATAGTTTATATGGCATAATTTTGTGCCTGACTTGCCATACAAAGAAAAAAAGCCACTTGATAGAAATTTTCACAGTATGTTCCCAATACTGTGCAGTTTATATAAGCAAAACACAATTTCGAAAAAAAATTTTCAAAGGTAAAAGGTGGCCTTAAACGATGAGATAGTATTTCTTCTGAAGTTAAAAATTTAAATAAATCTAATCAAAAAATGCGGGTGTGGGCTTTACATGTTATTTTTCTTGCGCATGTCTTGTAATAAGATTTAAATAAATCTGTATATATCGTTGATGCTAGAAGCATTTATTTGCATGAATAGTACTTATTCCATATCGCTTCAAATATTCTGCTCCAAGTTAATTCTTAGAAATTTGGTCATAATATTTGCTTTATATTTCAGATTTTTATTTAAATTCTATTTTTCATTTTTGTTTAAACTTCTTTGGAATGTAAGTTTTCTGAGCTCAATGCTATCGAAGAAAATGGGGAGTGATAAGAAACAGTTAAAATCAATAATGTAATAATACAAACAACATGTTTCTGTTCAGTGTACAATTCCGTTGTTATAGAGATACATACAATAAAATTTAAAATGTTTAAATTTAGAAAAAAAAACATACGCCATTTATTTCTTTTTAAAACGCATTTGAAGCAAAGAGATTTATAACAAAGAGAAAAATGCTAATCAGAAAACATTGAGTTATGCCGGAAATTCAAGCTAATCGCAGGATTTAAGGCAAACAGCGAGTTGATATACCCACAACTCTTGTTCTTGGAATTTACGCATTAATCTTCTTGGCAAACCTGCTTGTTTCAAAATAATGTATATAGCTCGAATTCGAAATTTTCCCTTCAATTTCTCTTTTAATGTTTTTATTTTGCTTTAAATTTGCTGATAAAGTTTTCAAGATTTCATTTCAAGCGCGTAATACCTTTTGTAGAAACCTTTTTAAATTAAAGATTGTCTGCCATTTAAGTTAGATTTATTCTAAACATGACACTTTATCTAAATAGATTCTAACTCTGTACAAGTCCAAGATAAAAAATAAAATTTTAAAGCTCGCAGCGAAACGCACTCAAATGTGTGCACAAATTATCAAGCTGTTGTTCTCGTCTCTTGTTCACGGCTGTTGTTCATGATGGCTGGCCTTAAGGCTCTACACAAAATACAAACACTTAATATAGCGGGCTAATGTTTTTTGTTGCTTAATTGACACATATTGCTTGCGTGAGGCAATTCATTAAATCTGTTACGAAATCAAAATCGAATTCTGGCAGGACGAACAACGAAAAGTAGTAAGGGTTCGATAATTTTAAGGAGCGTTGGTGGAAAAGTTCCACGAAATAGCTGAAATCAGTTAATTAGGCCACGAGCTAAACATTAAGCTTACAGAAATTATTGCAAGTTATGTAATTACCAACCATGCAAAATTTCACTTCACGCATTCAGCGGTTTGAGTCTAATATAAAGGAATTGTATTTTTTTTTTCAAATGGAAGGTCAGATACTTAAACGTAATGACACTTTGTGTAGGCACTAGATTAAGACATCACCGATGTCACTAACATTTTTTTAACATTCAGTATCGGTTATCGAATCCGACGGTATCAGTATTCGGTTTAAAACGCATTAGGATTAAATTTCTCTGATATAACATAAAGAAGGAAAAAAGGCTGTTTTTACTAGAATTCTACCTTTAGTTGCAAGTCATAAAAGGCTTGGTAGTCACCTTATTTCTTTTACTTTAGCTTATTTCTTCTTCGTATTGTATTTCTGACATGACAACGAAACGTTTTACCTCGCAGGTTTCCAAAAAAACCTTAGCACCAGCTGTTAATATGTCCTAAGATAAAAGTAATGCTATGACAGTTATGGTTAATTATTTCACCTTATGACAAGAATAAAAAAAAATACGTAATCGGGACGCTGAGGGAGCTGTTGAGTATCGATGCGACAATGGAAGTTTGTTTACATGGCATTATTACTCGATAAGTATTGATGCTACTTTATACAGAAATTCCATTTTGAGTAAAGCAGACACCTGCCGTATAGGCTTAACTACACGTTGCTCCATAGCAAAGGAGTCGAGGTTCATGGAATTGATGATCAACAGGTAAATCTTCAGGACCAATACCAATACACTAACCTCCATCCAACCTCTCTTCCTTGACTCCAGACGTGACCAACGCCCTGTCATACTAGTTTCAAAACCGGTTACACACCACATTTACCAACCTAGAATCACCGCGTCTGAACGGCACGAGATTGCTCCTTAGTGATAACACGAAGTACCTATGAGTTATTCCGGATCAAGGTATATTTAACAAGGTAGTCTCGTCTCGGAGTGGTGGATACAGTAGCTGTCAAACATAAGAAGAGCATAACAAAGAAAAAAAATAAAACCAGCGAATAGAAAACGGTTTGCTTTTATTCGTAAACAGCTGATTTTGACAGTTGCTGTACCCACCACAAGAGAGAAATTCAACTACTAACACTAACTACCTTGTTAAGTATAACTTGTTCCGGATAAGAAACTTACCTGGAATGATAACATAAAGGAGCATGTTAAAAAGGCAAATATAGCTCTATTTGCCTGTAAAAAATCTATAGGTAAAAAATGAGGCTGTCCGCTTCATACTTGTATACGGTTCACTGGTATGGTGGAGGGCCCTTGATAAGGCAACTACACTTCAGAAATTTGCAAAGCTTCAAAGAACTGCATGTCTCACAACCCGAACTAATGCTCTTAATGTCATACTTCACCTTCCTCCTCTAGATATCTTTGCCAGAGAGTGTGCTAACTCAGCAGCCCTCAGACTAAAAGAATCTGGAAATTGGATAGGTAACATCTGCGGTCCGTGGCGTAGTTGGTTAAAGTGCGTGGCCGCTATGTCAACGAACCTAGAGAACCGGGTTCAAACCCCAGCAGCGACAGAAAATTATTTGAATAAAAATGATTTTTCTGTACGGACGCCACATCTCTGCTGACAATGGCAAACCTCAGAGAGTTATCAAAATGCCATTTAAAGCTTCTTGAGAACAAGAACATTCTGTTCATCACCGTTCGGAGTCGGCGTTAAGCATGTAGGTCCGGTTCTCGGTTAATTGTGTACAAACTTAATAACACGCACAACACAAGTCCTTTCAAGGGCTGAAATGGCCAGATATTTATTTTTTTAATTTTTTTTTTAAAAGCTGCGGTCACACGGTCATTCTGAACTCGTCGGTCCCCGAAAAACAAATTACTGTGTACCTTGTTTAAATCTTGATAAGAACTATGAAGTTCTCATCCCTTCACAGCTAGACTGGGCTAACAAAACCCCCCCTAAAATTACCGAAATTAAAATTTTTACAGACGGATCCAAGCTTCAAAAACAGGTAGGGGAGAAATTTACTCCCAAGATCTGGAAATAGAAGCTTCCTTTAGACTCCCAAGCTATTGTCTACAAAGCGGAGATGACCTTAGGGGAAAATATACCTTAGGGGAAAGAATATTTACATTTTCTCAGATAGTCAAGCTGCGCTTAAAGCGCTGAACTCACATATTGATAACCCTAAAACTCTCACTGAGTGCTGCAGATCTCTTAACGAGATGGCAAGATTATTCAGGATCCAATTCATATGGGCACCCGGTCATAGGGATATCGTGGGCAACAATTTGTCTGAAGAATTGGCAAGATAGGGTACGACCTCAAACACCCTCTTAAATGAGGACTTTATTGGTATACCCATGTCCTCCTATTAACTCCAGTGCGGGAAAAAATCCTTGAGCATTGCACAAGTACGCTGTTAATACCTTATCACATGTAGGGTAGCTAAGCTAACGTGGCATCGCTTCGACTTAAAACACACTAACTCACTTGAACTAAGCAGGGTTTTTCAAAAATAGTAGGAATCACTGTCTAATCGGAAAACATGCTCTTCGATAAGGACTTACATCAAATAGAAGATGACTTACATTTGCAGAAGCTGCAAATCTGAAGAAGAGGTAGAAAATGTCCAGCATTTCCTCTGCGAATGTCCGGCGCTAAGTAAAAGAAGATTGGCAACTCTGGGCCATCCCTTCTTAAATGGACTCACCGAAGTCTCATGCCTGGAAATCAAGCATATAATAAAATTCATCATCCGTTCGAACTGGTTTGTTGAGAAGGGAAATCTCTCATAGGTTCAATAGAGATTATATGTTATGACAACGAGCCTGCAATGGCCTAAGTGTATGAGTCATCTGCCGTCTCAGCCATCAAAACCTAACCTAACCTACACACCATACTTAAGTGTATATTTAAATTCATAAATATATTGCATGGATAGCAACCAGTGTTTGAACGTAACAGTACCAATTAATGGATGATTAGTTGGGTCATAATCCACATTTATTGGTGGAAAACGAGACCCATTTAACATCTCTGACAATTTATGGGCATTGGCACCTGGTTTTATAAGCGCAACACCACGCTGGTCACATAGATCTGTTCGAGACAATGAACTACCACAGCCAGCACAATACTCCCCAAAGGACCAGCCCTTCGATAGTCTCCTGGGCTAAAGGATTTACCTCGACATGCACTCACACATACCGTCACATTATCACATATCATTCTTGACTGTGATGACAGAATCACCACTAGTGGACATGCTACAGCGTAAATCATATCGCACCTGACCGCTTGTGATACATAGGTCACCACTATTAACAGCTTTTCAACTCTGGTATTCCAAGACTGCCAAGATAAAACTTTTTACTTTGGAGGACCCAACTCTGACACCTCTTTAACCATCATGTTTTAACTGATCGTTTTTACCAGTCAAAGAAAGAATAACTTGGCACTAACTATAAAATTGGAC
The DNA here is from genome assembly GCA_943735915.1 of Pherbina coryleti. Taxonomy (NCBI): domain Eukaryota; kingdom Metazoa; phylum Arthropoda; class Insecta; order Diptera; family Sciomyzidae; genus Pherbina; species Pherbina coryleti. The sequence goes on from OX030951.1 coordinate 68,810,953, forward strand.
AAAAAATTTATGACTTCATGAGAACGCGAACAGAGCCGGCTAAGATCGGAAATATAGTAATTAGGCGTTGGCGTTACATGAAATTATCGATGAATATATGTGACACGGAAAATGTAATAAAGTGCAAATTATGGGTTTGTAATTGAACCTTCAAGTCTCAAAAAATTTCAAGTCGATATATCAAAAACCTTCAAAGTTATAGCCTAGTGAGTGAACCGCCTTCGAGAGCGCGCAGTGCTGGCCCTTATTTTCAAACGCGTTTTTCTCGAAACCATGTTTTCAAAGTCGGTGACCAAGATTTCTCAAAACTCAGTGAACCAATGGTTTTGATTTTTTGCAGACTTTTTTATTCATAAAATCTCGTACTTGTCCTAGGATTTTTTTCGCAGCTTCGTTCATTAGTTATAAGCAAAAAAATGGGGAATTTTTGGTCGAATACCGCTACTTTATGTTAGAAAGTCGCCATTTTATGAAAAATCAATATTTTCAAAACCCGTACGAACGGCTTTGACTCATTTGAAGAAACTTTCTGTGTCAGATGGAATTGAACCAAGGTTCTCTGGCGTATGAGTCACGCACTCTACCCACTGCGCCACGGCCGCCGACATACCTACAGGTATTTACGAGTTTTAAATACCTAGTTTAATAACATTTTTAATTTTTTTCTTTCAGATTAATTTAGGAGTAGCATTCTTGGTCACCGCATTTCACCTTTTTTTCACAGCACTCTACAAAAAATGCTGTATCTACCTTAATGATATTTTTTTTTTTAATAAAAAAAAACTAAAAATACTCTTGAATGTGTATACTTTAAGGTAGGGGTGGGCACAAATCTTGCACGTACTGCGACTGCGTGTAAGCAGCGGGCAAGCAGCGTGTAAAATCAATTGCAGGATGAATTTGGGGGTGAACCGGATTGCGGAATGGAAAATCCTCTCTGTAATCCTCTCACAATATGCAATCACACGAGCGCACTTGAGATTGCTTTAGTGCAGAAAAATATGTATTCATCTCACGTACAGAACGATCAAAGCTTCAGTGTTCAAGCGAACATCAAGTAGGCAAGGTCTGCGCTGGCCTGTTCCTTGAATAGATGACGGAAAATTGTACACTATAAAAAATTTCATGCATGCAAAATGTTTGATGTTTCTGCATCAAACTGTATAATTTTTTTATTGCAGTAGTCTTTTGTTTATAATTTTTTTTTTTGAAAATACGAGTATTTATAAATCATCGACCCTGAAGTCAGATTTAATTTTTATTTTTTGTTAAAATCATTCAAGATCTATAACAATTTCCTTGTTTCAAAACTCAAATCATTGTATGACATTTTTTGTTTTTTTTTTCATTTATCATTTTAAAATGAACCCATCGCCGTCCTATTATAAAATTTTGTGCACTTTTAGCCGAGATATACAAACAAAAATTTAAAATGGATTGTTTTCAGCTTTTGTTTTTTTATCCATCTGTCAGTGGGTTTCATTTTTATAATCCGTCCGCTACACAATTATTTCATTTCGCAGTATAAATCAGAGCAAAGAAAAAAAATCTCTAATACCTATAAGATTTCTGCAAAAACTACTTAAGTACGTAGTAGTTAAAGTAGTAGCTAAAGAACCACTTTAGCACTACATTGTTTTCAGTGTGATTTATAGAAACCGTAACAGCGAGAGTATGATGTTGTGAAAAGTAAGTGTTGCATATCTAGCATATTAAGAGGATTGCTTATTAAAAGGGAATTTTTTTTAATTTACTACCAGCAGCTATAAAATCGCTTTGCAAAAACAACTTCTTGGCATATTTATAAGGGTTTTGCAAGAGCACGCAACCATTATAATTCTACAATTGCCTCCGAACATATTTTTAACTAATATTTTTTTAGAACTGAATCACCATAATAAATTTATACTTTTATTTTGCGCGTAACTACTTAAAAACAAGTGTTGGACACAAAATGTTATCGAGATGTAAACATGATTAAATTCAAAATATTAAATAGTAAAATTATAAAACGCCCTTTTTTTAAATAAATAGCATGCAACATTGATTATGAATTGCTCTGAGCGCAATGAGCACAATTCTATATAATAATCTATATTACGCTCTTCTTACGCTCTATCTCATTATATTTGTTTATGTCCCTCATTTCCTTTACCATTGAATTTATGAAGCAATGCTGTCGCCCGTGAAGCAAGCAGCGGGCAACCAAAATACACGTACGGGCAAAATGCCCATACGTGTAACTTTGCCCATCCCTACTTTAAGGTATAGAAACCCTAATTTAAAAATATCCCTTAGGTTTCCTAAAAAATTCACAAACATGACCTTTTTTTTCGGCATCTGGGTATATAGTCCCCCTTAATGTAATCTTAAATTAAGTCGCGGCAACGTGGTTGCAATCGTTTACTAATTCATTGATCATACAAAACCAATGAAAAAGCTGCAACGAATGTAACTCGGTGACTATTGGTTCTACGAGAATTAAATAAAATAAGGATTAAGATGAGCTTTACGGCCATGATAAAATAAAAAAAAAAAAATTATAGCGCAACAAGGTAATGAAATAATAATGAAACTTATGAAATCGGAAGCAAAAGTAAAAGGAAAAGCTAAAACCAAAAAGGAAATATATATAGAAAAAAAAATATAAAATTAAAAATGAAAATTTAAATAAAAATATAAATCAAACCATAAAAAAAAACAACCCAAAAAATAAATAAGAATTAAAATAAAAATAAAAAGAAAAATAAAAATACAATAAAAAAAAAGAGTTGGCTGTGTCGTGGACACACCCGTAGGTTTTGACGTGACGGTGTTTCTTGTGGTTGTTGGTGTTGTTATTGATGTTGTTGTTGTTGTTGTTGTTGTTGTTGTTGCTGTTGATGTTGATGTTGATGTTGATGTTGATGTTGATGTTGATGTTGATGTTAATGTTGATGTTAATGTTGAAGTTGATGTTGAAGTTGATGTTGATGTTGATGTTGATGTTGATGTTGATGTTGATGTTGATGTTGATGTTGATGTTGATGTTGATGTTGATGTTAATGTTGATGTTAATGTTGATGTTGATGTTGATGTTGATGTTGATGTTGATGTTGATGTTGATGTTGATGTTGATGTTGATGTTGATGTTGATGTTGATGTTGATGTTGATGTTGATGTTGATGTTGATGTTGATGTTGATGTTGATGTTGATGTTGATGTTGATGTTGATGTTGATGTTAATGTTGATGTTAATGTTGATGTTGATGTTGATGTTGATGTTGATGTTGATGTTGATGTTGATGTTGATGTTGATGTTGATGTTGATGTTGATGTTGATGGTGATGTTGATGTTGATGTTGATGTTGATGTTGATGTTGATGTTGATGTTGATGTTGATGTTGATGTTGATGTTGATGTTGATGTTGATGTTGATGTTGATCTTGATGTTGATGTTGATGTTGATGTTGATGTTGATGTTGATGTTGATGTTGATGTTGATGTTGATGTTGATGTTGATGTTGATGTTGATGTTGATGTTGATGTTGATGTTGATGTTGATGTTGATGTTGATGTTGATGTTGATGTTGATGTTGATGTTGATGTTGATGTTGATGTTGATGTTGATGTTGATGTTGATGTTGATGTTGATGTTGATGTTGATGTTGCTGTTGATGTTGATGTTGATGTTGATGTTGATGTTGAAGTTGATGTTGATGTTGATGTTGATGTTGATGTTGATGTTGATGTTGTGTTGACGTTGATGTTGATGTTGATATTGATGTTGATGTTGATGTTGATGTTGATGTTGATGTTGATGTTGATGTTGATGTTGATGTTGATGTTGATGTTGATGTTGCTGTTGATGTTGATGTTGATGTTGATGTTGATGTTGATGTTGATGTTGATGTTGATGTTGATGTTGATGTTGATGTTGATGTTGATGTTGATGTTGATGTTGATGTTGATGTTGATGTTGATGTTGATATTGATGTTGATGTTGATGTTGATGTTAATGTTGATGTTAATGTTGATGTTGATGTTGATGTTGATGTTGATGTTGATGTTGATGTTGATGTTGATGTTGATGTTGATGTTGATGTTGATGTTGATGTTGATGTTGATGTTGATGTTGATGTTGATGTTGATGTTGATGTTGATGTTGATGTTGATGTTGATGTTGATGTTGATGTTGATGTGTATGTTGATGTTGATGTTGATGTTGATGTTGATGTTGATGTTGATGTTGATGTTGATGTTGATGTTGATGTTGATGATGTTGATGTTGATGTTGATTTTGATGTTGATGTTGATGTTGATGTTGATGTTGATGTTGATGTTGATGATGTTGATGTTGATGTTGATTTTGATGTTGATGTTGATGTTGATGTTGATGTTGATGTTGATGTTGATGTTGATGTTGATGTTGATGTTGATGTTGATGTTGATGTTGATGTTGATGATGTTGATGTTGATGTTGATGTTGATGTTGATGTTGATGTTGATGTTGATGTTGATGTTGATGTTGATGTTGATGTTAATGTTGATGTTAATGTTGATGTTGATGTTGATGTTGATGTTGATGTTGATGTTGATGTTGATGTTGATGTTGATGTTGATGTTGATGTTGATGTTGATGTTGATGATGTTGATGTTGATGTTGATGTTGATGTTGATGTTGATGTTGATGTTGATATTGATGTTGATGTTGATGTTGATGTTGATGTTGATGTTGATGTTGATGTTGATGTTGATGTTGATGTTGATGTTGATGTTGCTGTTGATGTTGATGTTGATGTTGATGTTGATGTTGATGTTGATGTTGATGTTGATGTTGATGTTGATGTTGATGTTGATGTTGATGTTGATGTTGATGTTGATGTTGATGTTGATGTTGATGTTGATGTTGATGTTGATGTTGATGTTGATGTTGATGTTGATGGTGATGTTGATGTTGATGTTGATGTTGATGTTGATGTTGATGTTGATGTTGATGTTGATGTTGATGTTGATGTTGATGTTGATGTTGATGTTGATGTTGATGTTGATGTTGATGTTGATGTTGAAGTTGATGTTGATGTTGATGTTGATGTTGATGTTGATGTTGATGTTGTGTTGACGTTGATGTTGATGTTGATATTGATGTTGATGTTGATGTTGATGTTGATGTTGATGTTGATGTTGATGTTGATGTTGATGTTGATGTTGATGTTGCTGTTGATGTTGATGTTGATGTTGATGTTGATGTTGATGTTGATGTTGATGTTGATGTTAATGTTGATGTTGATGTTGATGTTGATGTTGATGTTGATGTTGATGTTGATGTTGATGTTGATATTGATGTTGATGTTGATGTTGATGTTAATGTTGATGTTAATGTTGATGTTGATGTTGATGTTGATGTTGATTTTGATGTTGATGTTGATGTTGATGTTTATGTTGATGTTGATGTTGATGTTGATGTTGATGTTGATGTTGATGTTGATGTTGATGTTGATGTGTATGTTGATGTTGATGTTGATGTTGATGTTGATGTTGATGTTGATGTTGATGTTGATGTTGATGTTGATGTTGATGTTGATGATGTTGATGTTGATGTTGATTTTGATGTTGATGTTGATGTTGATGTTGATGTTGATGTTGATGATGTTGATGTTGATGTTGATTTTGATGTTGATGTTGATGTTGATGTTGATGTTGATGTTGATGTTGATGTTGATGTTGATGTTGATGTTGATGATGTTGATGTTGATGTTGATGTTGATGTTGATGTTGATGTTGATGTTGATGTTGATGTTGATGTTGATGTTGATGTTGATGTTGATGTTGATGTTGATGTTGATGTTGATGTTGATGTTGATGTTGATGTTGATGTTGATGTTGATGTTGATGTTGATGTTGATGTTGATGTTGATGTTGATGTTGATGTTGATGTTGATGTTGATGTTGATGTTGATGTTGATGTTGATGTTGATGTTGATGTTGATGTTGATGTTGATGTTGATGTTGATGTTGATGTTGATGTTGATGTTGATGTTGATGTTGATGTTGATGTTGATGTTGATGTTGATGTTGATGTTGATGTTGATGTTGATGTTGATGTTGATGTTAATGTTGGTGTTGGTGTTGGTGCTGGTGTTGGTGTTGGTGTTGTTTTTGCTTTTGCTTTTTGTTTTCTTTGCTTCTCTATTGGTTGTGCTTTTCCTTGGTATTAACTTTGCTTTAGCTGCATGCAATTAATCCAGTCAAAGATATGCATTTGCGTCACATAAGGCGGTTCCCTGAGAGGCCTCATGACGCCATCAGTTTGTTTTGTTATTTTTATCATGCGCCTGAAGTCCTCACCTTCATTTTCGTGCCTTAATATTTACCGTTACGCCAGTAGTGACAGAGTTAAAATTCCATGCAACGTTTTTTCATGGTTGTATCATTTTTACTGCATTATATGGTTGCCACTCTGAAATCATGATGACAAGAATTTTTTTTGTAATTTAGTTGTGAGGCATAATGACACACCTATGCTGTCGTTTACCCCTGCACGTCTCCCCGGTGAGGAACAATTTTTTGCAACGATATTACATTTCTGTTACATATGTTGCTGTATTCACGATCTGGTGACGTCAGAATTTTTATTTTTATTTTTGTCATAAGGCCAAGTATAAATCTATAATTTTCCTTTTAAAAATTTTTCGTAGCTTATATACTCACCGAGTAAAAATTCAATGCAATGCTGCTGCATGAATATTGCATTTTCGATCTTTGAGCGGCTCTCTATGTGTCCCCATGACATCAGATTTTGTTAATTTTGTTAAACATCCCCATTTGTTTAATTTTGTTGAGAGGGCATAGAACAGGCCTTTATTGGTGTATCATATTTTTTATCCTAGGACTAGTACTCAGCGAGTAATAATTCCATGTAACAGATTTTCAGTTCCGTTGCTCAAGCAGCACCCACCGCGTCCCGATGATGTTTTGAATTTTTGTTTTGTTTTTATAATGAAGTCAAATAATTACCCTTTATGATCGTACCACTATTTTAGTCATAGCTTTTATACTCAGCGAGTAACAATTCAATGCAACGCCGATGAATTTTGAAAAATGCGTTTTTCAACTTTTTTGGAAACCTGCGCGGTAAAACGTTACTTCGTCACGTCAATATCAAGAAAATGGTACCATTTTTTTTTAAATTTTTTATAAATTTTGTGCTTTTTTTCAGTTTTTGTAACTAAATAAATGTTTTCTCGGTTTTTCTCGAATTGTCTCGAAAAAATATCTGTACTTTAAATTACTGCAGGATGTAATCATCTTGGACTTCTTGTTTCCGAAATTAAGTGTGGGGCGTAAAGCGATGTTTATTTTTTAGAGTATGCTTCAATGCTCTCTAGCGGCACCAAAAAAAATATTTAAATAAAAAAAAATTTGTTTTTATGCTTGAAAGGTGTATTAATGTATTAAAAAAATATGATATGAAATATGAAGTATATCGGAAAAGAAAATATTGTAAAAGTGTATTTTTTCGTTTTATAAAGTGTACTAGTATGTTGAGCAAATATCTCTCCTGAAAGAACTAAAAAGTTTTTATTCACGGCTAGCAAGGTTTGAAATAAAAAAATATTATTCAGACTCGAAAAAAAGAAATAAGTATATTAAAATTCTTCACTTCTTTTCCGCTTTAAATCCGCCAATATTCTGTTTTTGCGAAATAAAATTCAGAACCATGAAAGCAAAAGAGCACATCCAAAAACAAGTAAATGCAGGTGTTTGCTTGGTAAATTTTTTATCCCCTTAAATACCGTGTTCCCCTTTTTGAGACGATAATATGTTTTTTAAATTTTTTTTTTCTTTGATAAGTTCCCGGGTAATATTGGGCTTATCAGGCACGTCAGGTAAATCGGGTTAGGTACATGTTAGGTACATCCATCATAAAATAAAGTACTTTAAACAGAGTGACCAAGAAATTTTCTTCTGATAAAGATTTCCCTGTGGTTGCCTTCTTAAGGAGCAACAACAATGTTCTGAATATCACTCTGTTATCTTTCAATAACATGTTTTTCCAAACAAGCCCAACATGACGTAAACAAATTAATTGGTGTCATGATCCACATGATGACGACGATGATGAAGCTGAGTATTAAGAAAGTGTTGGATTTGCATGAACAAGTTGTAGGCATGCATTTAACAACTCGCTAAACATACTTTTAAAAATATCCAACAGCAAATAAGACACGCACAACAGTCAAGAGTTAAGCAAAACAAAGTGGAGCACGCGGTACGGCTTTTGAAAGATGATCTCCCTCATACAAAAAGGATATAACACATGTGTGTTAAAAAAATAAATCTAAAAACGCTGCGACGAACAACCTTGTCGGGTTTTATTTTTAATACTCTTACGCTTGAGGCTTTAAGCATGGCACGTTGGCACGAACGTCAACAACACAACGCAAAGCAACGTAACGAAATTTGACACAATGGTAATCCTAATTTCAATGTATGACAATAGTAATGTTTGATTATTCTCAGACAAAGTTTTACAACGTGCTCATTCATCATTAAAGCAACAGCGAGATTTCACTATATTTGCGCTACAACAAATCATATCCTTTGAACTGCTTTCATTTGCTGTTGTGCTGTTTTTAATCTTAGTCAATGGTCAGGACTTTGCATATTATACGAAAAATTTACATTTACTTAAGAATGCTCTAAATGAATGCCAAAAATGGCCAAAGTTAATGAACATCCCTCGAATGGCTCGAATCAGCGAATGGCGCCTTTATAAATATATATTTTGATTACACTGAGCTGATTCTCTGCAGCCTCTATTCTTCCTTTGCCACTCTATTTCTACGGTATCGCTTTTGTGTTTAAAGCAATTCTAATTAAAACTTTTTCAAGCAAATATATTTTCCACAAACAGTTTAAAGGTTCTTAAATTCAATTATTTTCTGACTACATTAATTTCTTAACCTGGTAGTAAATTTTCCCGCATCCATCCCACACTTTATGATGTAAGGATACAAGAAACCACAACATAAGAAAAACCGACAAATTATTTCCCAAATATACGCAATAAAATCTTTACAAAGCTAAATTTATTCTGAGCTGTTGGGTTCTCGGGTGAATTCCGTTGTCAAAATATGTGGTATGATAAAATAAATGAAGGCTTAAACAAACAATGAAAAGGAATTTAATTATAATGTTACCTGAAACCGTCCATCCTTTTCTGCTACATACCGCAATCATTCACAATCGCACCCACACATTTTAACTCTTGATTATTCTTGATTGTCTTTGAATATATCTTTTATTTTCAAATAAAAAAATAAATTGTCGATTCAAGAAAAGATTTAGATAAGAGATAAACTGGCTGAAAGGTGCTTAATTGGCTTCTTTACCCAAACACTGGCGGAAGTAAGCAAGACAGAAAGAGTTGCAAAAAAACAAAGAAAGAGAGAAAAGGGTGATTGAAATCAATAAACCATCTCCAAGGCCGTTGATAGCATTAAAAGATACATAAAGGACATAAGCATAAAAGGTTTTCTCATATAGTCTGCTTATCATTCTAAGCGCTTCTAAGAATTTATTATTTATGTGTAAGTGTATCTTTGTTCGTTGTTGTATGTGTAAAAGTTTATAGTTTGCAAAAGTGTGTCTATATTTTCACCCATTAAGTAGGTATATAATATAGAAAAAATTAGAAATTGAATAAGAAAAAACCACAGTTATTTCATTAAGTTCAAGTATTAAGTTTCGAACTTAAAGTTCATAGTTAATAAAAAGATTTTTTACAATATTTGCTATTGAAAAGTCGGTTTTAAAATGCAATGGAACTGTCTTAAACCAAAAAATGACACGTGAGATGTATGCAGGACTGATTAAAAGTAGAATAGATAAATAAAGTTAAATAAAGTCGTAAAAGTTACGTTGAGCATTTAAAACACAGGCTGTTTGTTTAGCTGGCAAGTAAAAGTAGTGGATTTATTTTATTGATTCAATTAGTCTTTCTTTAAGGGAGGTTACATTATATTTTTGGTATACATTTTTTAAAACCGATTTTTTTTTCAATTGATTATTTTTTTATAACTAACTAAGAATATGAACACACATACGTAGGTCCCTCGTCGTCTAATGTCCTAGACTTAACGCTAACCTCTTGTAATAACACTCAGGTCACGGATTGGAGGGTACTAAAACAAGACTCCTTCTCAGACCACAAATATATAAGCTTTAATATTAGCTTCAAATATACCCCATCTCAAAAAATCTTTAGGAACCCCGCTAATGCTAACTGGAAACATATCAGAAGCTTAGTTGAGTCCAGGTTACCTACACCCATAAATATAATCTCAGAAGCCGATATAGAGAGCTCCCTGAAGACCCTAACAGAATTGCTTCTCAAATCATATAATACATGTTGTAAACCCACGCGAACGAACCGACAGACTAGACCACCTTGGTGGAACTCAGATCTCGTAGAGGAAAGACGCGACCTAAGAGATTTCTTTAAGCTAGCAAAAATAGCTGAACAAGAAGAAATATGGGGGGAATACAAAGACAAACTAAAACTTTTCAAGAAGAACGTACGCAGAGTAAAAAGATTATCTTGGAAGAACATCTGCTCTAGCATAGAGAACACTACTGACACAGCAAGGCTTAGGAAGCTACTCTAGAAGCAGCCTTCCATCCAAAGCCAGCTACGCAATGATATTGGCGACTGGACAAAGATTAATCAGGAATCACTTGAGGTGCTTCTGAATGCGCACTTTCCAGGCTGTACCGAAACTTCGACCACAAACACAACACAGTCATGGAGGAGTAATCCGCTGCAGATTCCACACGACCTAATAACAAACGACAAAATCCAGTGGGCAATAAACTCATTCTCAAGATACAAAATTATGTACAAACTTAATAACACGCACAACACAATTGATCATAAGAAGCTAGGTCAAAGCCCTTTCAAGGGCTGAAATGGCCAGTTATTTATTTTTATTTTTTTTTTTTAGATGTCATGAAGATAGCTCCACTTTTGTATCAAATATGATACCCAGGGTACCAAGCGGATAGGCTTTTTTAGAAAACATCTTCTAAAATATGTCTTAATTTTATTAGTTTTTGCCTTAAACCTCCCCTAATAAAGGGTCTGGCAACTTAAAATATTCCGTAAATTAATAAGACCACAAAAATCTATTGTACATTTGCGAAGAAATTCAGGAAAATCTTTAGATTAAAGATTTAATTGCTAGCAAATAAAAATTGGGTAACAAAAGGAAAAAAAAAACACACATCATATCAAAGCGATCAAATCGAAGTCTTTATCCTATACCTATAATACCATACACATCATATCAAGTCCATCATACCATACACATAATGCTCTACTAATTATTCCGTACCCATAAGGTAATACTCATCATTCTTTTCCCATCATACCACACCCATCATAACAAACCCATCATATCTTTTAAACACATCAAATAATACGCATCATACCCATACTCAACATACGCAACCCATCATGCCATATCCTTCATACAATATATATCACATATCATATCCATCATAACATGTCCATGGAACGGCACATCCATCATATAAGCATTTCATTAAACACTTCATACCATAATGATTGTACCATACCAAATCTGTCATATACAATATCATCATACTCTATCCATTATACCGTACCCACCATAAAATACACATCATTCTAATCCAATCGTATAAACACACCAAACCCACCATAACTCATACATCGAACTATATGCATCATACCATACTCAACATATGGAAAGCATCATATGATACCCATTATACTACAATTATCATAGCATTTTCATCATATCTTACCCATCTGTTAAGACGCTTTATACCAATAAAGATTATGTCACACCCTTAGTACTGAACCCATTATACCATATTCATCATACCATAGTCACCATACCGTAGCCATGAGTACAAAAAATATTGGTCTATTTTTTAATCCCAGCACATTATTTTTTTTTTGTAAAAGATTTAAATTGAGGCACTTTTAGACTACTTGCCTAAGGTGCAGATAAACGTGTTGAGCCGTTGTGTTTGTACAAAATAAGTGCAGGTTCATATCACGGTGAACTCGGAAGTAATGCGTTTTTTTTTTTTTTTGTATTAGTCTAAAATATTTAAGAAAACTAGAAACAAGTCTTTAAGTTTATAAAAAAAATCTTAAACCTTCCTTTGGATTGAAATATATTCTTTTCTAGGTGATGTCCTATATGGAATCCAAAAAACTTAGCCCAAGGTTTTTAACCTGGCATTATTCTATACCTATCGTTTCAGACTATAGTCATGCCCATGCCATAACCATCCTACCAGTTACGTTCTACCACTCCTATCTTACCACTCTCATCGCTGATTTTCTCTCATACCATCCCCGTTATGACACATTGATTCTGTCATACGAGTATGCATCTGATTAAGGCTTGATACCATACTCATTATAGCAGTGCACGGTTCGTCTATCCAGGAGTTCATGGATACTCTATACGATGAGAGAAAGCAGCAAATTATCCTCAGAGTACAAATTAACGTGGTACTAGTATTATCCTTCCCTAAACGTTTTGTAGACTAGACATGGTGAAATGACACATCTGACATTCTTCCGTAGTGAACAAAGCTCGGAAAGCAAAGTATGTAACGCACAGCGATTAAAAAAACCTCATAACGAGTGTATCCTTTGGATGTCTCTTAAATTTTTATTGGATTATATAGTAGACACATGAAGATTACTTTTGTATGAAATGTAATATCTTTCAATTGGCCATCTTGGTTCATCTTGTAGACTTAAATCTTTTTTCGAAATATTCTATCACTCTTTCGCAAAATTAGGGTGAAAGTTGGAATTGCTTCTTCACACTTTTGATAAAGCGGCTAGAAAGAAATCTAACACTGCTTAAACTCAAGATCTTGGTGGCCAATTGTTGTCTCCAAAACACGAAATTTCACGTCTCAGAAACTTCGTGCGCAATAATTTGATTCTTTCGCAATTAGTATGGCAATTAGGAACATCATTTTAAAAGAGAGGTTGTCTGTTTTCGTTCATATACTCCATCTTTGAACACAAAAAATTGTTTATCAATTGTTTATCATAGCGCACTCCATTACTTGTAATGGCTCTTCCGTCGTTATTTTTAAAAATTGATGGCTATTTCACACCTCCGGTCTACAATCCTTCCCAAAGTCACTCGTTGCGAGTACATAGGTATCCCTGAATCAGTTGCGGGAGTCAGTTGCAATTTTGCCTATTAACGTAGCCGCCAATGTGAAAATTAGCTTCGTCAGAAAACACAATTTTTCGCAAAGTCATCGTCATAATTTCTTAAATTCAATCAGAGAACGTACTGTGCTGCAGGTTGTCCGCCGACTGCAGTTCTTGATTGATTTCGAGGAAAATTTTCTAGAATCATGCGCATTGTAACTAATAGAATTCAACGAATACTGCTCATTATTCCACGGTGTAGAATTTCATCATGTATTTCAGCATTAATTTCTTTTTGAAAATTTATTTATTCCAGATGGTAAAAAGACTTTTTTATTATTTTTTCTCTCTTTGAAAAACATTTAGTTATAACGCCCAGCAGGTAGTCATAAATACTGACGTCATATTATTCTAAATTAATGCGGAATTCTAATCACATTCTAATTTAGTCTAATAAAAGAAGCGTGCTTTATTTCCACTAAACAATAATCAGCGCTGCAATTAAAAAAGTAGAGCAAGCTTTAACAACGACTGATGTATGTTTACACACATTAATGCGAACTACCATAAAATAGAAACAATAACAACCATAAAGGAGGCAACAAACAATTGGCAAAAACAAAACACAATACGTGGCAGACATGGCAAATACAACAACAACAACAGCAACTACTACTACTACTACTAGCATTTACAACGGATTTCCATGGTAAGCATGGATATAACAAGGTCAAAGTGCAACAAAAATTGCATCAAAAGCAACAAAAACACGCAAAGACCATGAATTAATAGTCCACCAAAATAACTGCCAAGCATTAGAATTCAGCGAAAACTAGATACAATTTCAAAATATCGCACTGATGCGCCAAAAAAAGGGGGAACTATGTAAATAGAATTTTTTTCTGTTTTTGTGGCTATGACACAAAAAACGTATCATAACCAATGGTCGTTGCTCTCTCTAGCCCCATTTCGCTTCGATGTGGCATGATTTAGGCGGCAGTTAGAAAGGATGAGCATGAAGATGTTTACAGAATATTTTTGCCCACAGTTATCTAAAGTTATGCTTATTATGCGTGTTAAGTCTAATTTGTATCTGGCATGCATGTTTTGCCTGACAAATGAGGGACATGCAGTATATTGAATAAATTTAGGCAAGTTATGATTATCGGTATTCCGTATATTGCTGTAGATGTCATGTAGTGTAATTCAAATGTAACTGTTTATGACTGATCAATAGTATGAACTGACAACTGAATGACATTGTATATAAATGAAATTCTTCAGATAGATTTGAAATAGTTATGCTGCTAGTTTCTAGTTGAGGCACGAGTTTGAGACTGAATTGAGACTGAAAGTGACAAATTAAATCAATACTTATAAGAGTTTGAAGAATATTCCTATCAAATTTTGTCTTATTACATTCAAAATCAGTCTATGATTTGATTTCTTTAAGTTTTTTTAAACAAGGTCTTATATTTTTGTACATGGCGTATGAGTGATATTAATTATTAAAATATTGAATTTTATCAGTTCGGTACTTCAGGTTGACCACTTCCTGAGTGTGTATGATCACTTTGAGCTTGATTTGTCAAAAATTTGTTTTTCATTGTTCTTGTTTAACTCAATCTTATAGTTATAAGCAAATCGATCAATTGATGTTGCTCATACGCCATGTACAACATAAGCCGCCTTGATTTTCTTTTAATGCTTTGCGTTGCTTTTTAACTGATTTTCTTCCACCATTCTATTTCTTATCTAAGCACTCTTGAGTAAGAAAAGTCCCATGGCAGTACTTTTATAAATGCTGCTGCACTTGGCCTCACTCGCTTGCGTGTTTTTTGCATTCATGCTATTCTGCCCCACCACCAACCAGAAAAGATGCCCTATGCGCTGATAGGCGGTTTTCTATTTCAACAGTTTTCTTCTCACATTGCTACTCAACAATTAGCACAAGTGTTGCCAGCATGTTACAAAGAGGCTAATTAAAGAAAAGTTGAAGTATTGCCTGAATGCAGGAAAGAGTGGTGCTCAACATGTGCTGAACTGGGTCAACGCAATGTTACAGGTAAGGCTGAAAAACTTAATCAAGTGCTTGTTGATATTCTAGGATTCAGCAATTTTTTTGTTTTTTTTTTCTTAATATCATGTTATGCATATTCTTATGACGAATATGCGTTAAAGAAGGTAAAGCATTTTATAAAAAGAGATTAATTTATCACCCTTTTAATATCTTTGAGGCATTCGTTAATTTTCAAAAGTAATCCACAACTGCTTTTCATGAACAACTAGCCTCGGGTGCGTCTTGACGTGATGCATGAGTGACACTCTTGACATGTTTTTGTGTTATTGTGCATGCAGTATGGTACTTGCTTAAGGCCGCTTTACATTATCCTACTGTGTGTTACGACATGTCAAAATTTTCATGTATGATAGAATGTACAATGGTGTAAACAACGAAAAGCAAAGTGTGTTCGAACCTGTTTTGATTTTTTTGACATGTCGTTCTACATTTTAATTTTTTGGTTTGTTTCTAATTTCATCACACATTCTATCCGACCAGAGATGAGTTTTATAAGATTTCTTCGAATTTAATTTGTTGAAAATCACCAAGCTGCAAGTTACATTTCATCAAATGCTTAAAAGCAAGCAAAATAATGACTGCTTTTATTTTTAATGCACAATTGGCCCTTATAATGCTTACAATAGCTGCTATGTCCCGATTCATTTTAAGTATTTTCAATTTTTACATTTTTATTGAATAAAAGTGCAATGTGACTTTGTGAGATAGTCTAAAAGAGAAAAATTAATTTCTTTATACAAAAATAAAAAAATGACAGTGTGATAAGATTCGGTTATACTTTCTATCTCACATGTCGTAACACACAGTAGGACAATGTAAAGCGGCCTTTAGTTTGCTCCATTTAAACGTTTTGTGCAATTTAAGCGCAAAGAATTCGAGCTAAGCGAAATACTGACATGAACATAATTATTGCGTTTATAATATTTTCATGTTTTTGAAGGAAATTCAAGTGAATTTTCATTTATTTTATCAATGGTTACGAGTTAAAAAATGTTAAACGTTAACATTTGATAGTCTCAGGAACTATAATTTTGTCCACAATTATCAATATATTTTGATACAAACTGCAAATACGCACAAAATAGATAGTAGCTGTTCCTTGCTTCAAAATGTTTCAGAGTGTTTTTACAGAGGTAAAAGACTTTAAATTGGCAACACATCTCTGTGATAGTCGATGTGACATTTCTCGGTTGTTTTGGGATTAGTTTGGTTGGACAGTTCATCATGAATGAATTCACTTGGGTGAATGAGCCAAAGGAAAGATTACCATTGATCCACAATTTCATTAGAAAATTTGGTTTCAATTTGGTTTAGTGATGAAGCACACTTTTGGTTAAATGCTGAAGTGAATAAACAGAATGGCCAGAATTGCAATGAAGCAATAATAATTCACAAGCCTTTATCAAAACACTATTCTCATCCAGAAAAACTCAATGTTTTGTGCATGTTATAAGCCAGTAGAGCTCATTCTGATGAAAAACTGTGATGATCACATCATTACAGTCAACGGTGAGCAGTACAGAAACATCATTGCTAACTTTTTCTTGTCTAAATTGGGAGGCAATAATGTTGCAGATATACATAGATAGACATCTCGCGATACGACTTATATATTGAAAGAAGCATTTGACGAACTTAGCTTATTTTCTTTGAGAATATGTTAAGTAGCTTATCTACTCCGATAAACCAGAAACATTCTAAGCGTTATTGCCGAAATACAGCCTGTTGTACTGCAAAGAGTTCGTGAAAATTGGAACTCACTGCTATGCTATGTACGCGTCAGCCAGCCACTTGTCCAAAATCATATTCATACATGAATTGTCCAAAAATAATCTTTCAAATAATGTTTATTTCATTGATTTTAAAAACATTTTTCTATCTTTTATTTCAATTTAAAGTTCTCCGGCTCTAAAAAAACACCCAATATCTACAAATTATTAACTGTTCGAAGAACAATTCAATTTAATTAATCTTACATTTAATTATTACTTTTTATTACATATTTAAAATAAGACTTCACTCCATATAGTTTCAATCAAATCGCAGTATCGGAATTCAGTTCCTATTAGTGACCATTTGATCACTTAAAGCATTGGTGGCTAGGAAAAATGGTTAAAGTAACGATTAACATTCTTAATTAGCGATCAAGTAACTTTAACTAACAGCTTTGGATGCTTTAGCCTTAATTTAGAAATTTGCGTTTGCGCCGCCATGTTGTTCGACGAACAGATTCGCTGATGTGTAAGCCCTTTTACTGAAATGAACAACATGGCGTATGAGTAGCATTTAATTGGTATATTGAAAAAAAAAATTGGAAGCAAGAAGTCATTTGATTTCTATCAAGCTTTGCTTCGTTGAATTCAGATCTGTTCTCAGCTTCTATTTAAATAAAAGACCGGTATGACATTTTAATTACATATTTATTTTGAATAAAAACTTTTTAACAAAAAAAAAACCGACCTCAAAATCACTACAAAGTAAAAAATAATTTTAAATAACTTTTCCCATTCATTTCTTGGTCATATTTTAAAAGCTAATTATATGTATTATAATATTGGAAATCTTATCATTTTAATTTTTTCTATTTTGTTTTATTATCATCAATACGTTAATTGCTTTATGTACATAAAAGCTTTAAAGTCGGCGCTTATCTTACTATGTCGAAATAATTTTATTTTAATTTTTTCTAATTTGTTTTATCATAAAAATATTATTAACTTTATGAATATAAAAGCTTCTTAGCGATTTTTTTCTTTCAATTGACAATTTTTGAGTACGCTGAATAAAGCCAATGTGTTCCATGCATTATTTGTGCAGCTGTTACACACTATGTCATATTCAATATGAGCTTTACAAGCTCACCCAAACCAGTTTAGTGAGAAATTTAATGTGTACAAAGCTTTTAAAATTACTACAGTGTCACTAAGGCACTAAATAGTGCACGGATGGTAAAAGATCATGATTGTGTGTCAAAGATGAGCGCCGACTTCAAAGCTTTTATGTTCATAAAGCAATTAATATATTGATGATAATAAAACAAAATAGAAAAAATGAAAATGATAAGATTTCCAATATTATAATACATATAAATAGCTTTTAAAATATGACCAAGAAATGAATGGGAAAAGTTATTTAAAATTATTTTTTACTTTGTAGTGATTTTGAGGTCGGTTTTTTTTTTGTTAAAAAGTTTTTATTTCTTCCTTTTTAGAGAATATGAAATATTTTATGTAAAAGTTATTCTTAGGGAAAATTTCAAACATTAAACTTTGTTCTTAAAAAATTTGTTTTGTTAATTCCTGAAAGTTTGTTGGGTATTTTTCATTTCTGCTTCTTTGAAATTTTTAGTGCCACGCCCTTTATCTAAATAAAGGACGCCCACTGTATTTACCGTACCTTATAATGATTCTACCTAGCCCTGTGGCAAATTTCAGTTTCCAAGTATCAATATTAACCGTAATATAGTACTTTCCTTAAAGTGCCACACCCTGTGTACAATCCCGCTCACTTTTTTAATGATTCTACCTACCCACCTACCTACATACCAAATATTAGTACGCTAGTGTCAATATTAACTGAGATATAGTATTTTTATAATTTTGACACGCCCCTTTGTTGAATAACGCCCACTTTTTTGGCCGTAATTTGTAGTAACTGTACCTACCCATGTACTAAATTTCAGCACCCTAGTGTCAATATTATTTGATATATGGTATGTTTCTAATATTGGTACACCCATTTGTCGAATAACGCCCACTTTCTTTACAGTAAGTTTTAAAAATTGTGTCTACCCCTGTACTAAATTTCAGCACCCTAGTGTCAATACTATTCGAGATACAGTGTTTTTTAATATTGCCACACCCCTTTGTTAAATTAACGCCCACTTTATTGACTGTAATTTGTAATAACTATGCCTACCCATGTACTAAATTTCAGCACCCTAGTGTGAAAATTATTCGATATATAGTGTGATTCTAATATTGCCACACCCCTTTGTCGAATAACGCCCACTTTATTTGCAGTAATTTATAAATATTGTGTCTACCCCTGTACTAAATTTCAGCACCCTAGTGTCAATACTGTTTGAGATACAGTGTTTTTTTAATATGACCACACCCCTTTGTCAAAAAACGCCCACTTTATTGACCGTAATTTGTAGTAATTGCGCCTACCCCAGTATTTTTACTGCATATTTCAGTACCCTAGCGTCAATATTAACTGAAATACAGTGTTTTTCTTATATTGACACGCCCCTTTGTCGAATATCGCCCACTTTTTTAAAAAAAGACCTCCGCGTTCATGGTATCTATCTGTTGACAAAAAATTACGGAAATCGGGCAAGAGCTGTAGGAGTTATCGATGTACATTAGAGTGGCCCTTAAATTTTTTTTTTAGAAATTGAACATGTGCGGTGCTCTCATTTGTTTCTTATCATATCAAAAGTATATTGTGAAAATTTCAAGAAAAAATATTAATATTTAGACGTGCCGCAAAGTATTTTACATAACATTATCTCTCAAACGAGCTACCATCCGTTGAAATTGACTACAAAGTGAGAAAACTATAACTATTTTGTCGAGCGAAAAAAAAATTTTAATTTTTTTCGAAAATTATTTTACTAACGCTCTACAATTATGTTTAACCGATCAACTTATTACATTTAAAACAAAAAATATATTTAATTGAATCTACTAAAAGTGAAAGCACTGGTGACCTTCTAACATAGATGTCCTTCAAGTATTATTTTTTAAGATAAAAACAGTGAAATTATCTTTGAATACAAGTGCAAGTCTTACTATAGAAGAATGCAAATTAATTGAACACTTGTACTTTTTGTGTTTTTAAAAAAGTTTATTATTTTTTATTCAGGCCTAATCACGAAGGTGGCCCTTGTTGTAATAATTGGCCCATTGAACAAAACCCACATTTTGCTTGCGCCAAATTTACGACGAAATGCACTTGCGAAAATTAACTATAACAAACAACAACAACATACGCATCGAAACGGCGGCGCGACCACCAAACATACAGCATTGTTGTTGTGCGTGTGTTTTGTTAGTGGAATAGAAATTCAGACGATCTCGTGTCCTGCTACGCATGCTTGTCGCGTTTGTATTTTGTTTTTGGAATTTTTTTTATCAACACTTTCTTTGCACTTGCAAAAAGCAACAAAATAGGTTGCCGTCAATGGTGGTGACGCTAACATGTACGCTTTTGTTGTTGTTAATGTATTTTGTTGTTTATTTTAATCAGGCGATTATCTTTCTTAATTAGGCTTTGGCCCTTTTATTCATTTCGCTGATTAGGCCTGCTCTAGGAACTCAACTGGCTGAGCTGGACTAAAAACCTAACTGTGAAAATCAGTTCTTCTCTTATTTAAAGGCTTTTAATATAAACAAAACTGAGGATGGCTTGATCGCGTTATTATAAACAAAAGTATTTCATCACAAGATGAAATATTGCATCAGCCAGAATATTTGCTGACATAACAAATTTAAGCTTAAGAAAAAGAATCTTAAGACAAAACCATTATTGAATCTTTAAGATACAATTTTCTTTACATTTACAATTTACTTATTGAATAAAGGGTGATCTTAACTTGCATAGATTTTTGGAAAAAGGCAAGCATACCTAACAGAGTTCCCCCATCGATGTGTTCAAAAGTTGTTAGATTTGAACAAATGTTCGAAAAATTTTCAAAGAAGTCAGTAACGCACAACAGAAAAGCAACAAATTAAGGAGACTTTAATCTGCGATGAATTTTACAATCTATTTGATATTTGACACAGGGACGTTCTGAACCTAATCCGAATAGAGGAAGACAGCCAGTTTTTACTACTCCAGAAAGAAAATGGAAGACCCGGTTGCATGATTGACGTTGCATGATTGACGTCTTAAGAGCATGGCAGAAGCTCAAACTTATTCGGAAAAAAAAAGAAAAACAGAGGAAGCGCAAACTCGAGGAGAAGAAGCGGGAGAAAAGTATGATTTATAAAATAATTAAAAATTGGTTTAGCTTTATTATTTGAGATCTTACGAGTATTATAATGTAGAAAGAGCACAGGAAAAATATCATATGAATTACAGTTTCCATGAGAATTAGTACTACCCAGATAGACAAATGTACCTTTTCTCCTCCTTTTGTGTTGTTCGATGAAAGTATTCCAACAGAAATTAAAGTTGACATGGCTAAAAAAATCCAGAAAGATGACCAGTTTGAAAGTGATAGCAGAAAGAAAGTATTTTTATATAAAGAAGATATGCAAACACCATCTTCTTTTGACTTTTTGAGACTTTTTATCACCATCATCAATGAAATTTTCCCAACGTTTCAAAATTGGAACAGATTTCCTTTGTTCTAATCTACACTGATGTTCTGAAAATCATTACTTCTCTTAAATTACTGAACGACACAGCTTAACATGCGGTTAAATTAATAACTGATTTTAATAGCCTCCTAACTAAGAACACAAACCAACAGGATTATCTCCTAAAAGTATATATGTATTTCTCATTATTTGATTGAGAATTTAATGATTATCCGGGACTATCGTAAGAAATATCCAGGATACAGTCGTGAAATTTTATTTTGGCCCTACGAGCAATAACTAAAGTAAAAACAATTATGAATAAACGGTGTTAAGTTTAAATAAAAAAAAATAATAAATGTATTGATTAAGATTTAATTTTATGTGGTTATTGTTGTGTTAGAAACGTACAAACTTTATACAATTTATAATTAGAAACATAATTTTTTTCAAAATAATTGATTTTACTTATGTATTTTCGAAAAAAGTATTTTTTAAAAATAGCTTTTTGCTTCACTAAAAATTTTGAGTTTTCGCATTTTTTACCCGATTTCGACACATAATATCTCTTTGGAAAGAAATGTTTATGCTCATGCGCCAATAAAAGATTGAAAAAAAAAATTAATTGCATTAACTTCATTTGTTTTCGGGAAAAAAATATTTTTTAAAAACAATAAAAATGTAATTTTCGTATTAGTCAACCGTTTTCGACGAATGATAGCACGTTGGAAAAATAAATTAAATGCCTAATGCGATATTTTGTTTCGTTGATTTAAAAATCACACAAAATTGTCTTAATTTTAATTATTGTTGAAAAACAACAATTTTTTCAATATGAATGTGTATTTCTAATGAAGTTTCGCTTTGCGGCACGTCTAAATATTAATATTTTTTCCTGAAATTTTCAGAATATAATTTTGGCATGATAAGAAACAAACGAGGGCACCGCACATATTCAATTTATAAAAAAAAAATATCGCATACAGTTAAGGGCCACCCTAATGTACATACATTTAAAAAAAAAAAAAAAAAAAAAAGCGGACAAGCCAACGAACTTGAGAACCTCCTCCTTTTTGAAGTCGGTTAAAAATAAAGACTTACATGGAAATGTTCTCTCACAACATAATTTCAACGTATAGTATATTTTAATTAAAAAAACTAATCTAAGATAGAAAAATTAACAACTTCTTGGTAGGTAGTTTCCTTGTATAACTTTTGTGTGCCGTGTCCACATGATTTTCAAGCAAAAATCGGCTAGCATTGCTGGGGACCACTTGTCATTTTTAAACATTTTTTTTCATAATTTTTTTTCATAAATTTTTCCAAATGCGCAGTATCTTCGAGGAATTCCATCTGCATGCTCAGCAGACATGGTACCAGGATTTTCTAGGAAGAAATCTCAGTGTGAATTTCCTGCATTCGAACTTAAATGTCATGATGCTTCTGAGTTTTTTATACGAAGAATGGAGTTCCTGACCAGCTCTTCGTAATTGTGTGCTCTTTTATTTCCAAGGAAATTCTGACATTTATGTATACAAAAGCTACTCATGCTCTTCTTTCTTTATTGACCAGCTTAGATTTGAACATTTGGTCTTTAAAGATTTATCTTATTTGAGAAGCAACATACATTCCTTTCCTTCCTTCCTGGATTAGTTTGGATTCACTTTTGCGTAGGAATTTTCTTTTTAGATGTTAGATAATCTACACTTCTATGGAGAGGCGGCTAAAATGTGTTTTGGTTGTCAACTAAAGCCTTATGTGCTATTATTTACTTCCCGGAATCGCAGTGATCTTAAGGTCCAATTTCGTTGTACGTAATGACTTGATTTTGTTTTTCACCTTTCAACCTTGCTAGTATTGCCACCATTTTGAAATCGTCACAAATATTCCAAAAATAGCGCTTGTACTGAAATCTATTGCGCATTAACTTCATATTCTCGAATTTTTTTTTGTTTGTTTTGTTTTTTTATATTTATTGCATGAGCTAATGGAACTGATGGATATAGATGCCTATTATGAAACAACACTGATTTTGGAATCAGTGTGGATTAATCGATGAAGAGTCTATTCAGCTGGTTTCTTTTGCAGCTGCAGTGCCTCTTACTACAAAATAACTGTTTTTGTTTAGTTTAATTTGGCACAGGCCCTTCGCCACTTTTTCAGGGAAATTACTGCGCTTAAGTTCCTTCATATATCAACATTAGTAAAAATGCTTATTGTTTCGAAATGTGATGGACAGAACAGTGTTTTTCAACCTGCTGATCGCGACTCTTAGAGGGTCCGCACCGACTTGCCCGAGGGGGGTCACGGCCTCAAGCTAGGTTTAAGCCAACGTAAAAAGCAAGATTGTAGGTTCTATACAAAAATAAAAAAAAACCAATTTTAATGTGAAGGCTGTGTCTGTTTATTCTTAAATAATTTTACGAATTGTGTTTCTATTTTGATGACACAGACAACCATTTAATTTACCGATGTCCTAATGGTCATCAAAGGGTTAAGTTACATTCAGAATATTTGAGAAGTTTTACGAACCAAGTTTTACTTTCTATTCATTATTGCTTCTAACTTTTGAATACATTTCGCCCAATATCAGTGAGGATTTCTCTACGTGGTGTTTTCTTGTAAGTTGGACTTCGTTGTTGAAGTTATCAGAGATCTCTTCTCATAACACCATTATTTCTCAGTTGAGATGCAATTTGCGTGGATAAAGCATATCCTGATTGAGATTTTTTGTTAACTAAAATTATGGCGAGCTAAAAATAAGTGTGTACTGAAAAAATCTTGTTATAAAAATTTGAGTAACATGATTTATGTTGTGCTTGCGATGCCATGTCAGCCAGTGTCATTTTTATGAAACTCGATGATTTTGTTGAAAAAAGCATACGCAAAGTTTATTGATTTTTTTTTGGTTCAACTTTTGCAAACGATTTCTCAAACAGCTTGAATACAAAGGAAATAGCTCCAACACGCATGACATAATTTTTTTGTACAATTCTCCTAATTCTCCTCTAATCTATATTGGATTTGAATAAGTTTGAATAAGTTTGTCAAATCATAGCATTAATCATCAGTGTCAAAGGCATGCCTTTTGATTGTGAATGGCACGGTTGATGTCTTGCCGAAAATGAATGCGCATAAGCCAAAAGCTGTCAACTAAGATTGTTAGAAAATCTTTTCTGTTGTTTTTTTTTTGTTTGTTTGTTTTGTTCCGGAAGAAAATGGCGCAGCTGAGATCGAGAAAGCTCTAATAAAATTTAAATATTCATTCAACATCATAACGATTTATCACTGTTTTTTTTTTCACTCTCGTCTAACAGCTGCCTAATTTAAGCTATTCTTAATACAACTTCAAAGCCAATTTATATTTAATTTATTTATTTCATTCGAAAAAGGAAAAAAACATGCTAAAATAAGATGAGGGGAAAATAATAAATTACATTGACATACCTTAAATAAAACAGAAACAACAGCTGAGCTGCACAGAAAAAAAAGAGTAGAACTTTTACCTAAAAATGTAGTCAATTCAGCTAAAGTAATCCGGTGATTTTCAGTCAACGAATTTGATTAGGTGCGCTACCAATTTCTAAATGTTAATTATATGAAATTATATTGGGTAGTTTAACTGCGAGAGTAGCTAAAAAAACCTAAATATTTAGGTGTACCTTCAACCATAAAATAGATAAGACACATAATTTATTAGAAGAATTAGCTAATTTTTTTTAAACTATGACCACTTCAGATTAGGCAAGCCACCTACTAAGTGTAGAAAAATCATCTAATTATTTAGATAGCATTCCCACTTAAGAGTGGGAATGCCGTGCAAAAAATATGCAAAAAATTTGTTTTTTGTTTTGCAATTTCTATTTTGAAGTGAAACTTTCCTTAGGTGACTTTACTTCATTTCGTCACATGATAGAGAAGAAAGATTTGTTTTATAGTAGATAGAATGAGAGAGATATATACATTGTATAAATGACTGAACAATTTCTTTGCCACCGCTGAGATTTGAACCTTTGATCTCAAGATTTCAACAACCAACGCCTTATCTATTGAGCTAAATTTGCAATCCAGAAATTTACTCTACATACCAATTAATCAAATTGCTGTAGATGGCCAGTGGAAACATAATTTCAGAGTTGTGGACCTCATATTTTTATATACATTTTGTTCACAAATTATCAAACGGCGTAACAGCACAGCGTTAAAGCGTTTGACTTGAACGCAAGCGGCCCGAGTTCGATTCTCGCAATGAGGCTTTACTTTTTGTAAAATTTTCTCACTTTGTTTTTATTTATGTTTTTTATAGGAGAGCGCTGTGCTCTTTACTTTTGCGTTTTGCAAAATTTTAGTTGAATTAACTAATTTGAATTAGGTGAATTACCTAATGCATGATTGTTTAATTAACTGTGTAAGTAGAAAAGTTGTTGAAAAGATTAGGTGAAATAGAAACTTTCACATTAGCTAAACTAGTTTAGGTAATAAATCAATTCTTTTATTTTCTGTGTGCTTTGATGATTCTCTTGTTTATTTTTATTGATTATTTTTTGTCAAGGAAACACAGCATTAGAGGAGTTGATCCAGTGGATCAAATTTTATTTTATTTAATTTTCTGTTATATTTATGTATATATATATATAACTGTCATATTCTTGTGGTGTCCTTGGCATAGTTGGTTAAAGTGCGTGGCCTCTATGTCAACGAACTTGGAGACTCGGGTTCGAATCCCAGCAGCGACAGAAAATTATTTGAATTAAAATAATTTTTCTGTACCTCCGCCACCTCTCTGCAGACAATGGCAAACCTCAGATAGTAATCAAAATGCCATGTAAAGCTTCTTGAGAACAAGAACATTCCGTTCATCGCCGTTCGGAGTCGGCTTTAAACCTGTAGGTCCGGTTCTCGGTCAATTGTGTACAAACTTAATAACACACACAGCACAATTGACCATAAGAAGCTAGGTCAAAGTCCTTTCAAAGGCTGAAATGGCCAGTTATTTATTTATTTATATTTATGTTCCTAGTAACAAGAAACTCGATAAAAAAAATATTAGCAGCGATAAAAAAAATATTGAATAGAAAATTTAAGCATAAATTATGCAGTAGCCACATAACATATTTCTAACTCACCCAGTAATTTTAAGCATGTGAGTATATTTAAGATTTTCTATTGAAATTCTTTTAGACCATGGTGGCATAAGTTGTTGTTCGTAGTTCAGTGTTTTTTCTTGACAATTCTGACTATTGGCTCTCAGCCACGTATCTACCTTGTTTATTCTACCATGTTTAAGATATTCTATTGAAATGGAAAAAATTGCCTCATATGTTAAATGAACTGTATGTGTGTTGTTTTGAAGTGATTTTTTGTGTATTTTTTTTTTTATTCAGCATATGACGGCGTAGTCTATAAAAATATTGATTTATGTACTCGCATGTGGCTTATAGCGCCCTCTGAAGTAAAATATTTTATTTTTAGATATGTCGCTTAAAATTCAAATGCCTTTGTTTCGTTCTAAAATAAATAACCTTATATTTTGTAAAATTCGAAAGAAAGAATTTTCGAGTTTGTTTTAAAAAATGTTCGTATTTAATACTTGAGCACTTGAACTCAAGTGAAAAAAAAACAGCTGTGAAAATGTAAGACCAAGCTCAAAATACCCAGTTAATGTTTAAAAATATAACTTCTGCTCTGTCTAATGAATCACTTTCATGCATACTGAGCTGCGTTAAGCCACCCTATATTGTGTTGGCTCGGATTCTTTTCAATTTTTTAAAATCTTCCGTAACATTTGCAGTATTTTTTTAAATATTTTATTGTACATTCTCCATGAGCAACTATTTAAAAATCATAAAAAAATTAATTTTATTTTTATCAGATGTGAAAAGAAATTTTTAATGATTGATTTTTTGTGTATCTTTTTGGGTATTTTTAATGAAAATGAGTAAATGAAAAAATCATTTCTGAACTTTATGCTGTACACATACAATTGGGCCTATTCGGCGAAGTCTGTTATTCTGTTACACATTTTCTGTTATCAATCGTAACAGATGTCGATCATAAAAGATCTGTTAAAATTGGTATTTAGTATACCAAACTTTTATGACACCTTGTTATCAATCTTCGAAAATAAAAATCTATTACAATTTCGTTAACTTCTGTTATAAAACAGCTGATTGTTATATATTTATTCATAGTAAACAAAATGCATAGCGAAAAAAGTAAGTTAAGGGTGGTTTTAGGCAAAAACTAGTTTTTATGATAATTTAACATTTTCAGTATATTTCAGTCGTCTTGGAATTCGCTGCTGGTACATCAACGTTCAAAAACCAAGCAAAAAAAAAGACAAGTAAACAAAATGTTTGAGCTTTTTGAGATATTCATGTTGGTACCAACGCTGCCGGCCAAATTGCTTTTCATCTTGCATTTGCTCTCCTATGGTTGGTGTACTCGAGGGTGTCGTTATGGAGTTAGCTGATTGTGCACTGCATCTAAATACTAGGTCAAGTTGTACCAACAACTGATCCAGCTGTGGGCCTCAAAGATGTTGCCACTGCCTTCATGGTTCGTTCAATGCCACGTAAGGAGAGTATGGACCGCAAGGATTTGCTCTCGGTCAATGTGAACATTTTTAAGGTGCAGCGCCAGACGCTGGATCAACAGGCACGCAAGGATATTAAGGTGTTGGTCATCGGTAATCCAGCCAACACCAATGCTCTGGTTTGTTTCACCACTATGACACGTTTGGATCAAAATCGTGATACTACACAGATTGCTGTAAAGTTGTCTGTGCCCATCATCGCCGTCCAAAATGTCATCATTTGGGTCAATAATATTTCGACCAGAGATCTGCAATGAGTACTAATGAAATTATTATACTTAAGTCATGAGCCATGATTATTGGTGCAAGTGTGTACTTATACCTACTCAACAAAATACTTTGACTCATTCCCACCAAAACCCAAAAATACCCATTGTACTTCTACACACACACACAAGGGTTAATGATCTTACGTGACTCACTTGGTCATGTGAGAGGAAAATAAGTATGAGTGAGTTGAGTATTATTTTGTGTTTTGCCTTTACTTATTCTTTTTGCTGATTTGTTAACTTTTTCGTGTGAGAAAATGAATAAGTTGAGTATTATTTTGTATTGTGCCTTATGCTTTTTGCAAAACAATTATAGTTTGTTTCAAAAAAATTCAAATAACAAGAAAGCTGAATTAAAAATGAATATAAGTACTTAAGTCGGTATGCAAAATAAATACATTGAGTCAATGAGAGAGTTGAGCACTGCACCGGTTCATATCAACAGATAACTTATTCTTTGTTGCTTTGTGTTAAGTGATCGAACATGTATAAGTGGACATGAGTGCAAATTCTTCTTTGACTTAAATCCACTAACACTAATTCTTGTGTTAGTCAACCAATGACTCAAAAACATGAATAATTGCTGGTCTCTGATTTCGACTCAATTCCCTGATGCTAGAAATGCGACAGTGTGCAAAAAATCAGTCTGGGATGCCGACTTACTGCAAGGAGATTTTGATGAGTCTAAGCTCGATATAACAGCCAACGAATTAGTTGAGAGTTGAAACAAGTTTAAAAATAAAATGTTTTTATTGAACTATATTTAAAAATAGTAAGAAATGATCTTCGACCCTATGGCCGAACCAAAGTATATTCAAAGCAAAGAACGAAAATAAACAAAAACAAATCGTTCTATTCTGTTACCTTCCGATCTTTCAAGCAAACGAAACAAAAACGATTCAAACAACAAAAGAACTATTGAGCGTCTGTTTTATTTTTCGTTTGCTGTTACTAGCGAAACCATAAACAAAACAAAATGATTGAGCGACGAAGAGACACAAATGAAACCGAAACAACGATTCGTTAAACGATCGTCGGATAACAACAAAAAAATGCTCTACTTCGCATTATTTTGCGCAGTTTGCATTTTTTTGCAGGGTTCTTATCAACAATGTTGCCTCAAACTTGATGAATGTTTGGCTTAGAATATCAGAGTTAAAGAGAAAACAAAGCAAACGAAAATAAAGAGGACAAAAGTATAGATGTGATCTTCATTGATAGATTCTTCAAATAAATTTTTTTTTCTACGTTCACAAATATCAACCACTGAATGATGACAACGCTATTGACAAACAGGTCAAAAGCAAAATTCAAAATTAACTCGATAGAAGAGGCAAGCATCATTTGCATGCTGACTCTTTCCACGGAGTTTGAGTTCAATGCCTTTTGCATACCAGTGATCATTAATGAAACGTTTGCTTTGGTTTCGTTTTCTATACAGACACGTTAGCAAAAATTATAAAAATTTCGTTAGTTCTCTCTCCCACTGAAAAGTTTCGTGTTTCGTTCGCCCTCACGAGTGAAACGAGTGAAAAATAACGTTTTTGTATAATCCTCTGAGAATTCGGTTCGGATATCGTTTCGTTTATTTTCGTTCTCTGATTCAAAGTCTTAAGCAGCCAATAAAATGTTCATTTGTAAAAGCATTTTCGTCATAATTTTAATAGAAAATATTCACTTTTGTATTTTGATAAAGTTACTTTGGATGGGAAGTAGGCGTGGTTTTTATTCGATTGTTGAATTTCATACTCAAATTACATGTTAATTTAACATTGTTAAATATCAAAGCTCATATGCAAAAATGCAAATTGAGTGCATATTAATAAAAATAAAAGATAAAAGCTTAAATATCGAATTTCGTGATGATAGCTTAAAGATTACGGCTGTAATAGTGATCACAGACTTTGGATGTTCCACAATTGGTTCCAATTTATTCATGGGCAGTCGAGCATTCACCTTGTCCAGTCGAAATAGCTGCACGAAGGGCACATCAGGAAGCTCGAATGGTTTGCTTTTAAGCCACAACTCTAGCAGAGTTGCTCGATGGTTTCTTCTAAAAAACATTAAATTTAACACAATCATATGCATATATTTAAACTTAACAACTAGTTTACTTACATTGTTCACCTTTTTTCGGCATTTCTTAATGATATTCTAAAATAAATATCCATTTCAGAAATTTAATGTCACTTTAATATAAATTTGTTATCATAAAAGACTCAAAAATCTTTCTGTTATTCTGTTATGGTTTTTAACAGATTTCATAACAGATGTTGTCGCGCTGAATACCAATTATAGAATTTGGAATAGATTTTTTGACAGTTCGAAAATCTGTTATGATTTATAACAGATTTTGTCATGCAGAATATGAATTTAGAACGCATAACAGGTTTTTTGACAGTTAAAAAATTTGTGTGGAAAATCATAACAGAATTTTTTATAAAAGATTGCGCAGAATAGGCCCAAATGATGGAAAAAATAATAGAAACAGCTTGTAAGTTTTTCTTTTGTTTGATTATTTTTTGAGTAATGAATTTTGTTTTCAAAGTTTACTTGTGACTTAAAGATTAATAGAATATCTATCAGAATATAAAATAAAATCAGCTTCAAGCAATTCATAAAACAAAAAACAAAAAAGCCATTGCATTTATTGTCCTTGGAAAAAATATTAGAAACAAAAGACTTATAACTAACATACTATTTTTTTCCTTAAAATCGACCAATTTTATAATATAAATTAGTTTAACATTGATATTTTGTTGTGCCATTAAGGTTTTTTAGAATTTAAATGTACCGACGGCCCACGGAATCCACCACTTTAGCACAAAATCAGGATCAATATCATACTGCACTTTTTTCCCTCTTTATTTTTGGATTTATAGCCAGATACTTTCTTCTTTAAGTTCCCCCAAAGGTGTTCAATTGGATTAGGGTCTGGTGGCTGCGATGGCCATTCTAATAAATTAATGCTATTGTCCCGCAATGCTTACTTCACACTTTTTTAACAGTATTTAAATAAAATTTTTCAATATTTGTACATTCAATATTATTAACAAAAGTAGAATGCGTTTCTATTTTTTTTTCCAATACGAATTCTAGTTCACTGCTTTAAAACTTTGCACAATTCATATTTTGACCGAATATCGATTTCCAAATTTTGTGTACAGTGGGTTACATTCATAAAGTGTGCTTTTAAACTGAATAGCATTCTTCGAAATGCTGAAATGCTTGCCGTTTCTATTATTTTTTGCCACCACTGTATATGAAATACTTCTAGTATATTGGCAGTACTCTCAAGATATATTTGTCAACATTAGAGTGCAAATATATTGTTATATGAGCGAGAAAATATATAAACGAATTTACCTGAAATTAAATTTCAAAATAAAATGACTCAGGAGCGCTGTCTTTACTGTTAAAAATTTAATTTAAAATGTTTGTTGTTTGAATTTTTATGGTTTAAATTTTTCTTGCTTGAATTCTTCTTTTTAAATTTAATTATATTTCACACGTTGGTGTTATAATTGTTTTGTAATGGTGTGTATCTATGATTTGTGCAATGTATATGTTTTGTTTTGTTTTCTGTTTGGGGCACACGTTTTTCTGAATGAAATTAATTGAAAATGTAGGTTGCTGCCAATATAGAAGTATTACATATATGGCTGTACACACAGTACCTCTAGTTTGCTTTTTTTTTTTTGTTTGTTTTTTGTTTGTTAATACTTTCATCAACCGGTCAAACAACCGCTGACTTTGTTTTTTTAAAATAATTCTTCTTTTTATGTTCTGTTTTATTGAAATGTTCCGACAGCAGGAAATTTGTTTTATTTTGTGTACACAAATTTTTTTAAAAAAATCAATTTTTGTGCTGAAAATATATTTGTAAGCCTTTGATTTTTCGATTTTGCTGATACGGGTGGTTTTTTCCTATCGTCTATCGTCGCTTTTGTCGCCCTTTCTCCTATCGTTCATATAAACAGAAAATCGATGATAGAAAACGTCACAATACCGGCATGTCATATATTGCAATAACAAACTAGGTCGGAAAGTAGTGAAGATCCCAAATTTTTAAATTTTGTTCTTCTTTTCTTTATAAATTGACATGAATGTTGTAACGACGTAAAATATCAGAAAAATTTTTATTGAACAATTTTGTTATTATTTTATTATTGTTCACCTATACCTATATTTTTTTTCTTTAAGTTAAATAGTAGAATAATAAAATTTTTATTGAATTTATGTTATTGCCTTATCACCCTGTATTACTTTACGCCGACAAAAGTTTGAGGAAAATAATAAGAGAGCAACGCAATAATGATACTGCAGTCTGCAGAGCTTATATGAGAATTCGTTTTTGTTTGAGCTGATGGGTGAGAGCTTGCATTGTCGTGGTGGAAAATGAATCGTGTTCTGAGACTGGTTTCCCTAATTTTTCTGAACACTTCTGACAGACAAATGGTGGTGTACCATTCAGAATTGACCGTTAAACGTTGCTCTAGTGAAACGGTGACACCATGTTCAGTTATTCCGAAAAAACAGGCGACCATTTGCTTCGAAGTGCTTCGTGCGCGAAACAACTTTTGTTGCATTTGGCTAGTCTTGAAGTACCCATACAGTTGATTGTTGTTTAGTTTTGAGTTCATATGCATATATTCATGGTTCGTTACCTGTTACGATGTCATAGACATGTTTTAAAACACCGTTACGTATATACATACTCACCAAACAATAATTTCATGCAACGCCGTTGCATGATTGTTGCATTTACGATATTGGATAAATCTCTCTCCATGACCCAATGATTTATAAATTGGTTGTCTATTTTTGTGCTGGTCATGGACGAGTGCGTAAGAAGTGCGTGAACCACTCGATGTCTATTCGAGACCAGGCTCGAAACCTAGCTGACATAGAAAAATTTTTAATTTGAAATTAATTTTCCTGATCGGCCGTCACTCTTTGTAGACAATGGCAAACCTCAGAGAGTAAATAATGCTATTTTAAGCTTCTTGAGAACATGCACATTAGTCGTTCGGAGTCAGCATAAAAACTAGTAGATCCCGTTCTCAATCATTTATGTACAAACATTTCATAACACGCAAAACACAATTTGATCATGAAAAGCTCGGTCAAATTCCTTTCCAAGACTGAAATGGCCAGTTTAGTTTTTTGTTGTTTGTTTTCCTGGATTTCGGTGATGATTTTTTATGTATAAATAATGCTCGATGAGCATACGAAATTCACTTTTTTCCATTTTCATCGAAATTCACAAGATTGTCTGCTTTCAATTGCTGTCAAATACAAACTAAACAACGCAGCTTGCTCAAAATTTAACAGTAGTATATGAACACATGGTAGTTGACAGGAAAAAAGTTAAAATTAAAATTACTACGGGGTAAATTCAAAAAGTCGTTGACTTCTCAAATTGCCCTCGTATTTGTCAGGGTGGTCCTACAACAATTACTTAATCAGCTTATAATCAACACAAAGTGTACTTTAATTAAAAGTGCAAATAAATATGCACAAAGTTCGAATCCAGAAAATTGAGTTTTTCTAATTAATTTTGGGCTTCATCAATGAACACTCATTGATAGTAAAGTTAACCCAAATCTAATCTATTGCAATCATAAGCAAACAAAATGTCAATATTTTTAAAATATTTTTTTTTGCATTGACAATATTTGGACATGGGTAAAAATGAGCTTAAAAGTGCTCGAATGAAAGTGGATTTAAGAAAAAGGAAAACGGATGGTTTAAGCTGAGTGAATTTTCATTCATCAATCCGCAGATACTTGAAAAATCAATTGTTCGATTTATTTGTTTTTTTTTTATATGAAGTATTTTTTTGTTCTTTTTATATGAAAAGCTGAAGAACTCTTGCTTGATCTTAGGGCAGCATTTTAAGCCTTTTGATACAAGAAAAATCTTTTCGTTGCTGCTGTCAAGTACGGAGCAAATAAAAATAAATTCAACTCAAACCTTTATCAAGGAAAACAAAAACACTACAACAATGAATAATGCTGAAATTTAAGAAAAAAATTCTAGATACGTTTAGAAAAACACATCATAACCGTGCTTCTTTCTAATGCTTCTTTCTAATACTCTGTTGTTGTAGTATCTGTCGGCTTAAATGAGATTTTGTGGTCATTGTAGAGAGTATCTTTAGTTTGATTAGATATACTGAAAATGTATATATATATAGTATATACACACACGCACATGCTAAACACGCACAAACTTGCTTTGACATAGGCCTGTGTCATTTAAGTTACTATTTATTTAGCAACAGATATGAAGTGTAAATAACGTTATTTTAGGTACAAAATGTTACTGAACATTTCAAAATTTAAATCCGTAAATACAATAAATTACTTCATAAATGCATTAATAATATTTAAGTAGATACAAAGCTTTATTTCATAAATGTCCAAGATCCGCTTATCATTGAAACTGAGTTGATAATCCCTTAATTAGTGATAATCTGTCGCATAAACATTCAAACAGTTATAAATTTAAAAACATTTTTTAAAAACTTAAGCAGGCGTTCATTGTCCGAATTAAAATATAAATGTAATTTACAGGGGAATGTTCATGAAATGCTCGAAGGTATGACATTTGAAGAGTTATTTACTTAGGATTTAAAAAGGATTTTAGTTAAATGAAATTCAACCCAGATATAATGAATATTTAAAAAGCTCGCCTTAGCTGATTTAAACACGTTAAAGAAAAACAAATAAATTTTTAAACTCCAACATGCTGGGGATATCTTGTAAAAATCGAATCAAAACAATATTCAAGCACTTTGCACAAATGTTTGAATTGGAAAATATTTTTTGCATGTCCTGCCACATATAAAGTGGAATCGACAACTTAAAATGTGTGTGCAAAATAATAACAAAAGCAAAAGCATGAAAAACAAAACGTTATTGTTATACGCTCATATGCTGAAGCGTAAACTTTTTTACCACTCATGTTATTCATGCAACAATTATGGCCTCCGAGTATAAAATTATACAAGTGCTTTTATTTGTTTTAATCAAGTGTTTTTATGGAAGTATGGAAACAAAAGCTAAGATACGTAGGCTGCTACTTATATTTCGAGTTCTGCCAATGTTAATGTCATTCCAGTCAAGCTGACGTGTCCATGGAATGACATTGGTAATTTTGACATTTTTTAAATTTGTATCTACACAAAGGGAAATTATATTGAATTTATCCAAAAACTTTTTTAATTTTTCCAAAAAGCGAGTCATTTTCGCACCAATAACGCATTTACTTAAATTGACTACGTAAATATTTAAAGTTTATTGAAATACTTTTTTAATTAAATAAAATATTAAAATATTTAAACAGAATTAATAAAAAATATAATAAAACTATGCACGAATATATTTAAATATTTTTTAAATATTTACTATTTGAAAATAAAACTATCGCATTTAAGGAATTAAAAATATTGAAATTAAAAAACAATATGTTTGAATATTTCCCGCGAGCTGCGTCCATCAAATGCCATTTGGTAGTATATTTTATTTTCTTTTTCGTTCTCTAATTTATACTATTTTTGGAAGTTGGTGCAATTATTATGGCATCAAATGTCAAAAATAGTATAAACTATAAAGCAAATTATTCAGGTAAATGATAACCGGTTCAAGACATTCTTGAGAAAATACCGAGTTGTCACTCCACCCTACATAGTTTCATCATGCATCGCACTCACCATCGCATTCACAAATCATATTGGCCAAACATTCAGACTATATTACCTTTGCAACATTAACTAAATGAGAACTATAAGAAACCTGCAACTGCAAGAAATAAACTGCAGGAAAATAGTGCGATGCTGTTGCTGCTTGTCGGAATATGTGTGTACGTGTGCGATGCTGTTGCTGCTTGCTTAAATAAAATATGTGTGTACGTGTGTGGTATAAATAAAATTCAAATACGGGAAAAAAACGAGTTGTAAGGAAAACATTCGATTTATACTCAGGTGTGGATAATGCTAATATGCGTTATTTCCCTTAGTGTACTCATAACGTTTTGTTGTACATGTGCTTATTGTGTTGTTTTTAGTGCTTTTAATATTGTATTTCAGCAAAATAATTGGAATTAAGACGTGAACATTTTCGTGCGATTATTTCTTACAACTTTCGACATGAATTATCTCAACAAGAGTGTATCGATGAACTCAATTCGACTTTTGGCGATGAAGCACCATCAAAACCTCTGTTTATCAGTGAAACAAAGACTTCATGCGGGGCCGTAGTTCACTCACTGACAAATTTCGTGAAGGTTGTCCAAAATATGATGTTTCTTCCACAAAACATTGATGCTGTGCTCGAACTGATAATGCTTGATCGTCAAATAACATACCGTTAAATTGAGGCATCTCTGTGCATTACTTCCACTAGCTACATACCATTGTTATGAACACATACACGTAGTTGTGAAAAAAAGTTGATTACGTTGGATTCCACATAGTTTTACAATCTTTAAAAAAAAAGGCAAAAAAAAAAAAAAGGGATATACCTGTAGATTTTGACGTGCCAAAGTATCTTTATGTTCCTCTTTACTTTTATTCGTATCCTTTCCCCTGTCCCTACTCTTGTCCCCATCTTTATCTCTATTCGTATGTTTCACCTTATACATGGTGGGCCAAATACAAGGTTTTTGTTTAAAAAATGCAATAAAATAAACAAAATTAAATTTTTTCCATGTATTATGGCTTTATTGGTAAGAGCAAACATTTTTATTAATTATGGAATACAACGTCGTTGAAGTGATTTCCTCGACTGGCTTCGCAGTAACACATTCTATCACTCCAATTTTCCAAGACATTGTTGATGGTTTCACGGATTGCTAGGATAATATTGGCCTTAAGTGCTTGAATCGTTTCCGAATTGTTGGCAAACCATCGGTTCTCCACGGTTCCCAACAATTAAAGTCCAAAAGGATCAAATCGCAACTCCGAGACGACCAATTGACATCGCCAAGACGGCTGATAACACGATTTGGGAATTTGATGCGCAAAAGATCAATTGCGGCATGTGGACTGTGTGGCATGGCGCGACATCCTGCATGAATCTAATGTCGTTCAAATTCATGTCTCCAATTTCAGTGAGAAAAAGTCAGTTAACATGGCTCTGTAATGCCCACCGTTGACCAAAACGTTGTTCTCAGCCTCATTTTCGAAGAAAAATCGTCCAAGATGCCACCACTCCATAATCCGCACCAAACTGTCACTCTCTGTGGATGCCTCGGCTTCTCGACAATAACGTGCGGGTTTTCCAAGCACCAGATGCGGAAATTTTGATTGTTAATGTAGCTGCCGAGATGAAAATGCACTTCGACAGACACTTTGATTTTTCGCCCAAATAAGTTTTCAAAATTGTCCAAATTTCTTCAAGCGTAAAGCGACTGACTTTATGTCAAGACTTCGAGCGGGAAACAGCTGTTAGTGTAAAAAAACCTATGATTTAAAAATAAACCACTAAATAGCCCACCCTGTACTTGTCTAACTCCTTGTCCTGATCTTTGCGAAAATTCTTCTTTTAATCCATTTTCAAATCCATGTCCTAGTTCTTATTCGAATCCACTTCATGGTCCTTGTCCTATGTCGCAATCCTTGTCCCCATTTTTTACTAGTTTCTGGTTTTCTGCGACTTCTTATCGGAATCCTTGTTCCAATCTTTTCTTAGTTCCAGTTTTTAATGTTATCTAAATTCTTTTCCCCATCCTTGTTTAAATCCTTGTCTGAATCCTTGCCTGCATCCTTTTCATAATCGTTGATCAAATATTTGTTCTCGTTTTTTGTCTAATATTTATTTATTTATTTATTTATTTATTTATTTATTTATTTAATTATTTATTTATTTATTTAATTATTTATTTATTTATTTATTTTTTTAATTATCTTTTAATCTTGTTGTTAAATTTTACTTTAATTTTATTTAATCCATTCAACTTGCGGCATGCAAAAGAAAATATTCTTATATGCTAACATATTTCCTCAATAAATTGAAATTGAATTGAAATTGAATAATCCTTGTCCAAACCTTTATCCTAATCCTTATATTTTTCCTGACAAGCGACTCCTCATTGATCTATACGTATTAGCCTGAAAGTTAATAGCAGCCAACTGTATGGGTCCTGCAAGTTGAACCAAACCCAACAAAAGTTATTCAAGATCGACGCACTGCAAACGGTCAATTCGAAATGGTTCACACCATTCCCACCATTTGTTTGCCAGAAGTGTTCCATTAAATAAGGAAAACAAACAAGCTCCGAAGAATTATTTTTCATCAATACAATGTGAGCACCCACATATCAGCTCAAACAAAGGCGCTTTTGAGCACTCAAAACATCAAATTCCTCACATAAAGGACAATCTGCGTGGACAACGATTTTCGATGTCAGAAGAAGCCGGTGAAGAGTTCAGAAACTTGTTTGTCAGTTTTGAAAGAAGAATTTTTGATATACTCTTGAATACACTGAAGTAGAGAAATAGAGAAATGTTATGCACTGCACCTATGCATATTCCATATTTTGAATTTTTTTTTTATTGGTTTAATATCGGCTGACACCAACACGTGAAGGTTGCCAAAAATCGTTCTTTTTGGCCCATCTTGCTTCGTTTACAATATAAGGCGTTCTACTAAAGTTTATAAGGTCATCATATTGACCCATCCATCTTTTCTCGAATCCTAGACCCTCTTTAGAAAAGCCAAAGCCACGCTTCGTTTTCGAGGCATGGCGTTTTTTTTCATATTTTTCAGACTATCATATCGTCCGACCCTTCTACCTGTGCATTTTGAGTTCTAGACGTACTTTAGAAAAGCCAAAACCACTGTTATTTTTTACCTATCTGGCGTCGTTTGCGAGATATGATGTATATTCTTATTTTTTAAACTATCATATTGTCCAACCCCTCTAGATGTACATTAAGAATTCGAGGTCCCCTTTAGAAATACCAAAGCCACTGTTATTTTTGGCCTTTCATGCTTCGTTTTCAAGGTATGACGCTTTTTCAAATTTTTGTAGTTTAAATTATACTAGTATCGCCTTTGGTCGAAATTCGACCATTTAAAAATAGATTTTTTTTGTATTTTTATTGAACACATTTTTTTTCTTTTGGCCACACCCCTTTGTTCAATGCCCGTCCCAGTACCCTACTTCCTATATTGTCGTTGTTATACGAAATTTACTTCTAAAGCTATTCGATATAAAAACGTTGAATTGTATGGGTGGTGTCACGCCCCCTTGTCTAATGTTCGTTCAATTTTTCTTGTCGAACAATACGACTTAATAGGAATTTCCTACCGAGTTTCTTTGGTTTGTGCCTTATAGTTTAAAAGTTATACCGAAAATTTCGGCTGCTGAAAAATGCCACGCCCTTATTATTATGGTACGTGTTATTTGAGGTCGACTATCGATTTCTGAGGCTGTGTGACCTATAACTCTAAAACTGTTCGAAATCGCAAATCAGGGTTGTATGGGATGTGCCACGCCCACCAAAGATATTCGGTGAACTCCTTCTCCCTACTCTCATTGATTTAAAAAACAAGTTATCAAAATTGGCTGAGAAACACGGGAGAAAATGGTTCTTAACTGTTTTGCCTACACCTACTTATATATAGATTTTATGGCGTGGCGACCGTGGCGTATTTGGTTAAAGTGCGTGGCCTCTATGTCAACGAACCCGGAGACCCGGGTTCGAACCCCAGCAGTGACAGAAAATTATTTCAATTAAAAAGGCCACCAGCTCTCTGCAAACCTCAGAGAGTAATCAAAATGCCATGTAAAGCTTCTTGAGAACGAGAACATTCCGTTCATCGCCGTCCGGAGTCGGCGTTAAACCTGTAGGTCCGGTCCTCGGTCAATTGTGTACAAACTTAATAACACTCACAACACAATTGATCATAAGAAGCTATGGCAAAGTCCTTTCAAGGGCTGAAATGGCCAGTTATTTATTTATTTTTTTATTTAAATTATATTTTCGACTGACCCTATTGACCCTCTTTCCCCCTTAGAAAACTGAAGAGGATCGTTAAAAAAGTTTCAATGCGGATGCATGGTGCACTTGGTGTGCTCTCTCTGATTTTCCGTTACTTTTACTTCAGTGTCGTTGTATGGTTTGATATTTTATTTCATATCAAAACTTTCACAATACAACGACACTAACGAAGAGCTTTCAAAATATGCAATTCTTGTTTTGTTGGCTTCGCTTCATACAAAATATTTTTATTTCTTGTCAGGGCTACACTGAAATACACTGCACCAGCATAGTGTACACTATTCAAGTAGTATGAAAAAAATATTTTGTGGAGTTCTTTAGCAAATACTGCCATGCAAAGCCCCTTTAAAAACATTAACATTAGCCGTTCGAAGTCTGCCTTAAATTAGTAGGTCCCAGTTCTCGGTCATTTGTGTTTAAAATATTTAATAACACAATTTGATCTTAAGAAGCTTGGTCAAAGGCTTTAAAGGGCTGAAATGTGCAATTTATCACCTACAGTGTTGCGCAAAACAAAAGCAACAAAATGTACTCCAGACTATAAATACATAATTTTCATAAAAACAAAATATTTAAAACAAAGCTTACTATTTATTTTCACAGAGGTACTATTAAGCTATAAAACCAATACATTACAACAAAAACAACAATTGCGTTTAACACAAATATGAAAAAATGTACAGCAGAGTCGGAATTCACTTGCGCGAAACAATAGCAACAAAATCAATATTTTGTGTATCCGCCCTTGTTTTTAATAACATCTTCGCACCTTTTTGGCATCGAGGCAACTAATGAATAAAAACAGTCCTCCGGAAGGTTTTCCCACTCAGTTTTCAACTTGTTGAATAGCTCCTCTTTGTTGGAAAACCGATGTCCTGCCACTCTCCTTTTAAGGATGCCAACAAGGTTTGCAATAGGATTCAAATCAGGCGATTGTGCCGGCCAATCAAGAGTTTGAATCCTATTGTTTGTTAGCCACTCCTTTGCCACTTTCGATGTGTGTTTCGGGTCGTTATCATGTTGAAACACCCATCGAAGTGGCATATTTCACTCTGCATGGGGTAGCATTTGGTGTTTTAGTATGGCTCGATATCCCTCACCGTTCATTATTCCATCTATTTTATGAAATGGACCAGGTCCTTGAGCCGAAAAGCATGTCCACACTATTATATTTCCACCACCATGCCTTACAGTGACGAGGATGTTCTTGGTTTTAAGACGTTGTCCTCTGTGTCGCCTGACGGTCTGCATTCCATCCGATTGAATTAGATTAAATTTAGATTCATCGCTAAACAGTACTGTCCTCCACTTATTTACTGACCAATTGCGATGTCTTTTAGCAAATTTTAACCTTTTCCAAATAAATACAAATTTATAATGTTAATATAAATAAAGCATTACACTAAAAAAAAACTCACCTATTTTTTACATGCCTTCTTGTAAGCAATGGTTTTTTGGCTGGTCTGTAACTTTTTAAATTGTTTTCTACAGCCCGTCTTCGTACTGTACTGTGATGAATATTCAGTTTTAAAGATGTTACAATTGTTTTTGACGAAATAAACGGTTCTTTTTTTATCATCTTAACAATTTCACGGTCTGTCCGAGTTGAAGTTTTTCGAGGTCTTCCACCTAAATGTTTAGTTTTTACATCTCCTGTCTGCCGATACATCTTTATCAACCGACAAATGCACGATCTATTAATTTTAAATTTTTTTGCTATCTCTGCTTGCTTCATACCACCTAAAAAGTCATTAATTATTTCACTTTTTAATTTGTCTCCAAACTTTTCCCTCGCCATGTTCTTAACGTCGTTAATATGCAAAGATCGTTGACAAACTGAATCAAATATTGCACAAATTGAAAGTATTTTACAGCAGCTTCTCAAAAACATTGTAAAAGTTCCACTAGATCGCATTCTTTTTAAACCTATTCTCTTCTTTCTCTTCTTTCTCTACTTTGTTGCTATTGTTTTGCGCAAGTTAAATCCGACTCTGCTGTACATTTTTTCATATTTGTTTTAAACGCAATTGTTGTTGTTGTTGTAATGTATTGGTTTTATAGCTTAATAATACCTCTGTGAAAATAAATAGTAAGCTTTGTTTTAAATATTTTGTTTTTATGAAAATTATGTGTTTATAGTCTGGAGTACATTTTGTTGCTTTTGTTTTGCGCAACACTGTATTTTTTTTCACCTCGAGTCGGATCTTCGAATTTCATTATGGAAAAAAGAGTTGAGCAAAGAATGTGTTTGAAAAAAACACATTTTCAACGGAATTCCTTGTCCGGATGCATTGAAAATGTTGCAGAAGACCTAGGGTAAAACACCCAGTCCTGAGCCCCCTTAAGAGAATTTTTTACTTTGAAAAATTATAACTTTGTTATTTTTAGCATGTTTGGCAGTATTTTATTGTTAAAATACGCGTTTATTCAAGAAGAATAAATTGATTAAATTTGTTTGAATGCGAATTAAACCAATATATTTAAAAATAATGATTTATTAAAAAATTAACCAAATCCCAGTTATGAGCCCCCGATTTCCAATCTTGAGCCACCTTTTGCCCAGTTATGAGCCATCTGGTTTTTACAATAAGAACTTTATTATTTTAATTATTTTATGAAAAAATAATATTCAAAACGTTAACAAAATATAAATAAAAAATAATATTATATTTAAATCATAAGCCACAAATTCATTTTTGTGTCTGTGCTCAACTTCAGTTCGATCCAAACCTGACTTTCCAAGGCATTTACTGTAATCGATTGCGTTGGGATTGAAAGGATATAGGTCGCAGGTACGAAAACCATTAGTTATGGTCTCATTTTTTATGTAGGTACCAATAATGTTTTTTAATAATTTTGCAAAATTATGCTTTGTAAACTGTTGGTCAATGTTATGCATTCTCCAACATTGCAGTTGCTATAACCATCCCATTTTAAGAGGTCTGAAAATAGTCACATCATCTGGCTGTAAAATGCAACACGACTTTTTTGAGTATAAGCAGATCAGAACAATTTGCAATTCTTCTCAGAGCTTGGATAAACTGTAAGAAAAATGCGTTGTATGACCATCTAAGTAAAGAATAACAGGAAACAATATTTGATTTGAAACCAGTGTTGGATAAAAGACTTCTTTTATATTGTATATAAATGCATCCGAAGTCATCCAGCCCGAATCAGTTTTCGTTTACACTATTCCTTCAGGTATTGATTCGAATATATCCTTGGGTATTCTTTTATAAGCCAAAACAATGATGGTGGAATAATCAAGGCATCAGCAGAAAATGAAAACATAACTGTCATGCTCTCTTTAGCTGCTCCTTTATCTGTTCCATAAATGTTACTTGCACCTCTAGGAGCTAAAACTGGTTCTCCTTTTGGGCATATGACTATTCATCGAAGTATGTTTGAATTTGATGGACCCAGCCTCTTAAATCTTTTTCCAAAAGATCTGCACTGGCATTTGTTACTGCTTCAGGAACTCGAATAGATATTTTTTGGATGTCGGTTAAGAAAT
Source organism: Pherbina coryleti (assembly GCA_943735915.1). NCBI lineage: Eukaryota > Metazoa > Arthropoda > Insecta > Diptera > Sciomyzidae > Pherbina > Pherbina coryleti. The sequence goes on from OX030951.1 coordinate 68,854,945, forward strand.
CCGCTATACCATTTGTCGCCAGGAAAATTATTTTTAAACATATTTGCATGTGTGTATGAATCTAAAAATTTATTAACAATTTTTTTAACTTTATGTTTTCTTCTTGGGAAACCTCTTTCATAGTTATCAGATATATATTTCACTATTTTTCCCTCTTCGATGCATGTTAAGCCCGGCAAGGGCCAGGCAGATCCTTATTGGACAGTTATGAATGAACCCGGTTTTGGAATATTGGGCGCAGAATTTCATATTTCCTTGAAACTTCGTGAATTGACACGCCGGACTTAATGTCGTTGATTTGTATAAAATAAATTGTTAATTTAATAGTGAGTCAATCTGACCAACATCCGCAAAAAGATGGAGGCTAATGCATGGAATCGGGATGTAATGCATGCAAGTTCAAGTGCAGAATCTGGCATTAATTGCAAACAAATATCAAGAGTTTCAATTTTCTTATTGTGAATGTTTTTGAATATCTAATAAGAGAATCAGGCTTAACGGGTTAATAAGAATGTTTATAAAAATTTCTGTTTTCCTGCTCTGAGCTCCACGGGCTCACATTTGGATATTTTATTTTTCTGTAAAATTCCAATCGTGAGCCCCCATGGCTCATAACTGGAAACATCGAATTTAGTTATCCAGATATAAGCCCCCATTGTTTTGCTTTGACAGAGAATATTTTTAATGAAATATTTAAGAAATAAACAATAAATAATATTCAACTTTTGTTATAACAAAAGCTTATTATAGAAATCATAACAAAATGTCCATACCTGAAGGTTTAAAGTGTGTTAACTCCTTGTCGATATTGCTTAGCAAATCACTTGACTGAGTAAGAGTACGAGGCACGTCTTTTTATTTTAAAAAATCACTTTGAACTTAATATTTCATACTCAGCATGATAGCTGAACGAACTGAACGAATTTTGACGAATAATTGTAAATTTACTGTTTTAACTGACATCCAGACAATTATTAGCTAGAGACAGTTTAATGAGTGGGGGGCTCAGAATAGGCTGAGGGCTCAGGACTGGGTGTTTTACCCTATAGGGAGTCTACTCTATCACGTACGCAGGCATATTCGGCGGTTTTTGTATCACGATCAGGGAATGGAAAAAAACCTTAACGATCGGTTCGTTTTTGAAATGTTCTGCATTTTTTAGCAAGCGCTACCTTTATTCCTCCTCATTCGTATATCGCTTTTCGACTCAATCACAAGCGCTACTCTTAACACGCAGAAGAGAGAGAGTGGAACAGAATGGAAAAGTTGTGTTGAAAAAGCACAAAACATTATTTGCTCTGTTGTGGTTTTTGCTCGCCATCGTAAACAAGAACCAAAACCGTACCAAATGTTTCGTTCGTTTCTGCGTTGATTTGTGCAATCATTTTGAAAGTATCCAAATAATTCAAAGAGCTTGTGTGGAAAACGCTAATCGTATTAGGACTTTTTAGGATTCTGTGGACTACTTGGACAAAAATTTATGATTTTTTATTTTAAAATGGAAGATGACGGATAGGGTTGCCACCTAATTTTTGTATTTTTACGAATTCGGTGCTGGGGCGAACACTAGGTAAAAATGGGTCGCTGAACCCGAATCCGTTGTCAGAATTTCAAAATTGTGTAATTTTTAACCCTATAGGGTTGCCACCTAAAAATATGCTTTTTTAAAAGTTTTAAACACGATCCTACAGTTTTAGGGGGTCGCTGATTTCGAATCTGATGTCAGAATTTTAAAATTCAAGATGGCTGATAGGGTTGCCACCTAATTTTTTTTATTTTTACGAATTCGATGCTGGGGCGAACACTAGGTAAAAATGGGTCGCTGAACCCGAATCCGTTGTCAGAATTTTAAAATTGTGTAATTTTTAACCCTATAGGGCTGCCACCTAAAAATATGCTTTTTTAAAAGTTTTAAACAATATCCTACAGTTTTAGGGGGTTGCTGATTTCGAATCTAATGTCAGAATTTTAAAATTCAAGATGGCTGATAGGGTTGCCACCTAATTTTTTTTTATTTTTACGAATTCGATGCTGGGGCGAACACTAGGTAAAAATGGGTCGCTGAACCCGAATCCGTTGTCAGAATTTAAAAATTATGAAATTTTCAACATCAGCCTATCAGCCATCTTGAATTTTAAAATTCTGACATCAGATTCGAAATCAGCGACCCCCTAAAACTGTAGGATCGTGTTTAAAACTTTTAAAAAAGCATATTTTTAGGTGGCAACCCTATAGGGTTAAAAATTACACAATTTTGAAATTCTGACGACGGATTCGGACTCAGCTACCCATTTTTACCTAGTGTTCGCCACAGCACCGAATTCGTAAAAATAAAAAAAATAGGTGGCAGCCCTAGCAGCCATCTTAAATTTTAAAATTCTGACATCGGATTCGAAATCAGCTACCCACAAATTTTCTTTGGAAGACGCTGGCGCCAATAACATTAGCAATAACAAAATCAATAACATTTTTAAACGAACAACTGCAGAACCGAACTGGAATTTGGTACGGTTTCAGTTAGCGATGGCGTGTAAAAACCTCAACACAGCAAATTTTGGTTTATGCTCGAAAAACAATCCGCTACCATTCTGTTCCGATCTCTCATTTCTGCACTATGGTGCTAGTGCTTTTGTTTGAACCGAAGAGCAACAAACGGAATGCAGAGAGAAAACGTTTTTGATCGCTTTTGTAGCGCTACGTATGTTATAAGGTACGGTTTTTTTTCCATTCTCTGATCACCATAATGCACCAGCTCACTCCTCACGCATTGTATGCAATTATTTTACCAATATCCAAAAATATTGTCAATATCGTTCAAAAAGCACCATATTCGCCAGATATGACCCCGTGTGACTTTTTCCTAGTCCCAAAACTCAAATTGTTGCTTCGTGGCAAATATTTTGAGACAATTAAGGTCATCAAAGAGAATTGTCTTTATACTATAAATGGTCGTTATAGGATATAATTCGTTTATTGTTCCAACTAGAGTATAGAATAGTGCTTGCTTATTGTTGGCTTATTGCTCTATTCCAGCTTGGACTATTGAGAAACCGTTTTTATACTAAAACATAACTTTATAATGTTTTGTTGAAGGATAGAATACATTTTTCTAATAACCTTTAAATATATTCCAAAATATTTACTATACTTGCAAGGAAATGATCATTTAAACAATATTTGATAAAAAAAAAAAAATGTAGAAATAAATTCCCAATCCTCAACAGATATATAAACTGACTCAACAGACATACGATATAACACGTAATAAAATAAAACAAAATGAATAAGATAATCAGCAAAAAATTTAAAAGCAATCTTTTTTTAGCCACTTTTTTAGAGGCAAGAAAAAAAACAAAATACCACTCATGCTTAATATTACGCCAACCAGGCTTCTAACAAGTTATTTATATAACTGCTGTCAATAGCCTGAAAGTATGCACACATTTTTAAATTTAAGAGCCATCCAATTATTACGCCTGACAGTATTTTTGTTTTTTATGAGCTCTCTTCGTTCGTTTTTAATCATCAATATTCATGCCAATTTAATTTTATAAATTCAACAAAAGAGAGGAAAAAAAAATTAAATAAGCTGAAAAGAATATAAAAGACAAACAAATGTGCCAAAATGATTAAATTAAATGATTTTATTTGTCAATATTTAATTCGCTTTAAAACGGTTTAAAAAATTTAAATAATTTCAAGATAAAAGAGTACATAAACAGTTTTTAAAAAGCAATGAGAGGAAAAACTTTTTACAATGGGCAAAGCAATTTCAATGATTATGTTCTTAATTGAATTATTTTGATTAATGTCATCTCATCATTACACAAGTTTAGAAAATTTTTTAAATTTCTTTATGATTGACATTGGTAACCACTCTTATGAAAAAACTCGCGATGAATCTGAATATGAAATAAAAAAATTTGAAAAATTAAACACTCTTTGATATATCATGAAATCTGCGCATTTTGCATTTTCAAATTAATCCCTTCATTCTGTATCACGAAAAAGCACACCCTCGAGAGGCAAGACACGATAAGCAATAGATTTTTGAATGCAAGAAAATATTGCTGATCGTTTCATTTTTGTCGTTCGTGTCTCGTTTCGTGATAGTGAATGATGGGGTAAGTGTTTTGACTTCATCGTAATGGCGAGTATCTCCGGCTTTTAGAAGCCGATTGTTTGGTTAACCCTTTCATGCCCGAATTAAAATGGGCGGGGCTATACATTTTTTGAGGACAAATATGTGTGAGTCTTGACTCAAATATGAACTGACAATAATTTAAAAGTCCTTGGTGCCGTAGTTCGTTATATATGTATGTTATAGGATGTTATCTATAGGCAACATAGGGGCGTGGTTGGACAAACTAAACACTTTTTTCATGCTTTTTTGTTTTTTTCTTTAATAACTCCCTTACCTTTATTTATTAATTTTGTTTACTTCGTTTTACAATAAAACAATAATTTTAATGTTTTTAAACACTTTTTGTAAAAACACCTTTTTCGCGATACGATCCTGATCTCGATTTTGACAATTTCACTCTACGGAGAACGGCTACTACATAAACACACGCACAGCATACAATAGCACAAATAGCTTTAAGTTTACACAACTCATAAGGCTATGTACCTAATGCAAAAACCGCAGGTCAAAAAAATTAAAATAGCGGGACTTAGAAGCCTATAAGTACTAAGCCTTAGAGAAGCCTATAGCCTTAGAGAAGCCTATATTAATTATGTGATGTCAAATGAAATTTTGTAAAATTTTCTACAAACCTCTTTTATCATTCACGATGAGTAAAGAAATGCAGAAAAGTTAAAGGTTAGGACCATAGCTTGGCTGGGATTCGAACCCGGGACTCTTGGGGCAGTAGTCAAGCACGCTTCCTAGTCAATCACCGAAGACGCCAGCTTTCTGACGTCTAGCTTTCAATGTGTAGGGTTGCGAATATCCAGGGCACAAAAGTGTATCTCCCTGTAGTTAGACTGGTGGCAGCATATCCCTTTGTACATGCCCTTTCTCAAGCCTTTATAGGTACGCCCTTTCCTATGCCACAAAGAATAAAGCAGAGGGAAAAGTTGTTAATGAGCAACACCAGCAGCACAGTTAAAATCGGGAAGGATCTCACTCCTCCATTCGATACCAAACGAGGTTTCAGACAAGGTGATTCCTAACTTTTTCAACCTAATGATGAAGACGATCATCCGAGCTGCTGATTTGAGACGCAATGGCACGATATTCTACAAAATTATTATGCTAGTGACTTATGCTGATGGTATCGATATCATTGGCGATAATACGCGCGAAGTCAGTGCAGCATTCTCCAGATTAGCGAAAGAGTCGAGTCGAATGGGTGTTGCAGTGAACGCAGATAAGACGAAATACCTAGTGTCAACAAATAAACAGTCCCAGCGTCTTGGAAACCACGTCACTGTTGACAATATCTTAACAGTTTAGGATTTTGTCTATCTGGGATCCAGTATAAACTCTTTCAACGAAGTCAGTGTTGAGATAAAACGAAGGATAACTCTTGCCAACAGATGTTACTTTGGTCTGAGTAGGGAATTGAGAAGCAGAACCCTCACTCGGCGAACCCAACTCAAGCGCTATAAGTCACTTATCAATAGAAATTTCTGAGTTCCCGGTTAATTTTGTTTCCCGGGAGAGCGGGAATTATTTTCCTTTTTCCCGGGAATTCCCGGGCCGGCAAAACTTTATTTGCATCCATTATTTTCCTGATAAAGTTTAAAGACTAAACAAAAGATATAAAAACAAAATTAAAACAAGGACATTTTTTATCAAAGAATGAGAATATATTTTATTTGGTATATAAATTAGATAATATATTCAACAAAGAATAATTTTTTTTTCTTTTTTTAAGAAATAATATTTTAATGATACCAACGCATTTATGGTTTTTTCATTTTTGTAACAAAGTTGCCAGCAACAGAAAAAACTCGTTCGCTTTCTATGGATGTTGGTTTTATTGTTAACAACGCATTGAATATATTATTTAAATTGGCTGTTCTTTGACCACTGGCTTCAAACAACTTAAACTCTTTCTTTAGTGAATAACTCTGTGTTGTTTTCATTGTTTTGGAATCGCTTGTGGTGGATTCAATTGCTTTTGTCAATGTTTCTTCGAACGAAGTTGTCGAGGTATTCATCAAATCATCATCACTCCTAGAACGATCCAAAGAATCTATAGGAACAGGAAACAAACGATGGTAAAGTTCTTCCGCATATGACAAAACTGTTGACTTTGCTGCATCTTGTAATAATTGTTTTTCCCTATTTGGACATTGAAAAATTTCTGGGTTTTCAAATACTTTATCAGTGTAAACATTTGCTTGTCCCTTTGCTCATTTATGCGTTTTTCAAGAGCTACGTACATTTTTTGGCCAAGTGGAGTATTTAAAGAAGACATTTTATTTAAAAGTGTGCTTAAAATAGCTTCTGCGGTAAGAAGACTAGCATCTTGGCGAGATAATGCATCAACGGCAAGTTTAATTGGAAACAGAACATCCAAAATGCTTTTCAACATATCAACGTTGGAATCAGACCACAAGCAAGCGGCATCGAAATCAATGAGAACTTTCTTGATGCACTTTCTTACTTTTAAGAATTTTTCAATCATTGTTACCATCGAATTCCAACGAGGTTTAACGGCTAATGCTAAATTAACTTCTATTCCAAGATCCGATCTTATATAATCTTGCAAGGCACTGTTTTTCATGGAACTTTTTTTAAAGAACTTGATTACTTTTCGAGTTTCATCTTAAACTTTATTATAGTCCACATTGTAAGCAAACCCAAAAGATTCTTTAATTTCAAATACCAAGTCATCATACTCGCCATCTTCACCAAAACTAATTGAAGATGTGCTCTCATCTGTCGAACAATTTAAATTTTCAGTTGATTGTCTAGGTATTTTTTTTTTATATAGCACATCTTAAACTGCGAGGTGAATTCTGTGATTAATACAAAATAAACCTTCACTGGGGCTTTCACGTACAAACTTTTTCATTACATTTGGCCCGTCTGACACAGTTGTTACGATATCGTGTTTAAAATTAAGACCAAAATCTTCTAGAAGATTTTCAATTAATTTTCAGGTTTCCAAAGAACCACATTTTCCATGTATGCGCACAAGTCCCAAATTGAAGACCTTACAATGAGGACCGTATAAGCACACATTTAAAAATCGTTTATTTTGCAAGCTTGTCCACTCGTCTACTATAAGAGTAAATCTAAAATCATTTTTTAATAGAGCTGCAATGTCTGCTATAATTTCTGCTTTTATTTTTTCATAAAATTCAATTAAAAAAAAAGCACAAACAAAATTTATAGAAATTCTTAAATAGGGACGTGTTGTGAGTCCATCGCACTTTGTCTGACCTCTCAATGTCGTCACAATTTTTTTTAATTTGTTTTTAAAGTTGAAGGGTTCGATTTTTGTTGCGCCGACGTTCATTGAATTTTTACAGCTATTTGCCTTTTTTTTTTTTTTTTTTTTTTTTTTGGATTCGCCCGGAGGTAAGAAATCTTCATAGATACGTATGACCCGCGCCATACGCATGCACGATTTACATTCTAAGAAGTTCCCGGATCAGCCGGACTGAATAGAATGCACCTACGTGCTAAAACTTACCACCTATTGGCAAATAAAAGCCTCCACTAAGCACAATTGCTTGGCCTTTCAGCGGAAATCAAAATTAAGTAAAGAAACATTTTAAATTTGAGTATTTTTTGCGCTTATGTAAACATAATAAACATGCCTTATTGGAAATGAAAAACAAATTCCACTTCTTTTCAGTAGAATTTCACGCAGAATCAGGCTGTATAAAAATAAATACGATAAAATACAAAATGAAGCGAGAAGCGAAGCAAATTCCTTAATTTTTCTTTAATTTCATAAAAAACATTAGTGTTTTTATAAATTTAAATGATATAATGCTGCCTGAATGACATATTTTTTCACAAAACTTCATTGTATGTAAAAATACCTTTTCATTGATTTCAAAACCATCAATATCGGTTGAGAATTGGCAAAATGGCGGCAGTTTTAACGTTTTTTTTTTTTGTCAGAAAACACTGACTCCCATGTATATGTTGCTATCGTACAAAGTGTTGTCATTTTGTCAAATCTTAACCGATTTTGGACATCTTTAGCTCATTGGAAAGAAAATATGATGAGTAATATATAAAGGGTGTTTTTTTTAGAGGTATAGAACTTCGAATTGAAATAAAACACAAGAAAATCGTTTTAATGTCCATCAATTTGGCTTTATTGGAAGGATAATTTTATGCCATTAATGTTTAAATATGATTTCGGGCATGTGGCCGCCGCGACTGGCTCGAATAAAGCCAATTCTACAGGTCCAATTTTCAACCACTTTTTCGAGCATATGAGGCCGTATGTCGGCAATAACGCCATGAATGTCGGGCTCCAAGTCCCCTAACGTTTCTGGTTTGTTGGCGTTGACGAGCGACTTCACATATCCCCAAAGAAAATAATCGAATGGTGTCAAATCACACGATCTTGGTGGCCAATTGACAGGTCCATTCCGCGAAATTATGCGCTCATCGAATGTTTCCTTCAATAAATCGATTGTGACGTGCCCTGTGTGACATGTAGCGCCGTTTTGTTGGAACCACAACTCATCCACATTCATGCCATTCAATTCGGGAACAAAATAGTCGGTTATCATGGCTCTGTACCGGTTTCCATTAACGGTAACTGACTCTCCAGCATTATTTCGGAAGAAGTATGGCCCAATGACTCCACCAGCCCATAGAGCACACCAAACAGTCAGTTTTTGTGGATGTAATGGCGTCTCAAGGATCCCATGTGGATTCTCTTCACTCCAAATGCGGCAATTTTGCTTGTTGACGTAGCCATTCAACCAAAAATGAGCCTCATCACTGAACAAAATTTTGCGATGAAAATCAGCATCGAGATCAATCTCATTTTCGGCCCATTTGCAAGCGTTGTTCTTTTGTCAACCTGTTCATGATGAAATGGCAAACCAAACTGAACATAAATGACATTAGAGTTGCCAGATTTGACCACAAAATGCCAGTTTTATCTCTATTCGAAAAACAAACCCCTAAAAAAACACCCTTTATCTAGAACATTGCAATATAGATCTTTCGAAAATATAAAAGTTACTATGGAACGAATTAACATATTTTTACTTTCAAAAGAATTGTTATATGAATGAATGTGTACGACTGTATAAAAAAAAGTACGCTACACACCATATAATCTGAAACATTTTTGTGAGAAGAAAGAAATTGTCGAGCATTTAAGTTTATCTTCGGCATTTACAGTCCTATCTTATGGCGTTTACTTTTCTCAAAAAAAATCTGCATTTTTTCTGCCCTCTTTGAGAACTCTGCCCTTTATGTGCTGTTTTCTCAAACAAATTCTGACCTGTAAATTAAATCGAGTTCTTTTCTCGACAATGTTGACCTGGAAAGCATAAAAAATGCAGAATTTTTCACTCTCAAGGTCGACGATTTTAAATTCTGACCTCAAAGCTACCAACTGAATGTTGGTAGGAAAATATTGACATGTTAGGAAAATATTAAATGTTATCATTGATATTTCATTAAAATTTGAGCTTTTTCACAGTACTGCCAACACAACATCATTGAAAAAATTTTGCATTTTTTCTGATCTTTTCTCGACTAAGAACAGTTCAACATTTTTTGAGTGCAGGTTTTTACAAAATGTAAAATATTCTGCATTCTCAGAGGGCAGAATTTTTTGCCAAGAAGAGAAAACGCCAATAAAGAAAGATATATAAATGTTTTTATTTTGAGAAGTCCAACTTTTTTGCCCTAAAGGTCATTGAGATCAATCACCCCGTTCTAGCACTTACCCACGAGAAAGTATATAGGTATATAGGTAAACGTACCCTACTTTTTTATATGTGAAAAGTTAAATAAATTTAATAAATTACCCACTATAAAAGTTCTGTGTTTTATTCAAAAGATAAAAAAATGCAAATAAAAATTGAATTGAGGGCCTTCAAGGTTTTGGGCAACGCCTCAAAAAGACTTTTTTTGATTTGACATTTATTTTTTAATTCATGTTGTAAAAGTTAAAATCTGGTAAGTACTAGAAAGGGGTCCTCGAACCCAATGTCTTTTAGAGGAAAAAATTTAGACGCCTCGAAATAGAAACACTGATATACCATTCTTTGAAAAGATAGGTCTGTAAATGCCGAAGATATGAAGAAAGACTTAAACGTTCGTTTAAAATGCTTGAGATTAGACGGTGTGCAGCTTACTTTTTTCCATTACGGTCTAATGCACTCGCACACATTCATTCATATAACAATTCTGTTGAAAATAAAAATATGTTTATTCGTTCCATAGTAACTTTTATATTTTTCAAAGATCTATATTGCAATGTTCTAGATATCTGTTGCTCATGATATTTTCTTTCCAATGAGCTAAAGATGTCCAAAATCGGTTAAGATTTGACAAAATGACAGCACTTTGTACGATAGCAACATATACATGGGAGTCAGTGTTTTCTGACAAAAAAAAAAAGTTAAAACTGCCGCCATTTTGCCAATTCTCAACCGATATTGATGGTTTTGGATTCAATGAAAAGGTATTTTTACGTACAATGAAGTTTTGTGAAAAAAAGATGTCATTCAGGCAGCATTATATCATTTAAATTTATAAAAACACTAATTTTTTTTATGAAATTAAAGAAAAATGAAAGAATGTGCTTCGCTACACGCTTCATTTTGTATTTTATCGTATTTATTTTTGTGAGTTATAAAATTGTGGCATATTTTTAATAAGTTTATTTCTTTTATAATTCTTAAAAAACATATTTTTTAAGAATTATATTGTGAGCTTAATGCCAAATAATTCATGAAGCAACAGGTTGCTACAACAACAAAGTTCTTTGCAGAACTTAAACCAAGCTGACTAGACCATGGTTTCGTCGGACGCTACTCCGACTCATCAGTAGTCTCAGTGGTTCTAGCAGTCCACTAACTTTGACAAGCTAATAGGCGCAAGGTCAATAAAACCAAAGAGGAATTATAGAAGCGCTATACTTTGTCAAAGCAATGTTTTTCTACTCTTTTGCTAGTCGCAAAATTTCAAAAAGTTGACTGCATTGATTCTGCAAAGATTTTGTTGTTGCGCTTTTTTGTTTACTTCTTTATCACTATTAGTGGACTGCTAGAACCACTGAGACTACTGATGAGTCGGAGTAGCGTCCGACGAAACCATGGACTTCTTGGTTCTATTAGTGGACTGCTAGAACCACTGAGACTACTGATGAGTCGGAGTAGCGTCCGACGAAACCATGGTCTAGTCAGCTTGGTTTAAGTTCTGCAAAGAACTTTGTTGTTGTAGCAACCTGTTGCTTCATGAATTATTTGGCATTAAGCTCACAATATAATTCTTAAAAAATATGTTTTTTAAGAATTATAAAAGAAATAAACGTATTTATTTTTGTACAACCTTATTCTGCGTGAAATTCTACTGAAAAGAAGTGGAATTTGTTTTTCATTTCCAATAAGGCAAATAGCTGTAAAAATTCAATGAACGTCGGCGCAACAAAAATCGAACCTTCAACTTTAAAAACGAATTAAAAAAAAATTGTGACGACATCGAGAGGTCAGACCAAGTGCGATGGACTCACAACATGTCCCTCTTTAAGAATTTCTATAAAGTTTGTTTGTGCTTTTTTTTTGGTCGATTTCGTCACACTGTGTTATTAACTCCATCACCTGTGTTTCATTTTTAGGCAAATTTAAACCTTGCTTCTTCATGGCTCCACGAATAAACTCACTGCGAGTTATAGCTCTTTTTGGTATTCCATCAAGAGCAGCCATTCTTGCAACAACTTCATGCAGCTTCTGGCCAGACATAAATTTTTGAAGCGATCCATTTTTTGTAGATCGAAGTCCAATCTGGTTGTTGGTTTCTTGTGAAGATCGTTGTATTTCCTCGTCAGTTGTTGATTGTGAAGGTTTTCTAATTTGTATATTGTGGACACTCTTTAAATGCCTGAGAAGACCGCTGGTGTTTTGTCCTTTGCACATTCGTATTTTTGGGCATCGCAAACATTGTGCACTTTGATTTTGTTTTTTAAAGTATCGCCAAACTCCTGACGATCTCTCCATGCTAAATTTTCAGAGATCTTGTTATTTAATTCTAATAAGTAAAATTTAAGGATTACTTACTTTTTGTCTGTTTGCAAAACTTTTATGGATGAAGTTTAAAGAAGTCAGCCAATAAGAAAATTTCCAATAAGCCCAGCAGCTGATTTGACAGTCAGAACACTATTGTTGTTCAAAGTAATTTTAAAAGTTCTGTTCGATTTAATCTTATTACTAGAAAATTATTGACAGTGTTAATAACATTGTTGTTGTTAATTGTTAGCACAAAATTAAAACTAAACATATATTATTTTTCTAAGAATTCTCGGGATTTCCGGACAAAATTTCCCGGATTAAAATGTACATTTTTCCCGCGAATTTTTTCCCGGTTCATCCCGGGAAAGAAACCCTACTTATCAAGCCTGTCCTATTATATGCAGCACAAACCTGGACGTAGAGCAGTTCTGATGAAAAGACTTTGGGAGCCTTCGAGAGAGAGATCCTTCGTGAGATCTTCGGTCCAGTCTCCTTCAATGGCAAGTACCGAATTCAATGGAACCGCTAGCTGTATGAGCTGTACGCTGGCATCGACATAGTTAAGCGCATTAAAATCGAGCGGCTCAGCTGGCTAGGTCATGTTGAGCAAATGGAAAACGATGCTCCAGCGGAAAAAATATTTGATTCGGTGCCCGGTGGTGGATAACGCAGTGGAGGACGCCCACATCTTCGTTGGAAGGATCAAGCGTTGGATAACCTGACTACGTTTGGTGTTTCCAACTGGCGCCAGCAAGCGCAAAACAGAAATGACTGACGCAATTTCTTATACGAGGCCAAAACCAATGGTTGTAAGCGCCAGATAAGTTAGTAAGTAAGTAAGTAAGTTGTTAATGCTCTCAAATATTTCGTGAGCATATTTTCTATCACGTGACAAATTACGCAAACAACAATGTGAATTTGAGGTAGAATTCTCTCTAGTTTGAGGCGCTGAGAGTGTAGCGTCGAGTATAGCGGTAAATTTATTTTCATTCGCGTCAGTTATTGTTTAATTTTGAAGGTTCATCGTACGTGCATTAAATTTGAAATGAAAAGAAAATATTGAAAAATATAAAAAAATAATTTTTAAAAAACAAATAAACAGGTATGTATAAGAAAAAAACAAACATATATATCACAAAAATCAGAAACAATTAAAACAAATAAAGAATTCGAATGCCTCTTAAGTACTGTGACTTTTACTTCCAAAGCTATTCTATATCAAAAATTTGGTTTATACGGGCGAGCCACACCGCCTTGTCCAATGCCCATCACGGTTTTCTAGTAGATGGATATTACCAAGCAGCAACTCCATACTGAATTTTATTATAATGAGGTATTTAGTTCCAAAGCTATTCGATACCATCAATTTGAATTGTATGGGCAGTGCCACGCCCACTTGTCCAATGGTGACTCAATTTTGCCAGTCAAAGTACACAACTAAATAGTACGTTCTTACCGTGTTAAATTGATATGTGACTTACAGTTCGTGTGTTATACCTTACATTTTATTTTGGCTGAGGAAAAAGTGGCATACCTCTCGTCCAACGCCCATAAATTTTTACCATTGGAACGGCTAGTGAAAGTTTAATTCGAATATAGAATTCCAAAGCTGTGTGACTGTTAATTCCAAAAATATTTGACATCGCAGATTTGGGTTGTATGGGCGGTACCACGCTTCCTTGTCCTATGCTCGCCCCACTATGCCTATAACCATCGTGCAAGTGTAAGCAATAAGTTAGCAAAGTTCTATCGCAATCAAATGAACGGAATTGTAGCGCATACGTTCGGAAAGCAAATGTGTGCCTACAGCGCCACTTGTTGAGAATTTTTCGACTTTTCTTTTTTCCTAAACCTTCACGTAGCAGTTACAAACAAACCCACAGAAAGAAGTATCCAATTTGGTCCAATCGTATTCAAGTTTAAAGCATCCAAACAAACCAAGATTCTTTTTTATATATATACTAGCTTTTTCCCGGTGCGCTTTGCTGCATATTATCTAGATAAGTACCGGAAAATGTTGCAATGCCTTCAGCGTTATTATTTCTAAACCATCTCGTACTCGAAACATAGGAGTCGTGACCGATTTAAAATTTTTTTTTTTTTACCCCCCCTACCGGTACTCTCCGAGTGCATTTCAAAAAAACTCCCTCCACCCGCATAAAGTAACCTAGTATATGAAATAAAAAAATTAATGAAGATGTAAGGATGAAAATGGTTTGAAATGATGGGTTGTATAAATTTCACATTACTATATCTGAGACCCCCCCCATTCGTTAGTTATCGTAATACATTTTAAAACCTCTCTCTCTACTAAATTGGTAACGTAATTTATGAATGACCCCATAGTTACTGCGCAAATTTGAGCTCAATCGGCTCAGTATTTTTGGAGTCTATAACAGCGTTCTCTATTGTGCAGTTTTTGCATTTTTCATTTCCCAGTAGCAGGATATTACCAAGTAGTAACTTCATTCTTTCTTCTATGTTCTTTGTCTTTTACTTTCATAGCTTTTCTGTGTCATAAATTTGGCTTGTATGGGTGGAGACACACCCCCTTGTCCAATGCATGTCCACTTTTCTAGTAGAAGGACATCACCAAATGGTATCTACATTCTGAGTTTCAATGTTCTGTGACTTTTACTTCTATAGCTATTCTGTATTATAAATTTGGCTTATATGGATGGAGCCACGCCCCGTTTTCGAATGCCCGTTCCAGTTTTTCAGTAGAAAGACCTTAATTTATTTATTGTTATACGACATTTAGTTCCAAAGCAATTCGATATCATAAATTTGGCCTGTGTGGCCAAATTCCCCCTTGTCTAATGTTCGCTCAAATATATAGTAATGGCCTCTTGGGCCCATAGCATCTACATATCAAGTGTCACTCTCAAAACATGTACAACTCAGGAATAATAATGATGTCTAAAAAGTGGGCGTAAATATATAGTTAGACCACGCCCAGTTTTAGTATAGTTGGCGACAGTAACCATACGAACTTATTAACTAAATTTTAGTCTAATACGACCAAACCCGTCTTAAATATAGCATTTTTATTGATTTGTGGGCGGTAAAGGGGGTATGGAAAATTTTTACTATGCCTATATTTTTCGCGCAAATGCAAACTAAAGTGAGACTTGCCAAATTATTCCAATATTCCATTTATTTCCAATTACCCTTGCAAATATTGCCCCATATACACCATATGTGCGCACCTGTATTTTTTCACACCTGTATTGTTGATAAGTTCACTAAAATGCCTATAATTCATGATCCAATACACATACAAAGACCATTTATACAAAAAAACCTTCGTATTGACGTCACCTTTCATGGGAAATTTCCAAAATCGGTTCACGCATTACAGAGAACATAAATTTCATACACAATGCAACTTATTTTTATATATATATAGATGTAAAATTCTTCTCAAATTCGACCCGGAATCGAGGTACATGTCATACCATCATTCAATATTCAAAGCCACATCTGCAAAAATGTCACAAATATCTAAGTGAAATTTTTAATTCCATCCGACTTAGAGCGCGTTTATGAGCTTAAGCTGTCATTTTCTGCCGCTGGTTACACATCTGGTGACAGCTTGTTTGGGAAAATATCCATAATAATTTAAAGAAATGTGTTTTGACGTGAAAAATATTATTGCGCGAGATAAAGACGAATGGCGACGTAAAAAAAATAACATTTTATAATAAAGAGCGAAACGACTCAAGTAATAAATACAATTTTCTTGATGCCAACATGACAAACAAGCAACAGCAGCAACAAGGCCACAACATAACACACCATATACAACATTATATCAATTCACATACTTCCATCTCCCACCAGTTCCAGCCAAGCTCATCATCGTCTCAGTTACGACATATTTTTTGGGACCCATAAAAAGTCCTCAATTTACGAAAGTCAAATAAAAACATGCACTTTAAGCGAATAACAGTGTCTAAACGGTACCCTACATACCAACACTACGCTACGCGGCCCCTCTGCAACCTTTAATAATATGATTTATTCTACTCAAAACACATTCACGATTGTGTAGAATTTCAATGAAGAGGCAAATTTTGTTTGTCTGTAGCTGGCTGTCCGTTTGTCGGTCGTGGGTGTGTGTGTGCTTTCTGAATTTAGAATTCCGTTAGGAATTCAAACATTTATACAAAGAGCGAATAACGTAAGTTTCATGCTTGTACACTTGTTAAGCTACGCTGCTGTTTTGAGGTTGTTTAGTATTTGTGCGTTCATGGTAGTGGGTGTGGGTTTGTAAGTGTGGAGGTTAAGTCGAAACAGGTTAATGTAGAATAGGTTGTGAACGTCAGGCACAGGATTTTACATTTTCACCACATTGAGGAGCAAGTTGAAGGCATTTGTACAGCTTCAAATTTAATTAAAATGTTGAATGTAATTTTCTAGCCGTTTCTTTGTTTTTATAAACATTGCATTTTCAAATTTAATTAGAATGTTGATAAATTATTTATGATAACAATAAAGCTTTTAAGCTATGATTACGTTTACATGGTGATTTTGAGTAAATTCCCTATTTTTATTGATTGCTAAGAGCTCAATTTACAAATATTATGATAATATTCGAAGGTATTCGAATGTTGCAGTTGCTTTGTAACAACTGTTATGAATACTTCAGAGAAGAAATTAATATCGAAATTGATTTTCTACTGACTGATCCCAGAAGGGATTCAATAGAAACAAATTTTATTATTACTAAGGAAAATAATAATGGTCTGCCTGTTTTTCCAAAGAAAAACATGTTATTACATGTACTTATAATCTTAATTGGGCAAAGCTTAAAGAGTGCGCCTTGTGCCTTTCTCTCTCTCTCTTTCTCTTTATGCATTGAGAGATTATTGCAAACTAAATGATGGGTTCAATGTGTGGATGAAGGAAGTTTTAGTTTAAATAATCTTTTGTCAAAATAAAAGCAAAAACAAAAAATAAAAGCAAAATAAAAGGAAAATGAAACAAAAGCAAAACAAAAACAAAAGTAAACAAAGACTTAAACAAGGATTTGAGCAGTCTCTTTCTTATTGACTTAGGCAGAATTAGGAAAATTTTAAGTAAGCATTAAGACACAAATTTGAATAAAGACAAGGATGTATAAGGAGAAGGATGTTCGATCTAACATTTGCAACTTTTAATACTATCATTTAGTTCTAAGCAAAAACTTACGCACATAAAAAACTAAAAGGTTTAAAAAATAATGGAGCCTATAAGCATAAATATTATTCATATATTATATGATATACAGTGTATATTATATGATATACAGTGTTGCGCAAAATAATAGCAACAAAATTAGTGCGCTGCTACAAAATCTTGTATCTTTTTTAATATTGGGGACACACAAAAATTATAATTGGAACCAAAGCATATATATTCATTAGAGTGTCCCAGGCTATAAGGAAGAAATTTGTTTTTCGAATTGAGATACGGCATACCCTCTTTTTTTATTCCATTTGATCCTAATAACTGAAATATCAAATATTATTACTATCGGATAATGATAACCCGTGCCGACTTGATGTTAAACGTTTGTATTTTTAACCGACTTCAAAAAGGAGGAGGTTCTCAAGCTCGTTGGTTTGTCCGCTTTTTTTTTTTTTTTTTTTTTTTAAATGTATGTACATCGATAACTCCTAAAGCACTTGCCCGATTTCCGTACTTTTTTGTCAACAGATAGATATCATGAACGCGGAGGTCATTTTTTAAAAAATTGGGCGCTATTCGACAAAGGGGCGTGTCAATATAAGAAAAACTCTGTATTTCAGTTAATATTGACACTAGGGTACTGAAATTTACAGTAAAAATAATGGGGTAAGCACAATTATGACAAATTACGGTCAATAAAGTGGGCGTTATTTGATAAAGGGGTGTGGTCATATTAAAAAAACACTGTATCTCAAATAGTATCGACACTAGGGTACTGAAATTTAGTACAGGGGTAGACACACTTTTTAAAAATTACTGTAAAGAAAGTGGGCGTTATTCGACAAAGGGGTGTGGCAATATTATAAACACACTTTATATCGAATAATAATTACACTAGTGTGCTGAAATTTAGTGCATGGGTAGGCATAGTTATTACAAATTACAGTCAATAAAGTGGGCGTTATTTGACAAAGTGGAGTGGCAATATTAAAAACACACTATATATCGAATAATATTTACACTAGGATGCTGAAATTAAGTACATGGGTAGGTACAGTTACTACAAATTACGGCCAAACAAGTGGGCGTTATTCAACGAAGGGGCGTGTCAATATAATAAAAAGACTATATTATATTTTAATTAATATTGACACTAGCGTACTAATATTTGGTATGCAGGTAGGTGGGTCGGTAGAATCATTAAAAAAGTGAGCGGGATTGTACATAGGGTGTGGCACTTTAAGGAAAGTACTATATTACGGTTAATATTGATACTTGGAAACTGAAATTTGGCACAGGGCTAGGTAGAATCATTATAAGGTACGGTAAATAAAGTGGGCGGGATTAGAGAAAGGGCATGCACTAAAATTGTAAAGAAACGGAAATGAAAAATACCCAACAAACTTTCATTAATTAATAAAACAAATATTTTAAGAACAAAGTTTCATGTTTGAAATTTTCCTCAAGAATACTATTACATAAAATATTTCATATTCTCTAAAAAGGAAGAAATAAAAACTTTTTAGCAAAAAAAAAAAACCGACTTCAAAATCACTACAAAGTAAAAAATAATTTTAAATAACTATTCCGATTCACTTTTTGGTCATATTTTAAAAGCTATTTAACAGGGTTGCCCATATTCGACGGACCCATCTGGCAACGCCATAACTTTTGACAGAGATGTCAGATCGCATATACCGCGTTTGAAGCGTCAGTCCAAGCAGATTTTTACCATGGAACAATACACGCTACGCGAGCGCTCTGAAATAGTTGAAATTTACAAACAATTTTGTTGTTGTAGCAACCTGTTGCTTCATGAATTATTTGGCATTAAGCTCACAATATAATTCTTAAAAAATATGTTTTTTAAGAATTATAAAAGAAATAAACTTATTAAAATATGCCACAATTTTATAACTCATTTATATTCAACAGAAGAAGTCAATTGTGAAAACTCAACGTGCTTTTAAAAACTTAAAAAATGTGAGAAGTGCGCTTTCTAAGAACACCATTAAGCGTTTATACGAAAAATTTTCGACTGGTGAGGCTCTTTCTAATCCGAAGAGGCCAAATAAAAGTCGACCAAGGCGATCGGCCGAGAATATCGCTGCCGTACGAGCCAGTGTTGAGAGGTCCCCAAGAACATCCCAAAAACGCCGTTCTCAGCAGTTGGGCATGGCTCGGTCCACTTTACAACGGATTATTCGCGTTGATTTGCATTTGTTCCCGTACAAAATTCAATTGACGCAAAGATTGTTGCCTGCGGACAAGCCTCGTTGATTGGAATGGGCACAAAGAGTCATCGAAATGGCCGAAGATGACGAGCAATTTTGGAACAAAATTATCATGTCCGATGAAGCCCATTTCACATTGAATGGGACCGTAAATAAGCAAAATTGCCGTATTTACGCCACTGAAAATCCTCAGGAGATTCAAGAAGTGCCTCTTCATGACGAAAAAGTCACAGTTTGGTGCGACGTTAGTGCGAAAACGGTCATTGGGCCGTTTTTCTTTCAAAATGAAAATGGCCATGCTGTTACCATCAACCAGGAGCGTTATCGCGACATGATGACCAATTTTGTGATGCCAATTATTCGTCGAAAGCGTATAAGGCAGTTCTGGTTTCAACAAGACGGCGCTCCACCGCACACAAGTCGCATAACAATCGATTTTCTGAAGAATTTGTTTCCGGGCCGTTTGATGTCGAAAAGTGGTGATTTGGACTGGCCACCGCGTTCGCCCGATTTGACGCCGCCTGACTTCTTCTTGTGGGGATATTTGAAGTCAAAGGTTTACGTTAACAAGCCAAGGACCGTAGAAGAGCTCAAGGACAACATTCGTGAAGAAATAGGCTCTATTCCGGCCGAAATGTTGGCGAAAACGATGGAAAATGCTGCAAAAAGGGCACAATACGCCATCAACGCCAGAGGCGGCCATTTGAGAGATATCATATTCAAAAATTGATGTAAACAAATCTACTTGGAACAAATTAAATGATTAAGATTGCCAACCGCCAAATTTTTATTTTTTTCTTTGATTTTTTTAACAAAAACATGGGTCCGTCGAATATGGGCAACCCTGTATATGTATTATAATATTGGAAATCTTATCATTTCATTTCTTCTATTTTGTTTTATTATCATCAATATATTAATTGCTTTATGAACATAAAAGCTTTGAAGTCGGCGCTCATCTTTGACACACAATCATGATCTTTTAACATCCGTGCACTATTTGGTGCCTTGGTGACACTGTAGTAATTTTAAAAGCTTTGTACACATTAAAATTCTCACTAAACTGGTTTGGGTGAGCTTGTAAAGCTCATATTGAATATGACATAGTGTGTAACAGCTGCACAAATAATGCATGGAACACATTGGCTACATTCAGCGTACTCAAAAATTGCCAACTGAAAGAAAATAATCGCTAAGAAGCTTTTATATTCATCAAGTTAATAATATTTTTATGATAAAATAAATTAGAAAAAATAAAAATAAACAGATTTTGACATAGTAAGATAAGCGCCGAGTTCAAAGCTTTTATGTACATAAAGCAATTTATACATTGATGATAATAAAACAAAATAGAAAAAATGAAAATGATGACATTTCCAATATTATAATACATATAAATAGCCTTTAAAATATGACCAAAAAGTGAATCGGAATAGTTATTTAAAATTATTTTTTACTTTGTAGTGATTTTGAAGTCGGTTTTTTTTTTTGCTAAAAAGTTTTTATTTCTTCATATTAATGTTTAGTCCAGGGATATTAGAACTTAATGTTTATTCAGTAAATAAAACTTTGTTTTACTTGTATCCTATAAATGTTAAGTATTTATCATTAAAAGGACATTATTTATTAAATTTTTTTTTCAAAGTTTGCTTGTTACAGTCAGGATATACTTGTCTGTGTTTGAGACACTCTTTGAGAAAACTGACATCAATTTTGAGTCGATTAAACAAGAACTTGCTTTTGACTGAAACAAAGTCATTGATGCTTTTCTCTGAAATTAAAGAAGAGAACAGTTATGATATATTAAAGAACTTAATGAAAAACCGTAAAGCAAGTGAGAGACTTACCGTAAAGTAAGCCACAAATTTCTTCTTTTGATGGAATGTAGCCCCACAGGGCTGATGGGTTTACTTTGGCTAAGTTAGTAACCATTTTTACTTTTGTGTCTTGGTCTACATCGTCGTCAAATAAAGACAGGACAGACACTTCATCTATCAAATACCATAAATGCATGCTGAACTTCTGCAAAGCTGCTTTCGAAATGGTTTTGTCGATTGCTTCATAAGCCTTCATAGCCTTCAAAATGCACAAATCCTGGTAAGGTGCTTTTACCGCTAAACTGCATTGCAGCCAAGGTTTCACGTAAGATGTCATGATGAACACGCAAACGTCTAAGAGAGCTGCCTTGTCCTCTTTTGAAATACTGAACTGAGAGCTAAGTAATGATATTTTTAAAGAATAAATTGATCTTGCCATCCATCGAGCCTGGTGCATGGCACCTGGAGGCCGAATCTTCAATTTCTGCTGTTTATCTCCTCCAAGAAATATTATTGAAAGTTCTATTAATACTCGATAGTCATCTCTAGCAATTTTTTTAGTCAATTCATTTCGGTAAAATTCAAGCAGTTTGTCAATATCTGAAAGATTCAGGCAAGATAATTTTTCTGTTTAGCTCTGTATTTTTTTGGTATCGACATTTTTTCAGTTTTCTCTGAACTTTTTGAACAATGGAATGTCAGGGCTTGTAGTTGTTTGGCTAATTTTTGTCTCAAACACTCCTTTTAATACCAACTCATAGACGTGATGGCGGCAAGCACAAATAAGCATTTCTCTATCCAGTTTCTGTCCGACAAGCACACAGGCACCATTAATGCGACCTGTATTTGAAGCAATAGTATCACAACAAAGAATTTGTACTTTCTCTTCAAGATGCCAGTCGATAATAGCACTGTAAACTGCCTCTGCCTGTTCACTTCCTGAAGAGTTGTCCAATTTTGGCACCGCGATTAGTTGTTCTTTATTACCAAATGAAATAACTATTGGTAGGCGTTCTTCTTTGGATTTGCGTGCATCTAAAGCCGGCAACAATTCGCCATCCCAATGGACAGTTACAGTATCCGGTACTTCGTTTTGGAAATTGACTTTTATAGCTTCTGCGCGTTCTTTTCGCTTTTCCGTACGAATTCTTTGAATGGAAGACTTGCTAATGGGGAATTCGTCCGTGTTATGTCCAAGTGCCTCAATAGTTGCTTCAATTTGTTATTTAGTCAAAATGCATTCTGTTCATGCAAAAAAATTGGCAACAAGCCTTCCCACGCCTCCTTTATTCTAACGGTTGCAGCTGAAGAGTTTGCATCTGTTCTTAACTCTAAAATGTGGGCTGATAATATCCTCGTTTCTGAGTTTACGCCTAAAAATAAGTCTAGAAGGACGAATAAAATCGCCCATCAGACCCAAAAAAACTAAATAGGTTATCCCTTTACTATCAAAATGTAAGGGGATTACGTTCTAAAACACGCGACATATTTTTGGCGTTTCAGAATTTCTCTGACGACATTATCGCGTTAACAGAAACATGGCTTAACGGAAGCATTATTGACTTGGAATTGTTTGACAATAGTTTTCAAGTTTTTAGAAGGGACAGACACACTGACAATATTTCTGCTGTTGGTGGTGGTGTCCTTTTAGCTGTAAGGAATTCTTTCGTCAGTTCCTTAATTGATATTCCCTGCTGTTCTAATATCGAACTTATATGCGTTAAGGTTACACATTGCAATTCCAATGTATACATTATTAATGCGTATGTTCCCCCAAAGAGCAATGCAGAAGTCTATTCCAGCCTTGCGGCTTGCATAGAATATATAATAAATCTACTTGACGTTAATGACGACATTTTATTGTTGGGCGATTTCAATCTGCCTGATTTAAAATGGCATTCTTCCGACGATGATACATATTTTTGTGCATCAAATTCGAAGACCCGCCAAGAACATATATTTGTTGACAATATATGTTCTGACTTACAACAAGTAAGTTGTATTTATAATAGTCTTGAAAGACTTCTTGACCTGGTCTTAACTACAGACAGTAACAATGTCATTGTTAAGAGGGCCTTCCATGCTCTGACTACAGTAGATGAATACCATCCACCATTGATCATTTGGAATAAATCGGACAGAGAGAGCATAGTTAATTCGAGTTCAATAGATAAGGTTTATGAATTCAATTTTAAAAAAGCTGACTTTTTGAAGCTGAATAATTTACTTGATTGCAATATCAATTATATTGTTGAATATATTAAGGGACATAACCTTGATGAATCCATTAATTTTTTTTATTTGGAGCTCTTTGCTGTGATTTCCCAGTCTGTGCCGTATAGCCTCAAATTTGCAAAAAACTCAGCATATCCCTGGTACACAAGGGAATTAAAAACGCTTTGCAACTATAGGAACAGAGCCTGGAAGAAATATGTCTGTAGCTTGGACTCAAATGACCTAGAAACCTACAAACGTTTGTTTCTGGAATTTGAAAATCAGTCAGCTATATTATATAACGAGTATTTAGATAATATTAAGCTGCGAATATTGTCTGATCCAAAGAGATTCTGGGGATTCATTAATACTAAGAAGAAATCTGACGGGTTTCCTTCATCTTTTAAGACCCAAAATGGATTTACAGACGATCCTGTCATAATAAGTGGCCTGTTTGCAAATCTTTTTAAAGAATCGTTTTGTTCAGATTCTTTTCATCCAGATATGGAGTATTTCGAATATATGAATTCTTCACCCAGAGTATCTTTGGACTCTTTATCCTTTATCCTTTACCTTAGAGGATATTTTAAAATATATTGGTTCGATCGATGAAGATTTTAGCGCTGCACCTGATGGAATTCCTGCCGCAGTGTTAACTCAATGCGGTTCAATTTTGTGTCAACCACTCTCTTTGTTATTTAATAAATCTATAAACGAAAGTTATTTTCCACTGTTTTGGAAAAAATCATTTATCAGTCCTATTTATAAAAAAGGTTGCAGGAATGATGTTATGAACTACAGGCCCATTGCTGAACTGTCATCGATTCCAAAACTTTTTGAGCGAATCGTGTATGATCGGGTAAAAATTCACTGTCGTGAAGTCATAACAACTCGTCAGCATGGTTTTGTTAGTGGCAGATCTACGGTATCTAATCTGCTCGATTTTAGAACGTTTTGCTTAAACACCATTGAATCTGGTTGCCAGGTCGACTGCATCTACACTGATTTTAGCAAGGCATTTGATAAGTTACCACACAATTTAATTCTATTTAAACTTAAGTCCATTGGATTTCCACAATATTTTGTAAACTCGATTAAATCGTATTTGTCAGACCGATCTTATCAAATACGATTCCGAGGTGTTTTGTCTGCGGAGTTTATTGCGTTATCAGGTGTTCCTCAAGGAAGTCACCTAGGTCCACTTCTGTTTATTTTAGCCATTAATGATGTGACCCATATCATTAAAAACTCTCATCTGCTTATTTATGCGGATGATATGAAAATATACAGAAAAATAAATTCTCAAGAAAATTCAGCCCTACTCCAGTCCGATCTGAAATCTTTTGAAGTTTGGTGTTCTAAAAATAATATGTTTCTTAATCCAGATAAATGCCAAACTATGACCTTTTCGCGAAAAAGGAATAATTTAGTTTTTTATTATAAGATAAAAGATACTGCTTTATGTCGTGTGGATGTCGTTAAAGATCTGGGAATATGTATGGATTCTAAGCTTTCCTTTAACATTCATATTGATAACATTTGTAAAAAAGCATCTTCTATGCTTGGATTTATAAAACGCTTGGCCAAAGAATTCAATAGCATGATTTCGACTACAACGTTGTATTATGCAATAGTGCGTCCTCACTTGGAGTACGCAAGTCAAGTTTGGTCTCCAAGTTACAATGTGCATGTTGATCGAATAGAGAGAATCCAAAAATGCTTTGTTCGGTTTGCCCTAAGGGGCTTAAGTGGATTTGACATTTTAAACCTTCCTCCTTATGAGGATCGCTTAAGACTTTTAAAAATGCAATCATTGAGTGAGCGAAGGAAGTCTGCAGATATCGTCTATTTGCACCAACTCATCACCGGTGTATTCGATTCTCCAGAACTTGTTTCTCTTATAAATTTTAATTCTAATCGCAGAAGCAGTAGAAATGCTATCAATTTAATTTACTTACCATTTAGTAGAACAAATTATATGTTAACTGCTCCTTTAAACCGTATGAGTAAATTAGTCAACAATTGTAGCTTTTTTGATGTTAACTTGTCTAAAGGTCAACTCAAGAGTAGATTAAAAACTATTGTGTAATTGCATGGTTATGTTTTTGCATGGTTAGTCGTGATGTCTTGTGTTGTCCTTGAGCCCAACTTTGGTGGGTAAATTTTTCTCACATTAGCTTATTTTGAGCCACTAATATCAATATCGTTGAAAATTTCAAAGATTTTTGGGTTGTGACTTTGAATGCGTTAATGAGGAGAATGTGCGAAAAAGATTTAGTAGCTAAACTCGATTGTTATTGCATGTTAAAAAAATAATAAACACAGAATTTATTATACTTAAGTGACACTAATGCTGCCACTAATTTTGGGGTGATGAAATTTTTTCTCGTAGAAGTTCTATTAGTATCGGACTGTGTGCTCTGAGTTGGGAAGGGCACATTTTCTTGTAAATCCATTATTTCCGAATCAGACGACGAATTTTCTTGTAGTGGTTCAAAAAGTGAGATCGAAGTAGTTAAAGATGATAAATATTTTGCACGCCACTTTTCTTCCTCAATGTTTCTAAGGCGCGTATTTTCCTCTCTTTCGGTCAGTTTTTTGTCCACTCCAGCTAAATGACCAGGTCGACCTGGCTCTCTGTGCCGCTGCATAAAATCCTATCTTCATTTATCTTTATTAATTGAAGCGCATCGGTATGTGCAATACCAAACAAATTGTTTAAGTTTGTAACAAAGTCTTTTCGACACTGCTCATACGCGTTTTGTGTTTTTTTTTTTGGCATTTTTTTGCAAATCTCTCCAAGCTTGGTATAAGCTAACTAGTTTCTTAACACAGTTAGGAAAAGATTTAGTTGGTATACATGCCTTTTCCCAATAAATAATACACTCACGCATAGTGAAATTTGCCCTTTCATTGCACACTTAAATTCACTTCACGAATACTATAGAACAGAACTGCTAGTACTTGTCCATTAGATGGAAGTTTTGAAGCGGTAATTTGATGTTTTACGTCCCCAATTAAAAATATACACTTTTTAAAGCTGCGTAACTCCACTGACATGTTCACTGATTGAAAACAACGCGTTAACTACCAAAATATATAAAAAAAATTACAATCACAGCGACTCGTTAGTTCGTTCTCGCCGTTATTCGTATAAACAGACATCGTGTAATATGGGTCTAAGTCAGCAAGTACTGACATGTTTCGATGGAAGTCGGCACGTGTTCCCGTGGTCCTACGTATACCAAATTTTATTTACAATTTTTTTGACTTCAAATTAATTAAGAAGGTATGCGTTAAAAAAATGGCTTTGATTTTTTGGGACACCCTAATATTCATACATCATATAAAAAACAAATATTTTTCAAATTTGGTTTTATTTTTTTTATTAAATATAAAATTAATGTGACAACATTAAATTTGCCTTAGTGCAAAACAAAAGCAACATAATTAATATTTGGTGCAAGACCCATTATTCTTGATTACCGCTACACATCTGCGCGGCATCGACTCTATTAAATTAGATGCAGTGGTATTAGGTATTTGTTCCGAATTAAGTTGAAAGGCTTTACACAGTGCAGTCCTATTAGGAAACCTTTGACCAGAAACTTTTTTCTTCAAAATGTCAAAAAGATTTTCGATGGGATTAAAGTCTGGTGATTGTGCAGGCCAACCAAGGACTTGAATCCCATTGTCCATAATGTAATCTTTGATGAGTTTTGATGAGTGAAAACAAAAATAAGTGAAGAAAGAGCATGAAAAACCACAATTTTAAGAACAACAACAAGAACACTGTATTTTGCTTTGATTGCCTTAACGGCATTTTTTTTACTCTTTGGGGTGAGCACATAATTAAACGCATATGGTTATTATTTAGTCTAACTTAAACTATTGTTGAAGACAGTTTAAAAAAATATTTCTTTGTGCATTAAGTGAACAAGTTGATAAATGGGGAAAGAAAAATGTTTAAATGACCTTGAAAGAGGTCAAATTACAGTGCTGTTTAAGAATGGTCTGTCGATGAGAGCAATTGGCAGAGAAATTGGGAGATCGGAGACAGTTGTTCGAAATTTTTTGAAAAAAGGGGACAGTTATGGAATCTATAGAAATACTGGAAAAAAATCAAAACTGACCAGTCGGGATAAACGTCGAATTGTAGCTACTGCGAGTAATTCGATGTTGAGTGCGAACGACATAATAAGTTCCTGCGACTTAAAACGAAGTGTCCCGTTTTACCATATATAGGGCTCTTAAGCAATCGGGTGTGATTGTAAGACAACGCTTAAAGGTTGCACCGAGACTATAAGATCACCACAAGGCTGCGCGTCTTGAGTTTGGAAAGAAAAACGTGTCAACTGATTGAACCAAAGTATGTTTATTTTTTTAACTTAAACTCATGTTTTATTTTGTGATGAAATTAACTTTCAGATTATTTTGTCTGACGAAAAAAAATTTAATTTGGATGGTCCGGATGGGTTTACCTGTTACTGGAGATATCTACGTAAAGAACCACGATATTTCTCCAAAAGAAACTTCAGAGGAGGTTCTCTGATGGTATGGGGCGGTTTTTGTTTGAAGGGAACTTTAGAGCTGGCATTCACTAGTTGCCACATGAACTCCGTCGATTACATAGACATACTTAAAATGAATGTACTGCCTTTTTTGAAGAGTAACCGCACAAAAAAATATGTTTTTCAACACGATAACGCATCGATACACTCAAGCAAAGTGACTAAAGCTTGGCTTTGTTCGGAAAAAATCAATGTGTTAGAATGGCCAGCATGTTCTCCGGACATGAATCCCATCGAAAACATTTGGGGCATTCTAGCTCATAGAATTTATGAAAATAATACACTATAACGGAACTTAAATCTGCAATAACACATGCTTGGGACTCTCTAGAAGCTTCGACCCTAAAATATCTTATAAAAAGCATGCCCAATCGCGTATTTGAGATTATCCAAAATGGAGGAGGATCTACCCATTACTAATAACTGTACACTTTTTTTTTTAATTTGTTTTAAATAAATATTTTTCCTTCGTAATATGCGACTGCGTTTAATTATGTGCTCATCCCAAAAAGTGAAAAAATTCCGTTAAGGCAATCAAAGAAAAATACAGTGTTCTTGTAGTTGTTCTTAAAATTGTGGTTTTTCATGCTCTTTCTTTACTTGTTTTTGTTTTTTTGTTTTTGGTCCTCTAAGTTTTGTTACAGTGGAAAATATAGCTGCGTTTAATTATATGCTATCCAGTGTATACAAATCGATCGATAATACCATCGATTTTATGAAATGGTCCGACTCCATCATAGGAAAAACAAGTCCAGACCATAATACCATCGCCTCCCAGCATCAAATTTATTTTGCAGTTTTGGGCTCAAGTCGTGCACCTGGGCGGCACCGTACAGTGCACATCCCATCTGAATTAATCAAGTTGAACTTTGATTCATCGCTAAATAAAACGGTTTCCCATTTTTGAACGGTCCAATTTAGGTGCTCTTTTGCAAAACTGAGTCTAAGAAACAATAAATTGCAACTCCGAAGTGTCCGAAGTGTCCGAACAACCTCTTTAGAGGTGACAAATGGATTTCGCTTGAACACGCCACAAATTTTCCTGTCATCACGCAGCGATGTCTTCCGCGGCCACCCTCCTGAATGTACCGTTATTACGTCTTTTGTGATGTTATACTTTTTATTAATCTACATACTATTGAACGATTAGTATTAAACTGTTTCGCAATAGATATTTGCGATTTTCCCTTTTTATATTCGGAAATAATTTGTAATTTTAGAGTTTCACAGTATTTATCACGTGCCATTATAAATGGAACAGCCAATAGCTGCATTCCCGTGGCATTGGATCGGATCAAATCTCAGTGGAACAACTTTAGTTCAACTTTATAACAATTTGGCACCACTGTCTTGCAACAGCTGTTTGAACAACAATAACAATACAAAACAGCACAACTAAGATTTGCCAACTATGTTTGTTTTTAACAAAAAATGCTTTAAACCTGGCAGCATTTCCAGATCAGAAATAGAACCAGGAAAAGAGCTGGTTCTAATTTTTGCTTTTACTTTGTGAATAAAATAGAGCCGCGACCGAGGTAATGCAACTAAAGTCACAATTAGCGCAAAAACAAAACTAAACTTTAAAATTAATGACTCACAAAAAAAATGTGCTTTACAATAAAAGAACTTTTACCATTATTTTTTGGAACTTCTCTTCTCTTTTTACATTTTTTTTTAAGTTTTGTTGCTTTTGTTTTGCACTCAAACAAATTGAATGCAGTCACATTAATTTTAAATTAAAAAAAAAAACAAAACCAAATTTGAATATGATTTGTTTTTTATATTAGTATGAATATATCCTTTGGCTCCTATAATAATTTTTGTATGTTCCCAATATTAAAAAATATACACGATTTTGTAGCAGCGCACTGAATATGTTGCTATTGTTTTGCGCAACACTGTATCTTATACTGCAATAAGAATTTTTTGACTTACAACACTACTCCACAAATATCAGAAAACTTTCACCACAACGAATTGCGATAACATTTTCTATAATAAAATTTTCCATAGAATCCGAATATCGCAATGGTTTTTTTTCGATTGGCCCTAATTTTTGATATAAATGGCAAAATTAAAAAAAGACCACTATTGGAAACACATACTTCACATAAATGCTTGTAAAAACTTAGATGTTCAGTCAATGAATTTTAATTTGATTGCATGTAGTAGAGGAGAGTCGGAAAATTTGAAGGTATAATATGTGCCAATAGCATCAGTGATATGGCTGTTATACCGCAAACAGGTGAAAAAAATCACTTTTTTCGTTTGTTTATAAACATATTTTATGTTTGAAGCCCTATATCTCGAAATAATTATATCGGAGAGAAAAAGTTAGCCCTCTTATGTGATAGAGAATTTTATTAAAAAAATTTCAAGTATACACATGTCTAAAGAAAAGTCATAATTCACTAACTTTTTTAACATCAATGCAAAACAATTTTTTGTTAAAAAATATTTTATTGCAGTTAAATTAAGAAATGCATGCATACAATGAATTGTTTTTTAAAAAATAAAATAAATAACTGGCCATTTCAGCCCTTGAAAGGACTTTGACCTAGCTTCTTATGATCAATTGTGTTGTGCGTGTTATTAAGTTTGTACACAATTGACCAAGAACCGGACCTACATATTTTACGCCGACTCCGAACGCCGAGAATGTTCTCGTTCTCAAGAAGCTTTACATGGCAATTTGGTTACTCTCTGAGGTTTGCCATTGTCTGCAGAGAGGTGGCGGCCGTACAGAAAAATTATTTTAATTCAAATAATTTTCTGTCGCTGCTGGGGTTCGAACCTGGGTCTCCAAAGTTCTTTGACATAGCGGCCACGCACTTTAACCAACTACGCCACGGACGCCACATTGTTTTTTACCATTAGGTAAAAATGGGTCGCTGAATCCGAATGTGATGTCAGAATTTCAAAATTATGATATTTTACAATAGGGTTGCCACCTAATAATATATTTTTTAAGAGTTTTAAACATTAGATATCTTACAGTTTTAGGGGGTCGCTGATTTCGAATCTAAAGTCAGAATTTTAAAATTTAAGATGGCTAATAGGGTTGCCACATATTTTTTATTTTTACGAGTTCGGTGCTGGGGCGATAACTAGGTAAAAATGGGTCGCTGAATCCGAATCCGTTGTCAGAATTTAAAAATTGTCAAATTTTTAACCCTATAGGGTTGCCACCTAATAATGTGCTTTTTTAAGAGTTTTAAACATTATCCAATGGTTGTAGGGGGTCGCTGATTTCGAATCTGACATGAGAATTTTAAAGTTTAAGATGGCTGATTGGCTGAATAGGTTTGCCACTTATTTTTTATTTTTATGAATTCGGTGCTGGGGCGAACACTAGGTATCCTAGGGTTGCCAAATTTCACAATTTTGAAATTCTGACAACGGATTCGGATACAGAGACCCATTTTTACCTAGTGTTCGCCCCAGCACCGAATTCGTAAAAATAAAAAAATAGGTGGCAACCCTATTAGCCATCTTGAATTTTAAAATTCTGACATTAAATTCGAAATCAGCGATCCCTTAAAACTGTAAGATATCTAATGTTTAAAACTCTTAAAAAATATGTTATTGGATGGCAGCCCTATTGTTAAAATATCATAATTTTGAAATTCTGACATCAGATTCGGATTCAGCGACCCATTTTTACCTAATGGTAAAAAACAAATCATTGTATGCATGCATTTCTTAATTTAACTGCAATAAAATATTTTTTTAACAAAAAATTGTTTTTGCATTGATGTTAAAAAAGTTAGTGAATTATGACTTTTCTTTAGACATGTGTATACTTGAAATTTTTGTAATAAAATTCTCTATCACATAAGAGGGCTAACTTTTTCTCTCCGATATAATTATTTCGAGATATAGGGCTTCAAACATAAAATATGTTTATAAAGTGATTAAAAACGAAAAAAGTGACGAAAAAAGTGATTTTTTTCACCTGTTTGCGGTATAACAGCCATATCACTGATGCTATTGGCACATATTATACCTTCAAATTTTCATCCGACTCTCCTCTACTACATGCAATTAAATTAAAATTCATTGACTGAACATGTAAGTTTTTACAAGCATTTATGTGGAGTATGTGTTCCCAATAGTGGATTTTTTTAATTTTACCATTTATATAAAAAATTGGGGCCAATCGAAAAAAATCATTATGATATTCGGATTCTATGGAAAATTTTACTATAGAAAATGTTATCGCAATTCGTTGTGGAAAACCTTGTTGAGTAGTGCAATCGACCAAACCTAAAATGTTTACCTTTTTTCTAATTTGTTCAACTTTGACGATTATTTACTGCCAAAAATTTGTTATAAACTACTATATGCGCAATAATTTCTTGAAAGTACAATTTATTACAAAAAAAATGAATGTTCGTTTTTTAAAATCTTATGAAAACTGACTGAGTTATTTAATTTGTTTATAAATAAGAAATTACTCCTTCGTTGGTTAGTGGTTTCAGTTTTTCGTCGTTCAATGTTTTCACAAAAAAAAAAAAAAAAAAAACATTACACTGCCAGTTAATTGTTTTTTTATAAATATATACTCGTTTCATTTTGTGATTTGTATATTGTTGTGTATTGTATATTGTTGCACCAATGTTAATGCTTTTCTCTTGCCTGAATTGCAAGAACCAACCAAAAGATTGGTGGACTCATTGAAGTGCTGGAATACAAGTTTGAAATACAAATTTTGTAGTTTTAAAAGTGGTACTGTTACACAACGAGAATCAATTGCCATCAGTTCCCATAATATTTGCTACAGATATGAAAGAAACGTACATTGCAATGACGTAGATTCTGAGCGTATGTATATTAGCGTGGCCGTTAGTTGTATGGAGAAAAATTTTTTTTTGATTTCTTCTATTCTCTCCCTCCAAATCGGTTCAGTTTTATGTAAAAAAAATACAAAAAAGTTTCAAAGCGATAAGTTGTGTTTAAGGGGTGTCGCACGCCCCTCAAAGTTGGCCTTCAAGCCCATTTATTCAAATGTAGTTTGTTTGTATATGAGTATCTTTTTAAAAAAACATTTTACAAGAATATGATGTATGGCAATATTTTAGCTCTTTTAATCAACAACATTAGCCTTACAGAAAGTTTTTTGATAAAATCAATATTTTAGAAAATTATGAAGAAAATAACCAACAAAATACCAAAAATTATATGTACCAAAATTAAATTTATATGGAAATTATTTGTTCTAAGCATGTGTGTTAAAAGCTTATGTCTATTAAATTATTTCATACATAGCTATACTACGTATAGTCAAAAGAAAACCAAACAAAAACAAAATGATTGAGTTATATTAAAATATTTATAACTCTTGACTTACAGTAGATTTCTTAGAGTTCGAAAATTTCTTGTTTGAGAAGAAAAAAACTGCTCAAGCCCACCACTAATGAATTTTGAAACTGTTTGTTTTCCCATTGTGGCGCGGTTAAAGTTAATTTGTTTTTCTTTTTCAATATTCAAAGCAGCGACCATATTTTCTTTTATGAAGTTTTATGAAGCGACCACATTTATGAAGTTGTACTGAGAAGTGTGTTTGAGGAAAAATTTCAAAATCAGTCAAGCCCTAACGTAACAATATTTGAAAAAATTTAAAAATGCATGGCCAAAATTAAACGTTAACAACTGGCAGCAAGGAATGCAAGATGAAGTGGTAAATAATTATTTGAAAAACAAAAAATCTCGGGTTGTAAGTTTTGTTAACACAATCTTACAAGAAGTACAACCTAGAGAGGATTATAAGGAGTTACTAGAACTTACCTTGCTATTCCTGGGTGAGAACCTAAAAAACCGCCAAACAGTGTAATAATTCGTTCACCGGGTGCTTATCATCATGCGCGTTGGATGGGAAAAGCTATTTACAGCTTGAAAATATATTTGTTTCGTGAAGAGTTTAACTTGACAGAATCTGAAAGCATTGGACTACGTCAAATTTGCATTTTTATTGTCGCCGTATATGTTGAAGCCTGGTTTTCTGCTCCCTTAGCAATACAAGCACCATACACCGACTTAAATGTTTTGTCAAAATTAAAAGATTTTGAAAATATTGATTTAGGAATCTCGCAGGTTGCCGTCAAAAAATTCAAAAACCAGTTATGGTATTTAAATGGGGAGGCTATTGCATTTGCGTTTTTTGACAACAATGTCATAGATGCAACAAAAGAAAATATGGTCGCTGCTTTGACTATTGAAAAAGAAAAACAATTTAACTTTAACCGCGCCACAATGGGAAAACAAACAGTTTCAAAATTCATTAGTGGTGGGCTTGAGCAGTTTGTTTCTTCTCAAACAAGAAATTTTTTTGAGAGATTTCAAATTGATACGTCTTTCATGACATTAACTCCGTCCGAATGGCCTGCGCAGGATTGCTTTATGACAGCGGTAAAAACATTAAAAAAATTAAGAGTCATCAATGATACCGCCGAAAGAGGAGTGAAGTTGATGGAGGAGTATAATAAGCTCTTTACAAGAAATGAAGAGCAAAAACAATTTGTACTGCAGGTTGTTAGCGACTATCGTCGCCGGTTTTCGAACTCTAAGAAATCTACTGTAAGTCAAGAGTTATAAATTTTTTAATATAACTCAATAATTTTGTTTTTGTTAAGTTTTCTTTTGACTATACGTAGTATAGCTATGTATGAAATAATTTAATAGACATAAGCTTTTACCGCACATGCTTAGAACAAATAATTTCCTTATAAATTTAATTTTGGTACATATAATTTTTGGTATTTTGTTGGTTATTTTCTAAAATATTAATTTTAGCAAAAAACTTTCTTTGAGGCTAATGTTGTTGACTAAAAGAGCTAAAATATTGCCATACATCATATTCTTGCAAAATGTTTTTTAAAAAGATACTCATATACAAACAAACTACATTTGAATAAATGGGCTTGAAGGCCAACTTTGAGGGGCGTGCGACACCCCTTAAACACAACTTATCGCTTTGAAACTTTTTTGTATTTTTTTTTACATAAAACTGAACCGATTTGGAGGGAGAGAGTATAAGAAATTAAAAAAAAAAAATAACGGCCACGCTAATGTATATGGTATATCGTTTCGGATCTGAAAGTCCTCACTATTCTATTTGCAATTCATGGAGGTTATACTAAGTATTCTTGCTATGTTTGTGAGCCACCGCGAAAATCGTTTATGATTGTATGATTGGGGAAAGTAATGTTTTCAACATTCCATTCGTAGAAGCTGAAAAATAATAATTTTTCCACCATTACATTTAAAATAATGATACATGAAGCAGTTCGTAAAATGACAACACAGAAAACGAATTTTAAATTTAAAAACTGTGTTTCCCAAAGCTTTCCCAATAAAAGAAGGTATATGCTTTTTCTTTTAGGAAAAGAATATTTACACGCTATATATATTTTGTCAATTAACATGTATATTTGTTGTGCCACAAATTCGAAAAATTATGCTCGATCAAAATTTTCCAGACGAATTGAAAGAAGAGCATGGGAAAGTTTTATTTCTGTATGTGAAAATATTTTGGGTAACAAAAGAAGTACCGATTACTTGGAAGTTGTAAAGAAATTTTTTAATGCCAGCGAAGAATTCGGATGCAGAATGTCCATCAAAATTCATTTTTTGCATTCTCATTTGATTTTTTTCCAGAGAATCTTGGTAAGTTGAGCGATGAACGAGTTCAACAAGAGATGTTATCGATTGAAAAGCGTTTTCAAGGGAAAAGTCAAATAAGAATGTAAGCTGATTACTGCTGGTCACTTCAACTACAATTTCTAAGAAATGTAAAAATTTTTATTTTAAATAAATTTATATACGTGCAACTGAAAT
Source organism: Pherbina coryleti (assembly GCA_943735915.1). Taxonomy (NCBI): domain Eukaryota; kingdom Metazoa; phylum Arthropoda; class Insecta; order Diptera; family Sciomyzidae; genus Pherbina; species Pherbina coryleti. The sequence goes on from OX030951.1 coordinate 68,890,963, forward strand.
TGCTGTTCTGTAACATTTCAAATTGAAATAAATTTTTAGCCTTGGACCAATTTTAAAGTAATTATTTTCCTTGACATAACCTTTATCAAAAGCCCCAAATTCACAAATTAAAACAAGAATTTTTATAGAAAAATAATACACTGGAACTGTAATGTTTTTTTTTTTTTGTTTTGTTTTGTGTGAAAATATTGAACGACGAAAAACTGAAACCATTACCCAACGAAGGCGTAATTTATTATTTATAAACAAATTAAATAAGTCAGTCAGTTTTCATATGGAAATACGAATATACTTTCAGGAAATTATTGCGTTTATACTAGTTTCTCACAAAACTTTGGCAATAAATAATCGTCAAAGTTGAACAAATTATAAAAAAAGGTAAACATTTTAGGTTTGGTCGATTGTAAGTCACAAAATTCTTATTGCAGTACAAAATATATATACATATTTTCAAAGCTTTAGTTTTTTCTTTACAAAACCGTTTTAAAATCGAAAATCGGTTGAAAAATGGCTTAGGTTTTAATTGTTAAATGCGTCAAGTACCTTAAAATCGGTTTTTTAACGGTAAATCGAAATTTCGGGGGTGTATTAACAATTCCAAATATGGTTTCGTATTGCATTCGACCAGATCTACAACGTACACTATGTCACTCCAAAAGTACATTTCTACTGAAGCACCGTGTATTATATGATATACTAGCTGATATACCCGTTTTACTCGGGTGGAAAAAAGATTAAAATTTTTATATTTAGTCCTCGTTTTATTGTTTTTAAAAATCCAAATAATGAAAAATAAGCTGCACTTAATTGATTATTAACCTTAATCGGTCCCTTGTGTAAATTTTACACACACTTTTTAACTTCAAACTGATATTTCTTTAATATAAGTTCATCAAATCGATCTAGGAGTTTGGTTGGTATTTTAAAAAAATTTTGTTTTCAAAAGAATAAATGCAATAATGAATAATAAATAATTTTTAACGACAAGATCGCAATCATTTCATTCATCCATGAAAATATGGCTCTTGAAAAAAGTGTGTAAAATTTACACACAAGGAACTTATTCGTTTCTCAAAATAAGGGACCGATGAAGGTTAAATTATTTTAAAGATCATATTTAAGGTCCATGTTTTTATGAAAATCTGTTGAAAATAAAGAGATAACGAGGGGCCGAGAAAATAGATTTATAGCGATAACAGGTGTTCTCCCGTCTCGTACTTTTGTGCAGAAATTCGCAAGTAGCATAATTTGCAGAGAGTAAGCGAAAAGTAAGCTCATGGCGTGAACAATTTCAAAAAATACGGGAACAGGTTCTCGCAAAAAGTAGCAACTTTTGAAGAAACGTCAAAAATATCTACAAAAGAAAATAAGTTGTTTTCACTGGTATTGTATAATAATAAAATAACAATTTATTGTATAAAACACTGCTTAAAAAACTTTCCATCCTTTCAACGTGCCTGGCAATACATTTACACTTTATTTGTCCGCTGGCAATGGCTGACGCAACATGAGCTGTCAAAATATGGCGCTTGCTAATTGTTGCAAATTTTTGCTTCGCCAAATTTGTGTAGCAGAAAATTTCAACTGTTGGCAGAGATGGTAAGTAAATTCTTTTTCGCTCTCTATTGCAAATTTTTTAGGTACGGGAATAGGGAAAAGCAGAAAATGGCAAAAAATCGTACAAATTCGCACGAATTTTCAAGTACGAGAACAGACCTAACTTTTGATCAGATGAGATCTTGATATAAATTTTTCACATAAATTATTCTTGGAGCTTAACTATTCTATAAAAAGAATAAAAACAACCCATAAAACAAAAATTAATTTCTTTAAAAAATCACTGGTAGGACTTGTTTTTTGATCAGAGAACGATATGAACAGATTAAACGATATGGAATGTTAAAGGTAAGGAGTCGTTCATAAATTACGTGACCGATTTTCAGCTTTTTTTTTTACCATACCCTCCCCTTCTGTTACTCTTCGTTGTGCATTTAAAAACCCCTCCCATCACCCCATAAAGTAACGTAGTAGTATATGAAATAAAAAATGAATTGATTAAAAAATATTTGAAAATATATATATATTTTATATATTAATATATTACCCAGCAAATATTATGACTCTTAAAAGACTCTTTTAAGACTCATATAAATGAGTTTTTATCATCATAATGCACTCAAAAAAGACTTTTATGAATACATTTTCGTAGGTTATGGGCTTCAAAATATGTTTCATAATAATGACTGCTTTAAGCCTCATTTTGGACTCCAAATAATGACTCTTTTAAGACTCATATTTAATACTATTTTAAGACCTATAATAAAGACTCTTTTAAGACTCTTAATAAAGACTCTTTTATAACTCATACTTGTACTCAAAATTAAGACTCTCTTAAGAAGCATGTGGGATCTTTAAAGACTCATAATGAAGACTCTTTCAGAACTCATAGAAGTTACAATGATCCGTTTAGGTTGAAATATATTTTTAGATTTATTAGTCTTTCTGGACTCAAAATTAAGACTCTTTTAAGACTCATATTTAATACTCTTTTAAGACTCAGAATAAAGATTCTTTAAATACTCATAATAAATACTCTTTTAGAACTTATATTTGTACTCAAAATTAAGACTCTCTTAAGAAGCATGTAATGGAATCTATAAAGACTCATAATGAAGACTCTTTCAGAACTCATAGAAGTAACAATGATCCGTTTAGGTTGAAATACATTTTTAGATTAAAATTTATTTAAAATATTTTATAATTGAAAAATAAAATAAATGATAAAAATATTTTTTTTTAACATTTTAAATAAGAAGTAATTGTAGAAAAATTAAAAGTTAAAAATTTCACTTTGCCATATTCGATTCGTCTTCATTTAATTCTGCAAGCTCCTCAACTGCACACTGAACGACTAAAAGATAAATTATGACGTATTGGAGCATTCGAAAAAAATATTCACATTCTCAGAAATTACCATCACATTACAAATTACAGGGGCTTAGCCGCAATGGTCAGGCATACATATGCACCAACGTTTTTATATATTAAGAAGATAAAAATATAACTTTAAAGTTCACAAAATCCTCTCAGAAACTAATTGCCGAGTTCTCATAAAATACTCGTATGTAAGACTCTTTTATAAGGCCTTTTTATGATTACTTCCTTTTGAATATAATCCTTTTGTGAGTCTTTATTATGAGCAATCATAATACAGTCTTATTTAGGACTTTTTAATGAATTATTTTTATGAGAACTCATAAAGCAAGCATAATATTGACTCTTTTAAGAACTCTTTTTTTGAGCAATCATTTTACAATCATATCAAAGACTTCTTTAGGAATCATATCCTGGGAACCCCAATATCGGAAAACCTCGTTGAAGTTCCGTTGTATGACTATATTGAAGTCTTGAAAGCTTTCGATCGGCTTAAAAACAACAAAGCCACAGGAGACAATGAACTATCTACTGTGCTCTTCAAAAATGGAGGCGGAGTTCTATTTAAATGCGTTATTGAGCTTCTATGCATTTATATTCCGAACGATTGAAACATCAGTGTGCCCAATCCACAAGAAAGGCGATTTCAGCATTTGATCCAACTACCATGGGATAGGCTTTATAGCATATGAGGTTCTGACGAGCCTATTTTGTGAAAGACTGTGAAGTACGTGAAAGCTTTTCTTAAGCCAGCTGATTGAACCTTACCCGTGTGGCTTTAGACCTGGTTAATCTTCTTTTGACCAGACATTAACTCTACGACAAATCTTGGAAAAAAACACTGGAAAAACGAATTGAAACACACCATCTTTTCGTCAACTTCCTTAATATGCAATTCCTTATAATGGAACTTTTTCAACAAAGGAGAAAATTATCCGAACTGATCTGCGACTTAGTGCTGATGATATCGATATCACGCGCGAAGTCGGAGCATCCTTCTCCAGATTAGCGAAAGAGTCGAGTCGAATGGGTCTTGCAGTTAGGGCAAATAATACGAAACACCTAGTGTCCATAAAAAAACAATCTCAGCGTCTTCACGACAAAAATCACGACGCTGTTTACAGCATTTCCTTCGAAATTGTTAAGAACTTGGGATCCAGCATAAACTTCATTGAGATTAAACAACAGATAACAAATGTCAACAGGTGTTAGGTTAAGTAGGCAATTGCGAAGCAAAGCCCTCTCTCGACGAAAAAAAACCCACGCTCTGAAAGTCACTAATCCTACCCGTCCTATTGTATGGAGCACAAAACCTCGGCGTTGAGCAAGAATGATAGAAACAAGATTACGCGTTCCGCAAATAAGAGAGAGAAAGTATGACGTCATAAACGATATTGTCAGAATTTGAAATAATTTTACATTGGGGCTCACACTTAAATATTTTTTTTCTTATTTTTGTAACATTTATATGGACCTCCTAAACCTATTGGTGCAGTATTTTGTCGGTCTCGAATGGTTTAAGAGATTAAAATCTTGAAATTTTAAAAAATTCGTATATTTTTATTATACGAAAATATTCATATTTTTATACAGAAGAGTAAATATTTTTAGTTTACTTTTCCGAAAGAATTTATTTTCAATTTCGTCAATTTGCCTAAGCGATCGTACATTTGCATACGTTTTTGTCAAGTAGAAGTGCTGTGTGACGTCATGCACTCAGTTGAGAAAGAGAGCATTAGATAACGGGACTGTGGAACGCGTAATCTTGTTTCTATCATTCTTGGGCGTTGAGCAGTTCTGATGAAAAGACTTTTTTGAGAGCTTTCGAGGGAAAGATGCAATCTGCGTCAATCGATTTGATGAAACTACGAGCTGTATGAGCTGTACGCCGACATAGACTTAGTGAAGAAAATGAAAATCGAGCAGCTCTGCTAGTTTGCACATTGACATAATTATTCGCATAAAAATCGAGCGGTTCTGCTGACTAGATTATGTTGAGCGGATGAAAAACGATGCTTCATCGAAAAAATATTTGACTCAGTGGCCGATGATGGTCAACGCAGAAGAGGACGCCCACATTTCCGTTGAAAGAATAAAGTATTAGACAACCTGATGACACTTGGTGTTTCCAACTGGAATAACTAAGTGCAAAACAGAAATAACTGGCGAAAATTCTTGGACGGGGCCAAAATCGATCGACGGTTGTAAGTGGTTGTAATCGGTTGTAAGTGACAGATAAGTAACTAAGTAAGTAAGATACGTCAATACTTCCGGCTGAGTAGATATAAAGCTAAATCTTTTTTTTTAATGGAGTTTAGTAATGTATGGAAACAAAATCATTTTAAAATGTTCATTTTTATTTGCGTTTTCTCTCCGTGTAATGTCAATAGCAAAGATATGTTAATCAAAATAGAAAGGAATCAGTAATTGCACTTCATTTCAGTCATCAACAGGATATATCAACAGCGGGACCAAAAAGCTTTTTCAGAAAAATCAACATTTTTAGTTCAGACTAAACCAGCTTCAAACATCTTTAAGTGAATTAGCTACTTCAGTTAATGAAGTGATATTCGTATTCTACGTAATTGATTAAGCTTTTACTTCGTTATTGATAAGAAACATCCTATGCAGAAAATAGCATGGAATGAATAAACGCTGCAGATAGAAACACTGCCAAATGTAAACTTTTACAAAGTTGTCACAGTAGCAGATACTTGAGGGCGTTACGATAACCAATGCACAAACCGCACTCAACTCAATGAGTCTAAAAATAAATGTTGCAAAGTTCCAAATTTGTACACAGAGTAAAAGTTTTTATCTCTATCTTTATTTCAAATTCAGTTTTCATATCTCTTGAGCTACTCCACATAACACATGGATGGCCACACATTGACCACATGTGTACAAGCTCATCTCATGTTAAGCCCTGATTAACACAACGGCTCTGCAAACAACAAATTTTAATTAATATTAAAATCAGAACTTTTATACTGAGAATTAATGCCGAGAAAGAGAGATAGAAAGGAAGAGCAAGATGTAACGAATACCACAATTTGTCAGTGAAACAGTGTAAAATAGATAAGAGAACAGTTTGTTCATTTAAAGTTTTGAAGAGCTTATTATTATTAGTATTATTATTATTATTTTATTTATTTTCATTATTTTCATTTTGCTTTCAAACATAATTCTGTTCAATTTCGTAACCATTTCTCTTTTGCTACTCTAATGAAAAGCTTAAATATGCTTAACTTGGTTAATATTTCTATTTACGATGCTTTATTTACAGAGCAATAAGCTCAACCTCTGAATAGAGATAGATAATGCAAAACTTTTGCTGCTCAAAGTTTTCCTTTGAAGAACGTTGAATATTTTGTGTGTGACTGTGTGTGTTTGTTACTCTTTTGCTCATACTTGCTGACGTAAGTGTTGCTTTCATTAAAAATGGACGTTGATTGAATGGCACTTCAACATCATAGTTAGCTGTGGCAATCATATTTTTTGAGTTCTGAACTTTGTATAAACTCAGTGCAAGTAACCAGAAACTGAGTTCGGTACAAGCTTATTTACTTAAAATGGGGCGTGTATTGTAAGGGGAGAAGGGGGGGGTTTGAAATTTGAATTCGACGATTGTGGTATAAAGATGTTTGTTTTGGTACTTTTTGCTCACATAGGCAGTGAATGGATGCCCTAAGTTCCATATGTAAGGCTGTTCAATAAGTTCTTGGTCTGACACATCTTTATACAGTAGTATCGCCTGTGGTCGAAATCCGACCACTTGTTTTTTTCTTGTTTTGTTTTTCATTTTTATTGAAAAACGCTTGGCAAAGTTAAAAATAAGTTGGGTGTACCGTGGACGCAGATTTGCATGTGATAGTATTTCTTAATTGTCCTTATTCATGTTCATATCCTTTAATTTATTCCCAACTTGTTTTCATTCTTATTCTTACATTTGTTCTAATAATTATCCTACTTTCTGTTCAAACTCTTATTTTAATCCATGTCCAGATTCTTGACCTTATCCTTGTTCATATCCTTTCCTAATCCTTGTCCCACTTCCTTTTTAAAGCTTTGTCCTAAATTTTATTCTTAGAGTGTTCAATTCATTGTTCTATTCCTTGTCCCATTTCTTCCCCTAATTCTTTTCCCAATCTTATCGCAAATATTGTTTTAGGTATATCTCATTCTTTGTCCTTACCCTAGTCTCAGTCCTTGTCGAAGTCATTTTCCTAATTCTTGTCCTAATGCTTGTCCAATTCTATACTCTAATATTTGTCCAAATTTTTGTCCTATTCTTGGTTCTCATCTTTGTCCAAATCCTTGCTCTCATCCCTTGTCTAATCAATGCCCTGATGCCTAATAAAATACTTGTATTTTTTTTATTATTTGTTTTATTTTTATTTTACTTTTGCATTTGAAGCATTCAATTCACTTTAAGGGGTTCCCAGAGAGGCCTTATGGCGTCATTATTATTTCTTTTTTTATTTCTATCTTGTGACGGAAAACCTCAGCTTTACTGTCGTTCAATAAAATTTACCGTAACGCCAATAATCATGGAGTTACAATTAATTAAATAAAAGAAGAGAGAGCGAGAGATTAATTTTTGTAAATACCACTATACCAACACATTTCTCAAACAATGTCTGTCCGAGTCTGCTAGATGTTTTTATTGTGTCTGATTCTTCTGTCGTAGTGCTGTTTGATTAAATCTCTTTCCTTTCCGATCATGACCTAATTTTTTGCACATTTAACATAAATGTCTCAAAAACTGCTTCTGGAACCTCTTTCCAGTATAGAGACTACGGTTAAATTGATTTCCCATCACTGTTTAATAGCTTATCTCAAATAAACTGGTCAGATTGTTGGTTTTTTGAATCTGTCGATTAGAAGCTCAATTTTTTCATGAGCATCATAAGCAACTTGTTTAATATGCATGTTCCCATGCGAAAGCGTTATGTTACTAATAAAAACTGTTCTTGGTTTACTGAAAATGTCCAACTAGCACTAAAAAAACGGAACAGATAGTGGAAACGACACCCTAATTCACTGAATTGGGAGGAATATAGGAAAGCCAGAAATGAATCTACTAACTCTATCAAAGTTTCCAAAAAGGTTTTCTTCATGTCAAAACTAAATCCTAATCTACCATCTAAACAATTGTGGAACAACCTGAAGAGTTTCGGCGTATGTAATAAAGAAACAGAAACCTGTCAAATCAATCCCAACGTTTTAAATGATTATTTTGTTCCTAATTCTACATCTACTTCCTTTGTCGTACCTGATTATGTTGATGATCATTTCAGTGTGTCTCCCAATGAGTTTCAGTTCGGCGCAGTGAGCGAAGTGGACGTAGTTTAGTAATACATTATGGAGCCCACTTGCTGAGCTATGGAAAGTAGCAACTGTAATTCCCATTGCAAAAAAATCTAACGCCTGTGAACCATCCAATTTCCGCCCAATAAGCTTATTGTCCTCGTTGTCCAAAATATGCGAGCACCTAATGGCAGAGTAAATTGTTCGCCACATAAACACTTTTGACCTAATGCATAATTTGCAGTCGGGATTCCGTCCTGGACATAGCTCTTCCTCGGCTGTGGTAAAAATTCTCGATGACATTAGAGTACCATATGATAAGGGCCATCTGAACCTACTCTGTCTATTAGACTTTTCAAAAGCGTTCGATACCGTGGATCATTCCTTATTGTGCAGAAAACTCAATCTTAATTTTGGTTTTTCAAATGCACCCGTTAGTTTCATGTTAAGCTCAGAGGTCTCAGAGAGTCAAGTTAAAAACAATTTCTCGTCTTATAAAGGTACAACAAGTGGAGTTCCGCAAGGCTCGGTTCTTGGCCCAATACTTTTTACCTGGTTCTTAAATGATCTATTTAATAAATGCAATCACGTAATCATGCATGCCTATGCTGATGACTTGCAGTTGTATATGTCCAGACCCATTAGTCTCTCTGAAGATTTATGTGCGAGAGTTAACGAAGATTTAAATATAGTGGCAAACTGGGCCAAAGATGCACTGGGCTGCATTTGAACCCTCTGAAATCGTATGTCTTACCTATATCAAAAATACCGTACTGGAATCTTGATGTTCCCCCCATTTTCCTCAATGACGTTGAACTAAACTTCGTAAGTAAAGCCACTAATCTTGGTTACCAAATAAACTCATCTTTGTCCTGTGAAGATCACGTAAACTCCTGCGTTCGAAAAACCTACTATGTGCTCAGAAATCTTCGGATGACTGCAGCATTTGTACCTGTTGAAACAAGAAAAAAACTAGTCTTACAGCTGATACTGCCAATATTTTCTTATGCGGAAGTCGTTTATTGCAAGCTCGACGCGAGATCCACACACAAAATGCAAGTTGCGTTAAATAATTGTACACAATATGCTTACGGTCTTCAGAGGTATGATCATATAACACCATTTAATAAAAAATTATTATGTCGTAACCTGTTCAGCTATCTTGAAGCTAGAAATTGCATTTTCTTGCATAAGATTATCACCTCCCGTTGTCCAAGATATCTTTTTGAAAAATTAAGGTTTTGTAGATCAAACAGAAGCATGAACCTTGTTATTCCGAAATATAACTTCCAAAACTCAAGCGGATTGTTTTTCGTCAGTGCAATTAGACTATGGAATGCACTTCCAAACAACATTAAAATTATTTCGAACACTAAGGACTTTAAGCATTTAATTTTCAACTATTTCTCGTAAGTTTTTTTTTTCTCCTATTTTCTATCTTTTGAGGTAGAATACGTCATTCTTGGAGGTAAGTAGGGTAGTTGATAGTGATCAGGTGTCGGTATTTATATCACTTTTTGAGCCTTTGGTGGGCCTTAAGTACTGATCGTACAATGTTGATGTTGATGCACTTGTTGGTCTGCTTGATCCTCAATGCGACAAAAATTCATGTTAGAACTCTCTAACTTATATAAATTTTACACAATTACATGAAATATAAAGCCAACATTTGATGTTTTTGTTTGCTTAAACTTGCTACCTATTTATCGACAGTTTCCGGTTTTATCGACAAAACCATAAAATTTGTATGGGAGCCCCCCTAAGGAGTGGTCGGAGGGAATAGGTGGAATAGGGAATAGGATATACACATTAACCCTTTCCGGCACTTTCTTAAAGGTCATATGCTCAGGTGTATGGAATAAATATACAAAAACCATAATATTTGTATCGGAGCTCCCCTAAGGAGTGGTCGGAGGGAATAGGTGTCAAAAGCAAAAATGTTCCTTTTGCGAAATTAATTGGGGTCGGTGATACATATTAACCCTCTCCGGCACTCTTTTAAAGGTCATATGCTCAGGTGTATGGAATAAATATTTTGCTAAATATTTTTTAAAAAAGATGTCATCAAAAGCGAATTGAATAATTCTACGTCTTGTGTTACGACATAGTCGAAACTACTGTATCTTTTTTATACTTTATTTTAACTTAAATTAATCTCTAATTTACTTTCTATTTTTAATATTAATTTTCGTATTGTCATTTTAATGATTTTACATTCGTATTTTGAGTCAGCTTTCATTTTAGTAAAGTAATATAATTATAGTTTTGATTATAGCTGCGTTCGATTCGCCAGTTCTCAACTCAATTACGAAAAAAACGGCTACTTAGCTGTTACTTAGTGAATAGTTGGCAACACTCTTTTTTTGACAGACCAAAAGAAGTCTGTCAATAAATTAAATTGAAAACGAAGAAACTGATTAAGGGGGGTGATACCCCTAGACAGGGTGAAATTAGTTTTGAGTAATAATTTTTTTAAGTTGATAACATAATTGGATAATTTTTTTATTTTCCTATATTTTTAGTAAATGGTGGGTCTGCAGAGTATCTCCTGTAGCTGTCAAAATTTTCCCACTTATATGAAACAAAAGCGGTTTTTTTCTTCGAGTACTGATATATTGAAGGGAAGGATAAACCTGTAATATAATAAAAAAAGTTAAAAATTAAAATTTCTATCGGCTGTTTAATCGAAGATCAAGATTCGACTTTTTTTTCAACAGTTTTGACTCCAAAAAAATTATTTTATTCACACGATATCTTTCAACTTGTAGGTACATCCTTCCGGAAGGTACATCCGAGCTGTACGAGCTGCTTTTGTCTTGGAGAGACTCTTTCGGTTCTGCTTCGCTACTCGTGGCTTATCGGTATTCCCGGCGAAAACATTGCAATAGGTGCCAATAATTATACCCAGTTCGTTCAAAAACTTCAGAATGGAGGTATAGTCTTCACTAAATATTCCAGCAGCAAAGTTAGCTGAAATTTTGAAACCCAGGCCTCTCGATGACTCACCAAAACTTATTTTGTGCTTGCATACAGAACAAATTAAAAATTCTTATAGTGCAGTAAAAACTTCGAAGATTTCAATAATGCTGTAGCCATGCAAAGGATTTGTGCGAATATTGTCACTACAAGTCACTACAAGAAAAAACATTTGAAATTTTTCCGAAACTATGAGATTTCTCCCCCCTTAAAGAAAAAGAATTTTGTTTTTGTACTCACATCACATTTTGACAGAATCTATTACATTTTACTTATTCTGTACACAAACCAATTAAAAAATAAGAACTTGGCAACGCAACTTTACTCAACTCAACTAATAATTGACCAACTCTATACTCAACTAGCTGTCGACTTTGTTGTTGTTTTCCCATACAAACTTTGAAATAAGCGACATGAATTGAGTATAGACTGGCGAATCGAACGCAGCTTATATTAATTTTATTCATTTTAAATAGTTGTTATCTATAAATAAGCTGTTATCAATTCTGTATAAGCGACATGTAAAAGATTAAATCTTAAATGTCAACAATTTTCTAAATAAATAATAATAATAATAATAATAATAATAATAATAATAATAACAATTACCTTTTTTTTTGTAATTGTTCTCTAGTAAGAATAGCAGAGACCATGAAACTACAGCCATGAGTATGAGAAAGCATACATTTATTTTGAAATGCAATAATCACATAATATATTAAATTTTTTTTGTTATTTTTATTTTTTGGTGGCACATCTGTGGCACAGTATCTTTTGAATCAAATAAGTTTCATTCCCTTTTTTTTTATTATAAATATTAAAAAAATGTAAAAAAATGTACTGCCAGAAGGTTGGTATTTAGTTGGTTTAACCAAATTTCCAACTAAAATTTAAAAAACATTCAAAAACAGTTTAAAAAGTGAAACAGAAATTAAATAAAATAATCAATATTCGTTTGGGATAAATGGTTTCCAATGATCTAATGGTTAACAAAAAAACATTAGAAGCGTTGAAAAGAATAATGAAAGATCTACAAGGTAATAAAGATTTGTTTGGCGGTGCTTTGAGACTGTTAGCTGCAGACTTTAGAAATGCTACCAGTCATTACCAGGTATTCCTAAATCTACTGCTGACGATTAAATAAACGTATGCATGAAATCTTCAATTCTGCGGAAAAATGTAAGAACACTCACACTTCAAACAAACGGTCGCAATCAATTGCAAAGCGATGGATGGAGCAGCTGAATTTTCAAAACAATTGTTGTGTATAGGAAGACACATTGATAACATTACCAAACGATTTTTGCCGTTTCTCTCAATCAAAAGAAGAACTGATTCATAGCGTGTTCCCACACATAGCACAACAGTACAAAAATCATGCTTGGTTAAGTAAACGTGACCGGAGAGAACAAAGATGTCAATGATCTCAACGAGGACATTAAAAAAAAATACCAGTTCTATTATTCACATAAAAATCAGTGGATAGCATCATGAATCTGGATGAGATGGTGAATTATCTGAATTATTCCACAGAATTTTGAAACGCACTTGATTTGCCAGGAATACCATAACGCATATTGCAGCTAAAAATTGGAGCGTTGATTATGATGCTTCGCAGCATCAACCTACCGAAACTTTGTAATGGCACCAGGTTTGTCTTCAAAAAACAAATATTGAGAAATGTGTTAGAAACAATAATTTTTAATGGAATGCTTAAAAGACGAAGACGTTTTGATTCCTCGGATCCGAATTATTCCATCTGATGTGCCATTTGAATTTAAGAAACCTTAAGAGTCGAAAAACCTTCTGCACTATTTGTTTACAAGAGCGATGGTGAAAAAAACCAAGAATGTTGTTTGTTTAAAAGCATTACAATAAATATTTTAATTTTATTCAAATTGTTGAAGAAAGTTTTTTTTTTTGTCTGGTGAAGCGGGCGAGGGTTTAGCTAGGAGATGATAATAACTAGACTCAAGTCGATGTTATTTTTAGAACTGACTAAAGATTATTGTCAATTTTAGGTAATAATTTATTGGTGACAGTCATTTGAAGCCAACAACTTTTGTTCTTGTTGTTTCAATGGAAAGAAGTTAGTTTCGAATTTTGATAAAACATTGTTTCTTACTGGGGAAAAAAGACTGAACAAGCAAAGGAGTAGATTAACAAATGTCATGGTGATCATGAATTTCTCCACCAAACATTAACCATAAATTATTGGTTTTCTGAATTCAAACGTGCTCGTACGAGCACTTCTGATAAAGAACGTTCAGGAAATGATCAACAGAATCTATGATATCGTATTCGATAATATGGAAGTGAAAGTGTGTGAGATAGATGAGGTCATAAAAATATCCACTGGCTCGCCGGTTTCCATTTTGAATGAAAATTTGAGTATTTCAGAAAAGCTGGTTGCAAGATTGTTGCCGAGTGTGTTATTTTAATTATTATTGTTATTGTTGTTGGGATTTACACTACCTCTTTAAAGGTTATTGTGCCCCTTCATGGACTTAAAGGACCTCTTTTAGTCAAATCTCTGAGATAAATGCTAATCCCTATATCTGATTAGCTAATGTCCTATATCTCTTGATTTTAAAAAGTTATCTGGTATTATTTGGTACCCCAGATTTTTCTGTCGAGTTTGAACATGCGCGGGACACTGTCCTAGGATGTGCTTCGTAGGTTCTTCATCGTCAATCCAGAACATACATGTGTCATCACTACGAATTTCCAATTTCGTAAGATGATAGTTCAACCTACCCTGTTACTACTGTGACCTGTTAACAGTCCTGGAATGATTCTAAGATCATTCTTTTATTTTTCTTTTTGGTCGCATGCCCCTAAGAGCAGTTTAGAGTGCTTTAACCCTGGTAAGTTTCTCCAGTAGTTTAGAGTGCTTTAGCCCTGGTAAGTTTCTAAGTATTCCCAGTCTTGTAAGGTAATAGTTTAACCTAGCCTGTGAGACCTGTTAACAGTCCTGTGATGATTCTTAGATCATTCTTTGTTAGCTTCATGTATTCTTTAAATCTCTTTAGGGCGTATGCCCCTAAGAGTAGTTTTGAGTTCTTTAACCCTGGTAAGTTTCTCCATTAGTTTAGAGTGCCAAAATCCTGGTAAGTTTGTCCAATATTTTCCTTTTTGTTTTACTTTCCTTATTGAAAGAAAGGGGATTTCTTTGCCTATTCAACACAATGGCTGCGGACCAACAAGAGGAGTTGATGCTACTTTCTTTGCCAATTCGTCAGCAATTTCGTTTCTTTCTATACCTTTGTGTCCTGGTAGCCATAGGATCCAGACCCAGTTTTTTAGCCCAAGCATATTAAGTTTTTCAAGTATTTCAACTCCATTGATCGTTTTGAGGTTACCTGGTGATATTTCAATGCCTTGATGGCCGCTTGACTGTAGGAAAGGATAGCATGTTTTGGTTCCGATATTTACGCTTCAGGTTAAAGTGTACACACCTGTATATTGTGGATATTTCCGCTTGATATATGCTACTGTTTTTGCGCATGCGCACGAAGTATTTGATCCCTGGTCTATAGACTCCTGCTCCGGTACTTTATTTGGTTAAAGAGCCCCCCGGTATACCATGTAATCATGCACTGATTTATCTTATAGGTTTCTGCTAAACCTTCCCATTTCCCAACTGCAACTTAGTTCAGTTTGAAATCTCTTAGTTGCCGAGTGTCTTAAAAATTAATGAAAAAAGACATCGAGAACGTGATTCTGAGCAGAGAACGCAAATAAACGAAACGATATCCGAATCGATCTCTCAGAGGGTGATACAAAAACGTTATTTTTCATTCGTGTCACTCGTGAGGGCGAACGAAACACGAAACTTTTCAGTGGAAGAGAGAACTAACGTAATTTTTATAATTTTTGCTAACGTTTCAGTAAAGAAAACGAAACCAAAGCAAACGTTTCATTAATGATCACTGGTATGCAAAAGGCATTGAACTCAAACTCCGTGGAAAGAGTCAGCATGTAAATGATGCTTGCCTCTTCTATTGCGTTGATTTTGAATTTTGCTTTTGACCTGTCCGTCATACATATTAACCCTCTCCTGCCCTTACTTAAAGGCCATCTGTTCAGGTGTATGGAAAAATGTACAAAAATCATAAAATTTGTATGGGAGCTCCCTAAGGAGTGGTCGGAGAGAATAGGTGTCAAGGGCAAAAATGTTCCTTTTGCAAAAGTACTGGGGGTTGGTTATACATATTAACCCTCTCCTGCCCTTCCTTAAAGCTCCCCTGTTCAGGTGTAAGAAATAAAAACACAACAATAAAAAAATCGTGTAACGAATCGTTGTTTCGGTTTCATTTGTGTCTCTTCGTCGCTCAATCATTTTGTTTTGTTTATGGTTTCGTTAGTAACAGAAAACGAAAAACAAAACCGACGCCCAATCGTTCCTTTGTTATTTGAATCGTTTTTGTTTCGTTCGCTTCAAAGATCGGAACGTAACAAAATAGAACGATTCGTTTTTGTTTATTTGCGTTCTCTGATTCTGAGCAATTTTTAACCATGTTTAACCGTGACCCGAAATATTTTGTGTGTCCTATAGTGATCTGTGATGAAATATGGATTCGACACTAAACCAAGTGGAAGTGCTCTGAATCTTCAAAGACACAACAATCGGCCGGAAAGGTTTTGATCGGTGTTCTTTTAGAATTCTCACGATATATTTTTAATCGACAATCTTGAAAAAGAGAATCAACACGAGGCGAACTGTATGGAGCATTATTGAACCGTTTGAACGATACAATCAAGGACTTATTTAATGAAGAAAAAAAAAATTAATTTTTTATTTTTGCAGGTAAATGCACCATTTCACAAGTCATCCGAATTACGCTTTGAATTGCTTCTCCATACAACGTATTCTCCAGATATGGTTCACAGTAACTCAAAAGAGCCAGATATTTCCAAACTCAAAAGATGGCTTGCGCAAAAAAGACTTATATCAAACGAAAAAGTTAAATTGGAAACCGATACGAATTTTGAAGAGTTGGAGTTTGAAAAGATCGCTGGACCATTGAATAATTATAATATAGAATGGACACCGCCAACATTCGCCACTACGCCATCCACATGTCGCTGCAATCGTTTTGGATATCACCAAAGCTCTTCACCTGGTTTGTGCACATAGCTAAGAAAATCCCAAGACAAACAGAAATTAATCCCAAAACAAACAGAAATAAAATCCCACCTTGTTCAAGGTCAGTTGCTTCTGCTTCGCTGACAAGTGTTTTTGTTTGTGTTATTTGATTTTTATGGAAATTGTCAAATTGTGTAGAATAATAATTTAACAGAATTGAGTTTTTAGGCTACAAAAAATGCTGCAGTTTATTAAAAATGCATTAATAATTAATATTATCATGTTTATTTATAATATTTATGCATGTATATAAAAGTAGTAATAAATAAGACAAATATATAGAATGAATTGACAGCAAAGTATAGTTATTGGCATAGCCTTAATATATAGTTATTGGCATCAAATTAAAAAAAAACATACTTAACTTTAAATATATCTTAAAATATATTTTTATAACTGTAGTTTATTATTTTATTTTAAACTTTTCTTATTGAAATGCCAACAAAACATAACTTTGCTGTAAATTACTCTTATAAAGAGTAACAACGTTTCTACAGAATAAAAAAACAATAAATAAAATGTCAGCACACCATCGGTAA
The DNA here is from genome assembly GCA_943735915.1 of Pherbina coryleti. NCBI lineage: Eukaryota > Metazoa > Arthropoda > Insecta > Diptera > Sciomyzidae > Pherbina > Pherbina coryleti. The sequence goes on from OX030951.1 coordinate 68,907,871, forward strand.
ATAAGCGATTTGTTTATATTAATAAAGTTTTACCAAATGCATACTCAAATTTTTAGCAAACTTTTTTAAATAAAGTAAGTAACTTTATATATGATTTAAATTGTCAAATTTTTTTAGTTTTCTTTTTGCAGATTTTACTTTAGAATTTATTATTTTGATTTTGGCGCGTATAAGAACACGCAGTGTATGCAAAATCATATAAGATTCATGCTCTGCATTAGAACAGGATATCGCTATTTCTAGTTTTGTCTTGCAAATATTTTTCAAAATTCTTAAAATATTTTCTTTGAAACAATGTGAATCAAAATTTTTTTCAAATATATTTATAATGTGTTGTATAATGACTGAGAACTGTGGAGATGGTATTGTCAAACCACCACGATGAGCTCCTTCGTATTCACGGACTTCAATTAGTTTTGATTCGCTTGAATATGTTTTAGGGCCTTGATCACACATAAATGACTTGCATGCTATACATTGGTATTTTTTCCAAATAGTTTGTGCAATATATCCGGAAAAATATGTTACTGACATGTCCTTGATGTTTGGAACAACATCTGATGGTTCTTCCGAATCGGAATCGTCAAATTCGCACATATTGCAAAATTCGTCATCAAATTCCGTATCAAATGGGGTGAAATGTTCGATATTGAAATCATCTGTATATAAGTGGAAAGTGATATAAGTTGTTTGGGTATAAATTTTATTGTGGCTCCGATATATACATATGTGGTCGCAATCAATAGCCACCTTAAGCGAATTAAGAAACCACTGAGTTATTTAGCCATATTCCAGAATCCGTCGTAACATATATATTCAGTCGAAAACGTAATGACGTTCATATTTAAACCACAATTGAACCAATATAATTCTGACAATATAATTTAAATCTTTCAAATTTGTTCATTTTATTTCTCTGTTGTTGAAATCAGCAGTTTTCGAAATTAAATTTATTTCCGTTCGGAATCTGAAATGGAAAATTTTTCGTATTCGTAACGTAGCCTTACGTTCGGAAATTCATTTCGACGGATTCTGCAATTGGTCTGATTGATTTAGATGAGTATTCCACATATACAGGGTGTCAATTACAGAGGTGAAAGGTGAAGGTAGAATAAGTCAATTCGCTTTTGATGACATCTTTTTTAAAAACTATTTAGCAAAATATTTATTCCATACACCTGAGCATATGACCTTTAAAAGAGTGCCGGAGAGGGTTAATATGTATCACCGACCCCCATTAATTTTGCAAAAGGAACATTTTTGCGTTTGACACCTATTTCTTCCGACCACTCCTTAGGGGGGCTTCCATACAAATTTTATGGTTTTTGTTTATTTATTCCATACACCTGAGCATATGACCTTTAAGAGAGTGCCGGAAAGGGTTCATAGATAGGACTGACCCCCATTATTTTTGCAAAAGGAACATTTTTGCCTTGGACACCTATTCTCTCCGACCACTCCTTAGGGGGGCTCCCATACAAATTTTATGGTTTTTGTGCCGGAAAGGGTTAAGATGTATCACCGACCCCCATTACTTTTGCAAAAGGAACATTTTTGCCTTTAACACCTATTTCCTCCGACCACTCATTAGGGGGGCTCCCATACAAAGTTTATGGTTTTTGTTTATTTATTCCATACACCTGAGCATATGACCTTTAAGAGAGTGCCGGAGAGGGTTAATATGTATGACTGACCCCCATTACTTTTGCAAAAGAAACATTTTTGCCTTTGACACCTATTCCCTCAGACCACTCCTTAGGGGGGCTCCCATACAAATTTTATGGTTTTGTCGATAAAACCGGGAACTGTCGATAAATAGGTAGCAAGTTTAAGCAAACAAAAACATCAAATGTTGGCTTTATATTTCATGTAATTGTGTAAAATTTATATAAGTTAGAGAGTTCTAACATGAATTTTTGTCGCATTGAGGATCAAGCAGACCAACAAGTGCTAACATCAACATTGTACGATCAGTACTTTAGGCCCACCAAAGGCTCAAAAAGTAATGTAAATACCGACACCTGATCACTATCAACCACCCTACTTACCTCCGAGAATGACGTATTCTACGTCAAAACAATTTCAAGCGATCTTTCTGAAATTTTAGTATGTTGTTGATATGCATACACTAAAAGAAAAATAATTTAAAAAATTGTGAACAAAAATAAATGGCAAGTAAAATATACCTTATTCAAAATATCCTGTTTTGATAAGAATATAACTTTTTTGTATGATTCCTTATTCTATCAGAGTTGATACACCAAGCAGTGTGTTTTTAAATAATAATCAATTTTATCGCAGTGTGATACATGTAACAGTTTACAAAATCATGGCCAATAATGATTTTTGTTTTTCTTTTATTATTTTTTTTCGGACCTTAGAGAAGTAAATCCCTTCAGAAATTTTTTTTTGGAAACAAAATAAAAGTCGCAAGTGTAGGGTTAAAAAGATTGCGACAAATTTCGTCAAAATTAGAGCAAATTTGCTTAAAACTTTTTTAAAAAAAATTTCATAATCTCACAATAAGTGAGAAGTTGCAGTCATTTTAAAATTTGAAACGGCTTATATAATCAAAACAATTATAAAACACAAACAATAAAATGCTACCAGCAGTACCTGTTTCCATGAAGCATTTAATCCTCGAAGCATTAACAGAAGAGAATGGGATGCAAAAGCTTGGTTTCTTCCAAATTCAGCCAAATCCTCGAATCCATATATCTTATCATCCTTTGAATTATACTCCAATTCTTTTTTTATACTCATTTCATCAAAAACAAGAACACATTTTTTGTCTTGATTAGGAAGAAGATCGAGTTTGTTCTTTAGCATTTTAAAAATTTGAAATGAAATGCCTGTGTGAAATGGTAATGTATCGTACCACCGCACAATTGTCCTTAGTGAAGGTAGTTCAAATCCTTCTTGCATCAAAAATTTATAAAAGGATGGGGACTTATAATGAAATTTCAAAAATAATTCTTTTTCATCTACATTCCATTTTGAATTCTTCGAATGTAAAAGCTGGTTCTTTATGAAGATGCCTACGCTTTTCTTTTTTCCAACATTTTTTTGCAACATTTCGTCTATTTTATGGTTTTGAGATATTTTATTAATTTCATTTGGCCTCATATATTTCTTTTTTGGAGATTTCAGGAGCTCTTCAATGGAGGGGTTAATGTTTTCTTCTTCTTCGTTATAAACGAGATGAGGATTTGAAATGCTTAGCTCGTTGGTGTGATTTGTTTTCGCCATACAAAAATTTTTAAATTTATTTGAATATGTTTTTGGTTCATCCGTTTTGTTAACACTTAGCGAATAACACTCATCATCATTGCTTTCAAGTTCTCTATTTTGTTCAAAATTTATCTCTGCCAATACTGGTCTTTTTTCTAAATTTGATTTATTACTATTTTTCTTTTGTTTTTTGTCACTATAAAAAATTGGTACTGCACTTAATGAAAGTCTTGATTTAAAGCCACTCATATTAATGAACTTCTTTTCGAAATGTTCAGCACATATAAAAAATTTTTCATTATCTATTAATTTAGAAGAAAAGCTGTTTCCCGAGTTTTTGATCCAAATTTCACGCCTATCATCTTTTGGCATAAGAAATCTTGGAATGCCATTGCTTTTTTTATTCTCACACCCGACGTAATCACAAAACTTCATCTCATTTAATTTAAGATATAGCTATCTTTCAAATAATTTTTTAAAATAAAAAACTTCTACACGCTACCGATGCATATAAAAAAGTAAACAAAATGAGCAACAATTTAGCAATTGCTGATATAATGAAAAAAAATATCCTTAGAAAGTAACTGTTTAATTAGAAAAGGACTATTCCATTTAACAAAACAAGTGAAACAAATACTGAGGGAAATTTTCTACATCCAAGCGAAGACAATTAATTTGGGTTAAAGAATTGGATAATTATGTGTAGTGCAAATATCTGCCACATAGCTGTAATGTCGCTTCAACGTCGGCAGTGTCACCTTCTATTTGTAATTATTCAATGGCTGGACTAAGTGTATCGAGCTATAAAATGAGTTGAATATTAAAAATAAATTTTGCCAAAAACTTACGTCGGTCTTGCTTTGACCACAGACTTAAATCTATTCATATTTGAAGGCCCCCAGTTTCCTTTTTTTCCGGCGCCTGTTGCTGTTTTACTGCATAAAGAAATTCAAGACTTTAGTCGTCTTGCTTGGTTGACTCATTCATGAGTTTCTCGATGTCCTGCGTTGTTTGAACTTCTAGTTAATTTAAATATATTGTGTTCATGTTCCTTTATACACAGCTTCGTGACTCTTGTGTTGATCCAGCTTGATTAGAGTCATCTTGGACATGAAATATATTGCTGCTGAAATATTTGTAGCTTAGAGAGAGCTCGAAATATTTTCACAATAGATTAATCAAAACAAATCTAAGACAAACAAGCATTAAATGATGATGATTTTGTCTAAACAAGAGAACAAAATTCTCAGAATTTTCTTTGCCTAATTGTTTGAGTAAATGTTGAATTTCCTAAGTCTAAAGGCAAGTTATTGTTAAGGAAAAGTTTCTGTTTAATTGGAAAATGACATTATTTATCATTGAATTTTGAAAAGTTGTTTAAGTATTGATGATGATATCAAAACTTCACCTTCTGTTAACAATTAAAAAACATTACGTTTCATTGCACTTTATGCGCTTGATTTAAACTGAATGAACACAACTTGTGCAGGGTACAAGTTTTAATGACTTAAATAGTTCAATTTTGAGCCACATCACAGCACAAACTTTATGCAAACAAACGTAGCACAAGTCATTCATTTCATTCTCAACCCGGAAGTGCGGACATTTGCACAAATTATGCATGCAGCCATTGTGATTGTTTATCAGTCGGTAGACAAACTTATCGGCAAGTTCGGAAAATGTTAACTTCTCCAGATGAAAAGAAAATATATTTAAAAAAAAAAACATTAAGAAAATATAATTTTCCCATGCTGAAGCAATTGTCTGAAAATTTAAAGTAGTTGTCTGAGTTTTGGAAAAAAAGAGAACTTTTCGGAAAAATTATTATTTCTTTATTATTCAACGTTCTCTTCTTTAAGATATTTTCTATTTATCGAAAAAGGTATCGACCTTTTTGTATAGCACACTTTGTCCAACTCTTCAAAATACGTATCGGTTTCCACTTAAACTTCTTTATTTGTGGTTTCCAGTGAGCCATCCTTTGAGATTGGGTAAAAGATAATAGTCGATGGGTGCCATATCTTATATATTAATACGCAAACATCAAGTGTTGTCGTACACTTTTTCAATATTTATTTTAGAATAAGGACAATGAAACGTATATCATTCGAAAGGTACTGCACCATAGATGTGCCGAATTATGTTAAATTTTAAATTGATGCCCTTTGACCCGAAATATTAACGAAAGTTTATATCAATTTTAGTTAGGGATCTCAGAACTGGGAAGAGGTAGAACGAAGAATGTGGTATCAGATGAAAGGTCTGGCTACACAATATGATTGAATACAAGATTGGTAACCTTTGACCTCAAATATGAGCGGAAAAAGAGAATTTATTGAATAAAAGCTAAACTATAGGAGATGGAAAAACATGATATAAGAAAGAAATTTAGACATTCATAAGATGTGCAAAAAAAAATTAAATATTTTTCACCATCGTTTACGGTTACCCTACAATAAGCACTTTTTCATGTAACAAGTGTTAATATATATTGAGATGGTAAAATTGCTTACAAATAGTAAATTTTGAAAAATTTCCGTTATTTTGACATCAAAATTATTGTGATATCTCGAAAACTATAGATGTTTTCAGTACAACGTTTTTTGTATGAAAATTCGTTGGTTGAGAAAAATAACGGTATACGAAAACTTTTTTGCTAATATTTTCCTGTAGAAACCTGTAGATTTTTTCCATGCAATGCATTTCTTAAAGCAATGTCATTGCCTCAGAATGAGAAAAAAACAATTGATATTTCAAATTTTGATTTTGCATGCAAATATCTCAGCCATTTTTCAATCGATTTTCCCTAAATTTTCTTTGTCTGAAAGCTTAATTAAACAACTTTTGAGAAATAAGAAAAGATTTACCGTTATCTCACTAATTCAATTTCTTATGTTGTTTTCAAAAAAACTCTAAAATATTCAATTTTTGCTTAAAAATTAGACCAGACATTCTTTTTTTGTAATTTTATTTTTGTTTTTCTATTTTCTTCTCTCACACTCTTTCATATACCATATCATTTATTTGCAAAAATTGCTTCATTTTGACATATAATTTAATTAAGTGTTTCTATCATCGAAAATCATGAGCTACCCCCTATAATTTTTTTGATGAAAATACCATTTTTTAAAATGTTGCTTTTGTATTTTTTATAAAGTTCTACAGCTAAAAAAATAATTTTTGTGAAAAAATTTTTCAAATATTTCAAACCACTCCAAAGTTATATACACAAATCTATGTTTTAAGCCATTTCCTTATCTACTTTATATAATATACATATTATTATTATATATCTATATATAAATAGGTGTACGCAGAACAGCTAAGAAACATTTTCTCCCGTGTTTCTCAACCAATTTTGATAATTTTTTTTTAAATCAATAAGAGTAGGGAAAAGGAGTGCACCGAATATCTCTCAAATCAGACGTTCCATTCCAATGGTTACATTTGATGGGCGTTGAAATAGAGGCGAGGCACTTTTCATCAGCCCAAATTTTCGGTATAACTTTTCAACTATGAGTCACAAATCAATGAAACTTGGTAAGAACTTCCTTCCTTGACAAAGGGGAGTGGAAGCACCTATAATCATAATCAGAAGCACCTATATTTCCTATAACCACAACTCAAAGTGGTTATATCAAATAGCTTCGGAAGCATTTCTACTAGAACGTAGAATAAGTGAAGTAGGGTACTGTGACGGGCATTGGACAAAGGGGTGTGACTCCGCATATATAAGCCACATTTTTGATATTGAATAGCTTTAAAAGTAAAAATCACAGAACATGGAAAATCAGAATTGAGTTACTGTTTTGTGATTTCCTGCTGGTGGTGCCTTTGGTGCTGTAAGAGTTCGGTTACGTTTGCATATGAGTGAAGAAAGAAAAAAAATTTTTTCAATAAAAATACAAAAAAAAAAAATCAATTTTTAAATGGTCGAATCTCGACCAAAGGTGATACTAGTTATTAATTATTGCATGAAACTGGCTTAAATTTTGACAGTCATCGTTTGAAAGATAGATTTGAAACTTTATCTTAAAAAACATATCGATTTGAGTTAAGTGCAGGCTTCTATGTGTTCGACCATAGAAGAATTATTCAACAGTCCTGTACCATACAACTACATACTACGAGTACTTTACTCTAAAGATCTACACAAAACATTCTATTCATAGTATTTGAATAGTGTACACCAGTGGAGCCCAAGAAATTTTAAGCGCGGGCCAATGCTTAAAAAGCAAAAAAAAAAACACAAAATATTGCTCATCGGCGTTTGGCAAAAAATCTTACAAAACAAAAAACAATTACAATGCAATAAAATCACATGTCATGAAAAATTACTCGACACACAAGTAACGGGACAATCAGCTTCAGCAACGACATTATCCAGTGTGAGTATTTTATTTTGGCTTTACATGCATTTGCTTTTGTAAAGTTCGCTGGAAAATGTGCTGAATACTGAACGGTGCGGTTTGTGTTGTTGTTTTTTGCAGGCGTTCTTTGATTTTGGCTCACCGAAAAGACAAAATTAAGATAGAAAAAAATTTGTATGAATGGCCACACGGGCCATACGGGCCACTACGTGGCCATGTTTGGTGTACACTATGAAGGTGCAGTGTATTTCAGTGCAGCCATGACATCGAGCAAAAATGTTTTGTATGAAGCGGAGCCAAATTAAACACTAATGTCATGCCTTGAGAAAGATCCTTCGTAAAATCTTCAGTCCAATCTTCGTCAATGGCGAGTACCGAATTCGATGGAACCACGAGCTGTATGAGCTGTACGCTGACATTGACATAGTTAAGCGTATTAAAATCGAGCGGCTCCGCTGGCTAAGTCATGTTGAGCGAATGGAAAACGACACTCCAGCGAAAAAAATATTCGATTCGGTGCCCGGTGGTGGTCAACGCAGAAGAGGACGCCCACATATTCGTTGGAAGGATCAGGTGATGGATAACCTGACCACGCTTGGTGTTTCCAACTGGCGCCAGCAAGCTTGGTGTTGCCTATGGTCGAAGCGCCAGATTAGTGAGTAAGTAAGTTATGCCTTGAAAGCTCTTCGTATGGCTACATTTTGAAAATTTTGATATGAAATAAAATATCAAATAGCGACACTGAAATCAAAGTACCGGGAAATCATAGCGAGCACACCGAGTACGCTATGCACTCACAAGTATGGAGGGCCAGACGATAACATAATTTTAACTTAAAAAATTAAAAAAGTCGCCATGTCTCGAAATCGAAGCAAGAAAGGCCAAAAATAACACCAGATTTGAGTTCATTATAGGGTGTCTCAAACTCGAGATGCACAGGTCTTATAAAAATAATCTTAAAAAAATTAGGAAGAACGCCATATCTTGAAGACGGAGCAAAATGGACCAATAACATCGGTTTTTGCGACGTAGATGTATTTTTGTCGGCCGCTATTAAACCAATAAAAAAAAACTCAAAACAGAATATGCATAGGTGTACAACTATACCACAACTTTACTATTATACACTTATACTATATTACTTCTATAGGGTGGTTAAATTTTAGAGGCCGATGTTGATTTTGAATAAAACACAAATTATTGAGGAAATTATTGTCATTTCTTTTTATTATGATAATATTGGTATAGTTCAATTATGTATGGAACAATAGCGGCCAAATGGCCGCCGCGACCTCGGTAGCACACCTCCATCCGATGGTCCAAATTTTCGATGACGCTGATACATAACTGAGGTTCTTTGCCATTAATGTGCCGAATTATCTCATATATTAGGTCTTGAATTGTTGCTGGCTTATCGACGTACACCTTTTCTTTCAAATAAGCCCGGGTTCGAGGTCCAGGGTTCGATTCCCGGCCAGGCCATGGTCCTTCGCTTTAAACCTTTCTAAATTTTCTATCCTCATTTCTAATCAACTAAAATTAAAAATTCATCAATATCTACGACATGAAGTTGTAGTTGATGGTAGAGAAGTTTGTGGATGAGATTGCCTTATAACTTGAATTGACTGAGGTAAAGGCATTACACTTACACTTGCCTCTGATTCAAATTCACATGTTTCTTTGGCTTTCCACCACGCTTAGAACATCCTATACATGTTTCACTTGATTGCCCTTTTCTTCTCACTAGTCTATCACACCATTTCGAACCAAGGCAGACTTGACTGAATAGGTATTCCATCTGAAATCCTTGGTTCAAAGCTAAAAAAAAAAAAAAAGAAAGAAGTCCAACGGTGTCCAATCACATGATCTTGGCGGCCAATTGACATCGCCACCACGTGAGATAACACGGCCATTGAATTTGTCGCGCAAAAGAACCATTGTTTCGTTAGCTGTGTGGCAAGTGGCACCATCCTGTTGAAATCACATATCGTCCACATCCATATCTTCCAATTCGGGCCATAAAAAGTTCGTTGTCATCTCACGATAGCGAACACCATCCACAGTAACTGCCTGACCGGCGTCATTTTGGAAAAAATGCGGCCCGATGATGTCGCCAGCCCATAAACCGCACCAAACAGTCACTCTTTGTGGGTGTATTGGTTTTTCGACAATCACTCTTGGATTATTATTCGCCCAAATGCGGTAATTCTGCTTATTGACGAAACCACTGAGGTGAAAATGTGCCTCATCACTGAAGATGATTTTCTTCACGAAGTGCACGGTATTGATTTGAAAGCCCATTTAGTAAGCCATAATAAGCCTGAATAACTTTCACGCGTTGCTCGATTGTGTATCTTTCCATGGTTCAAGTTGAGTTAGTCTGAAATTGAGAAATGTCAAATGAAATGCAGAAAAAACTTGACGTTTAGGTGTGGTTCATATATAACATCGGCCCTTAAAATTTAACCACCCTTTTTAATACTACTTCTTTGATGCCACTATACTACTACTAACTATGCTTCAAAAATATAACAACTATACTGCTACTTTACTACTATCATACTACTATTATACTACTACTATGTTACTACTATACTTGTACTATGCTACTACTATACCACTACTTTACTTCTACTATGCTACTATTATTATACTACTTGTATACTACTTTAACACTACCACTATACTACTACTAAACTACTTTACTATACTACTACTAAATAATAGAAAATAAATTCTTGAAATTTTGAACAAGAACACTTGTGACAAACCACACAATCCACTTGCTGAGCCAAAAGCAGTTGTCCATTTGGTTAAAAGCAGTAGAGCAAGGCCCGTGCGCACACCTGGACTATAACCCCCAGGAGGGTTGCGAACTATACTTTTGAAATCCACAGAACTGTCTGATTATGAAAAATTTCCATGAAGCAAAGCTATATTTATTATAATTCTTCATCATTGCGGCTTCCCTATCAAAGTGCTTGGTTGACATGTGCTTGATTATGTAATGTCTTGAACAATGTGCAATGTGTATTATCGTTAAGTTGCTCTCTTGAAATTGAAAACCGAGATCTCGATGAAGCCATACAGTTGGCAGATGGCATAAAAAAATAATTATTGGAAATAAAAGAAAGCGCAGAGGAACACTTTCGTAAGATTTTCCAAAAAGTTAGCAAGATTTGGGTAGAACACGATATTGAAGTAAGGAAATAGAGGCAAGCTTTACGTCAAACTCATCGTTCTAATATCGAGACTAGTTCAATTGAAGATTTTTATCGAATTTCAACCTACCTACCATACCTAGACTTATATGTCACTCACCTTGAAATCCTTTTCTTAAGCACTGTGGAATATTATCGAATTTTAGATGTCTTGTTCCATAAAAAATTTCAACGATAGATGAAGAAGCCTGCAACCAATTATTTGAGAAACACTCCACGATTTTGCATGACGATTCTTTCGAAGTATGGATCAATGAAGTGAAACTTTGGCGAAGACGGATTTTTGATAAAAATACCAACAGCCCTATCGAAGCTCTTGACATCTGCAATACAACTGCTTTTCCAAATGTGCACCAAATCTTGCTGGTAATGGCTGCGTTACCAGTAACGACATCATCGAACGAACGCTCTTTTTCAACATTACGCCGGTTAATAAAGTTCTTGTGTTCTACTATGAGCGAAAATCGGCTGAACGGATTGGCTGCACTTAATATTCATGAGGACGTTGGAGTTCGCGTAGATGCAGTATTGGAGATTTTTTCTCTACCCCGACGCAATAATTTATTGAGGGAATAGTTTTGTATAGAGTATTTGTATTTACTCGGAATACTAAAAAATAATCTGAAAATGTATTACTGAAATCTTATAGTTTCATATCCAATATATAATATTTTCTGTTCATCCTTCCTTATAATTTCTTATTTTTTAGTTAAACCCCCCCCCCCCCCCCCCCCCCCCTACGACCAAATCCTGCTCACGGGCCTGAGTAGTCCATGTGTCTTCAAAAATTATTATAGTTCTATAACAATACAATCAACGGTGAGCGGTACAGAGACATGATTGCTAATTTTTTGTGTTTCAATTGGAAGGCATTAATGTTGCAGAGAAGTGGTTTCAGCAGGACGGCAACGCGCGAAATAATTAATTTACTGAAAGAAAAAGTTGACCAATGATTAATTTGAAATGGATCTGTGAGCCACCTCGTCCGTGCGATTTAACGGCCTTAGATTATTTTCTTTGGAGATATAATATGTAAATTCGCTTGTCTACGCCGATAAAAGAGAAATAATTCTACGCCGATGGCACTTGCAAGCCATCATTCGAAGCGTAATTGTTGAAATACAGCCTGATTTCCTGCAAAGAGAGTGTGTAAATTGGACATACAGATTATGCTATGTACGCGGCAGTCGCGGCGGTCACGTATACTCGAAATCATATTTAAACATCAATGTTAAAAATAGCAATTTTTGTAAAAAATACCCAAAATTTTGACCATCAGCATCAGCTCAAAGAAAGGCATTTTTGAACACTCAAAACATCAAATTAATGGGTCATCCGCCATACAGTCTGGATTTTGCATCTGCTTATTCCCGCACATCAAGAATAAAGTGTGTGGACAACGATTCGACGCCAGAAGAAGCCATTGATGCGTTCAAAAACCATGTTTTGAAAATGTATCTCCAGCGGAATGAGATAATGTTATAACCAATGATTCGAATAAAAATCAAAAAAGAATTAATCATAAAGGAGAATATTTCGAAAAACAATAAAAAAAATCGGTCCTTATATTTATTCCCGAAATGTAAGTAGTACCCAACGTTGCTACCTTCGTATCGATATATATAAAAAAGGAGCTTATGTTTGTAACTATGCAATAGACTCCTAAACTACTCATTAGACCGGTTCATATTTCAAAAATGTAAAAATACTTCGGTGTGCGTCCATTTTCCGAAAGTTCCATTCCTTATGAGAACAAAACCACCTTCAGACCCAAAAAAATTTGACCTCTAGATATTGCTGAAATCGTATAAAGGTCATTTTGAAGCTATTTACGACTTAGATCATACTGAACAATATGTTGTCCAAACCGAAACACATGTTGAATATATTGTGATTAAGAATCATTTATAATAATCTAAGCTATTTTTATTTTTTTAAAAAATGCATCTGATATTTTTTGGCGGAGCTTTGAAAATGCAATTTAACTTCTTAGTCAAAATTATAGTATTTCCACATAAAATTTTTTTCTTATTTTATTGCAGTGACATTTTCTTTGCAATTTTGTATTTTTGTGTGGAGCTTAAGGTTTCTTGCTATATAACTTCCTGCATAATTTTTGGACCGTAACATGAAAAAAAGAATAAAAAATACTGCAAACATTTGTTTTTCCTGAATTTATTTTTTAAAAATATGATCTTGTTATGTTTTTCAAATTTTTTCTTTGGTTAAAGCTTCATCAAAGTATTATGAAAACCTTATTGCAAAAATACCGTTAGTTGAGTACATATATTTTAAATATTTTTTTCAAAAAGGTCTGAAATTTTGGAGTTTTCTTCAAAAAAAAGGCTAAAAATTTGTTTTTGTCGTAAAAATAATTTAAGTTAAAATTCGCAAATTTTCAACTCTATTTAAAAGCTATAACACTTAAAAGCGAAAGTTATTTCAATTTTACGCAGAAATTAAAAACAATTTTTGTGATAAAAAAAACAACGCCTACCACTTGATATTTTCGAAGAAAATTTTTTTTCCAATATTGTGTTTTTATATTTTTGAAAAAATATACATGCTAAAAAATGTATTTTAAAAATTTATTTTATTTTAAAAAATAAAAAGTTATAGCCAATAATCTTTATCCTAATATATATACAAAAAGTAAAATGCTGTCTGTGTGATGGCTGGATACTTAAAAATTATGGAGCCGATAGAGCTGAAATTTTGGCAGTACATTTTTTCAAGTACGAGATGGCTTAAATTTCTGTCACACCCCCTTTTACCGCCCACAAATCAATAAAAATGCTATATATCCTACTACAATCGGTTTTCGTCGATTTGGCTACATTTTGGTAATTTAGTTTGTGTGCTCACTGTCGGCAACTGTACTAAAACTGGGCAATGTCCATCTACTAGAAAACTGGGATGGGCATTATATAAGTGGCTGTGGCTCCGCCCATACAATTAAAATTTGTATCGAATAGCTTTGTAAGTAAAAGTATTAATACTTACATACACTCAGGGAAAAAAATATTAAATTTATCCAAAAACTTTTTTAATTTATCCAAAAAGCGAGTAATTTTTGCACCAATAACGCATTTACTTAAATCGACTACGTAAATATTTAAAATTTGTTTACATACTTTTTTAATTAAATAAAATATTAAAATGTTTAAACAGAATTAATAAAAAATATATTAAAATTATGCACGAATATATTTAAATATCTTTCAAATATTTACTATTTGAAAATAAAACTATCGCATTTAAGGAAAATTTATATAAAAATATTGAAATTGAAAAACAGTTTATTTGAATATTTCCCACCAAATGCGTCCATATCAAACGCCATTTAGTGGTATATTTTATTTTCTTTTTGTTAAAATATGATTTGTCAGTCTGGTGGTGAGTGCGATGCATGATGAAATCATGTAAAGTGGAGTGACATTCTTGAGAAAATACCGAGTTGTCACTCCACCTTACATGAATTCATCATGCATCGCACTCACCACCGCACTCACAAATCATATTTGCCAAATATCCATGATATATTACCCTTGAAACATTAACTAAATGAGAACTATAAGACCTGCAACTGCTGGTGCGAAGAAACTGCAGCAGCATCGCACAGGAATAGAGTGCGATGGTGGTGCTGCTTGGCAGCTGTATGGAATGTGTGTGTCAGTGTGTGGCATAAATAAAATTTAAATACGGGAAAAAAACGAGTTGTAAGGAAATTATTTGATTTATCCACGTAAATATTTAAATGAAATATATACTCAGGCGTGGATAATGTCAATATGCGTTATTTCCCTTAGTATACAAACTCAAAATGGAGTTACTATTTGGTGATCTCCTGCTACTGGGAAACCGTAACGGGCAGTGGAAAATGACAGTGGTGTTAAACTATGGGTCTAAGAAAAGTTTCGAATATAATTATTATGTTGCGATATAATTGCTGGGTGCAGCAACGCTCGCCGGGAAAAAGCTAGTAACTTATAAATAAAGCATGTAGTAATATACCTCCAAGGCTCCAAGGCTCGAAAAAATTTACACTTTATTATTATATGCTTCCTTAACATATTCTTATTACAGTTACATAATATATGGTACATATTTGTACTCAAGACATTAGTATTGAAGAGTTATATTAAAATATTTTTATATAAACTGCTGCAAGTCCTCTTACCAAATGGCAAATGTAACTAATTGAAGATTATTGGCCTCACATATAAAGTTTGCCTTTGCATACCTACATACCAAGTCATTCATGACATAGTCCGTTCCATTATTATAAATGTGAACGCAGTTTTGGATATTATTTAAATTATTCGGTTGGCCAGGTGCCCAGCGAGTTATTTCCACGGGTTGTCCTGTACCCATCCAGTAAAAATTTCCCTCATTTTCTATATCCATTGCTGAAAGCCAGAATCCATAAGGCGATGTAGAATTCAGTGGTGCAATATATTCAATTAGGGCATCTAATTCCTCCACCGTTTCAATAGACACCAAATCGGCGTTAAGTCTGCGACAGAAGTGTGCGGCACCAAACCAATTCAACTAGTTTGGATAAGAATTACATAAGGAGATGAAACAAATATGTAGCACATACCTGTTCTTCGTTATTAACTACATAATAGCCATGACCAATTTTGACAAAAGGACCTGGGTTGATTGCATCGCTGCAATCGCTGGGAAGACCTTCAATAAAAAATTTACATATTTTAAAATTTTTTTTAAAGCAATCCTAGATCTAGGAGGAGATGAAGTGAAACAATGTTTAACCTTCATGAACTATGGCCTTAAATCTTGCTAAGCAAAGTGAAGCAAGTGAAATCAACACTATTGAAACCTTGAGAATTTCCATGTCTTCGACTATGTTCCGTAAATTGGAGAAATACGACCGTAATTAAAAGTTCACTCCGAACAAAATTCAAAGCAAATGATTTTAAAGCTTTAATTTTCTGTTGTTTTTATAGCTTTTGTCAGATTTTCCTAAATGCACTGATAAAAATACACACGGAAGCAATTTGGTTAGGTTATTAAATATAATTTTTGACGTTTTCCACTCATGACTTGTAGATCACGAATTCTTATAGTGTTTTTTTTTAATTAGCACCGTTTTTTTTTTAATAAATAAGTTAACATATGTTCAACAGTTGTTTGCAAAAGAACACAATCCCTAAATACCAAAGACTTGAGGTCTAATGAAGAAAAAAACCGTATTTTTTAGCTTTAAAAACCAGAATAACCTCATAAATCCCGATTTTATTATGTCCTTGACAATTCTTGAGACCTGATTATAACAAAGATCGATAGATCAGAATAGAATTTCGATGATATTTAAATTTTATTCTATTTTCTTGACAACAACCCTTGCCAATAATACTTTTCTTCTTCTTCTATTTGGCACCTTAAAAAAAACAAAGCTTTTTATGTACATTCTTACATATGTTTATTTTATTTATTTATTTATTTGATCACATGGCTTACAATTACAAATTCTAAGCTAGTTTGAATGTAAATTTGTAGTTATGGCCTTAAACTTAAAATGATAACATAAATGTAGTTATACATATTACATGGTTATGTAAGGTGTTTTTTTTTTAGCTTTGAACCAAGGATTTCAGGTGGAATACCTATTCAGTCAAGTCTGCCTAAGTTCGAAATGGGGTGATAGATTAGTGGAAAGGAAAGGTCAATCAAGTTAAACACATGTAGGATGTTCTAAGCGTGGTGGAAAGCTAAATAAACATGTAAATTTGAATCAGAGGCAAGTGTTATGCCTTTACCTCAGTCAATTCAAGTTATAAGACAATCTCATCCACAAACTTCTCTACCATCAACTACAACTTTAAGTCGTAAATATTTTCAATTTCAGTTGATTAGAAATGAGGATAGAAAATTGCAAATGCGAAAAGTTTTGAAGCGCAGGACCATGGCACAGTGCGCTTTTTTCGATTTTAGGATGACAAAAGTTTTTTTTTTTAAATTTAACAAAAATATATTTTTTTCCGACAGATAATTGATGAAATGTTATGGAAATGATATTATGAAATTGATGCTCTCTTCTGATATTTTTATGGAATTTGTAAAAGTTGAAACTTTTTTCAGACAAAAAGTAGCACATTCCAAGCTAAAAATGTAAGGCAATTTGAAACATTTTTTACTTACAGCTCTATTCTGGCACAGTAACAATTGAAACTGAAAGTAACAATTTACACCAATTGCTATTCTGAGTAATTAAAAAAAGCTTTTTCGGATTCAACTGTCACCAAAATTGTTACCGTTCAATGAGCAGGTGACAAGTTGAAATATCAAGCGAATTTTACGTTATTTTATATTGAATTGAAGAACTTTTTTAAAATATTAATTTGTACCAGCGTTTTGGAAGTGTTTAAGCTTTTTGTAGTTAAAAAATGGAAGAAGAGTTAGTGCTTCTGTACTTGGACACTTTAATAAAAAAAAATAAATATTAGAGAGAAGACGTCTGCTAAAAAACAAACGCGACAGCACTGATCCATTCAAAATGCCTGAAAAGACCTTTCAACAAAATTTTCGACTTTCGAGGCTACTTTGTCGGTCTTTGATCGAGGAACTGCAGCCGTACGACGTTCAGCGTTCGATTCCCTTCACTTTCCGCTTCCTGGCAACAATTTATTTTTACGCACACGGCTCATATCAATAATATGTTGGCAATAACATGTCGGTATCTATGAGCCAACCATCTGTTTCTCGTACACTGCATCATGTATCTCAGCTAATAATCAACAGGAAGAGTGGCGAATTACGGTTTCCTAGGACGTTTGAGGAACAATTTAGCATTAAAACAGGGTACGAATGCATTTGCAAGGATTAAAAGTTGGCGGAAAAAGATTAATTTTTCGTTTGTTTTTAGTTTTCACAACTGTTTTGGAATTAAAGGTACAATTGGCGCTATCTATTGTACCCACGTTGCTTTATTTACATCAACGACTACTGATGCTACTAACCCACTCAGCCTCTACATGAATAGAAAAGGATTCTATAGCATAAACGTTGAAGCAGTAAGCATATTAAAAGCCTGGTACCATAAATTCCTATTAACAGGTTTGTGACCATCGCCTCTTTTTTTAGCTATAAACGCCAAATTTCCAGGGTCTACTCTCGATACCGGAATTTGGACAACATCGGAAGTTCGACTACAAATGATGCAAAACCACACCTGTCAACAGAGCTCATGGCTGCTGGGTCGCCCTATCCACTAGGCTATCCACTAGAACCCTAGCTTTATATTCCAGTTGCGCACCCGTCCAATGCTAAGGAAGAAAAGTACAATAAACTTCACGCCAAAGCACGCAATACAATCGAAAGAGCGTTTGGAGTGTTAAAGTCCCGATTTCATTGTCTCTCCAAATATCGAAGTCTTCACTACACCCACAATAAAGCTGCAAACATTATTTACGCATGCGCAATATTGTTGAAAAATGTAGACATGAACGACACTGAAGTAGGGTCAGATATACTTGAAGTGGAATCAAATAACAACGCTACTTAACACCTACGAGAAGGACAAAGAATCAGAGCACGCTATATTGAATCCTTATAAATGCTTGTAAAATATATTGCCTCAATTCATGCATAAAAAATGCAAAAGCTGCCAAAAAATATTTGATTGAATACTAACCGATATATGTAATATATTCTACGAACAATATGCTAGTTTTAAAAAAAGCATAAAAAAGTTTCTTTCTATTTTTTTATTGTATCTAATTTTTCACATGGACATTTTTAAAAATGCCTCAGTCATCAGCTTTTGTTGCTGGATAGCTCTTTCCTGCTGCTCATACGCTCGGTTTTCCTGTTCGTCTCTCTTTTTTATGCTCTCTAGCATCATCTTAATGATGTTTTTTGGACCAGCCTGTCGAGCTGCAGAAGGGCTTGGAGCATAGTTGGAAGCATTGCCTAACTCTTCCATGTTGTGTGATGTTGAAGGAATTGGCGATTAAGTTTCTTCGAAATCATCTGCTTGAGGCAATGCTTCTAGAGAAATATCAGCAAAGATTGTATCTTCAAAAGAAACTTCATCACCAATTTACCAGCATCACCACAAGCAGAACGTGGATATTTCTGTTAAAAAAAAAAAATAAAGGAAATAAGTCATATGAATACATAATCTACCTTTTCAAATTTTACCTGAAACCCAATTGCCATCACGCCGGGAGCTCCTTCTATGCCGGCAATGTCAAAGGTTTGCAGCGCTTGGTGCTCGAATTCCCCAATAGCTTCTTCTTCCATTGGTCCGCCTCCAGTGTGAGCGCGTTCAAATTTAGCCTTTCTGGAACGTCTGCGTAGCTGCTTTTTCCACTGATACAGCATCTTAAATCAAAACAACAGAACAAAAATGTATATGCAAAAGCAAATAACATAAAATCAAGTTAAAAAATTACCTCTTTCCATTTGCTTGCTGAGTGAGCCGGCCCTCTCATTCCAATTAAGCTTCTGGCAAGTTTGTCCCATTACTCCTGGATGCAATGAGGAGCATTTGGGATATTTTTATCCCTTTGGAGCTCTGGGTGCTGCTTGCAAAACGCCACATAAAACTGTAGCTGCTCCTGAGTTGTCCGCTCGAATTTTCTGCGACGATTAGTTAAAATACAGTTAAATTATAAAATAATCAAGATTAACAAAAATTACTTACTTTCCTTGCGTTTTCTTTTCCATTTTTTAAATAATTTGATAGATAATATTTGAAAGAACGATAAAATGCTTTTCACCACTATGTTGAATTTTATTTAGTTTTTTATTGTTACGTTGTTACCAGCATAGTAGTAGCCAATTAGGGTGACAAAAAACGTAACAATAGTGCGGTGACAATTGATTGTTTACCGCAGCACCAGAATAGAGCTGTTAGAAGAGAAAGCATATATTTTAATTTGTTTTTTTTTTTTGTATTTTTACTGACTTAATTACCATTGAATTTGTAACAAACAAAAAAAAAATTATAAAAAACAAAAATTAGAAAAAATGTCTAAATTTATTAAGCAGTTTTTATTTTACTAAAATTTAGTGGAAAAAATCTAAATAGTTCAACCTAATTACAATCGAATAATTATACTTTCATAAACTATAGTATATCTGCCTTATATTTCTTAAAAAATTGGCTGCGCAAAGTTGCGCATAAGAAAAAACACTTCATTTGAAAAAAAAAACGCTTAAAAACCAAGTTTTCCTCAAAACGCACTAGTCTTTCAGACAACTTTTGTTATTGAACTAAAAGATGTTTGTGAAAGATATCATATGTGTTTTAATTAACGCAGGTACTTAAAATTAGTAAGATATATTTTTGTTTTCCTCCGCGTATTGTCATGTTTCTATCTGTCCGATTGTTTGTCTGTCCGTCTGTTATGGTGATTATAGCTCTTATATTGAAGAGATTTTAATGAAATTCAAAATATAAGATATTATCAAAAAAATAAAGGTCGAGGTCGTTAAGTCAGCCTATTCGGATGAAAACCACGCCTACCTCCGATACAAAGTGACCACATAAAAACGGTAAAACCGCATTAAATTGCACAAAAGTTATTTTTTTGGCTTGAAATTTTGAACGTATTATTTTATTTTAGCGCGAGACTACTGAAGACTTAAAAAGCAGTTAAATTTTGAAACTTAGAGTACTTCGATAGAAGCCCAGTTTTTTTCCCAGTAGTAGAGTTTCTCAAAAAAACATAACACAACACAAATAAGCAATAATAGTTGCTTTAATAAAAAAAAACTTTTAAAAATAGAAAGGTAAAACTTGTTTCAGAAAAAAATTTACCTACTGGGAGCAATTCTCTTACAAACAAAGTCAAAATTGACTTTGGCTGAGAGTGCAAATGCGTTGTAAAATGTTTTGCTGTATCGAGAAATTTCGCGGACCTGAGTTCGAATCCAGCTGCAGGCAAACAAAAATATTTTTTAAATAATTTTCCAGGGCGTTTGGACTTTATGCCACTGAAACTAGAAATGTCTACTTAGCTTACTATGCGGGCCAGTCACAGTTCATAAAGCAAAGATTACGGTTTATTTCATTACTTTTATAGTGATTTAATTTATAATTTGTAGGTTTTCTGCCATGGTGAAAGAATAATATCTTCATGTATATTGTCTATTGGTCAGCTCTCCGAAGAGGCTCAAGAAGCCAGAAATAAAGACAATAGACGCTTCAGTTTATTTTTTACAAGAAAAACATCAAGCACAGATACAAATTTTTACCTTATTCACAGATTGCTGTTTACATCCGATCCATTTAAAAATTCTTTAAGGCAACAACCTAAACATAAAAAATCAAATATAACTCCAAGTTTTCTAGGTCTTTTAAAATCCCCATGTCTGAGTGACCGTTCTGATTCAGAATAAACAGAAAAGACCACAGTATTACAACCTTTTTAATCTTTTTTTTAAGCATGCATGAATGCACCCAAGTAAATAAGCGAACGTGTGAAATGTCATCAAAATAGTGCCAGACTGTCTTGTTGTGTGGGAGGAAAATCTAAAAGTTGTCCGATCTTAATTGTTTTTGGCATGGTGTTTATTTTTTTGTTAAAAAAATTTATTTTATTTTTGAGTTCACATATGAGCAAAATTAGTGAGATTTTTGCTGTTGAAAAAAGTCACTTCGTATGTGAGGTAGGCGTTGCAGTTGGCCTAAAATTCTTATTTATTGCCAAGAAGTGTATTTTAACATAATAAGCATTGGTGCAAAATTTCATTACTCTAGCTTTTATAGTTTTTGAAAACAGTCGAAATGTCATCCTAAAATCGAAAAAAGCACACTGTGCATTAGGGCGTATCGAATTACAATTTTTTCGAATTTCACATTCTAAGAGATCTCAAAAGTTGCACGGAGTTGTCAAGATCACCCAAAATAAATTTCAAGGAAAAAAAAGGATGTCTTCCTGACCCGCAAGGACAAAGTTGTTTTTTGAGGAAAACAGTAAAAAATAACGACATTAAAATGCTTTGACTTTTATAAAAAAAACTACGTATGTCTTAAAGAAAAAGTAAGTATAGGCTTAAACTAACAATATATTGGTAAACACGATGCCACTCACGATTTTTATCCACAGTGTCCTGTGTGAAGGATATTCGATTACTATTTAGCAAAAGTTGTAATCGAGATAGCACAGAACTTTTGATTGTTACCCAATAGTCTAAATTTTGGTGGCATTGATTATATTATTATTATTATTTATTAATTAACTCATAATTCTTAACTATAAGCTAATAGAAAAGCAATAGCAGCGTGGCTTTCAGCTTAATTACTAACAAGATCTTAAAAAAAAGAAAAAAAAAAACCAAAACTATAATATGAATATAGAAATATACCTAACTGAAAGGATAATTAATTTGTATATAGTATGAATAAAGAAAATGTATTATTATATATATTTAAATGGTAATGAAAGAGTTTAAATTTTTTTATATAGGTTACAGGATTTAAGAAAGAGTATTATCTTTTTAATGGATTCTACGTTGGGTTGGGAAAGGAATGAGATAGGATCACAGTTGGAGAAAATCTGTTTTCTGTTTGTGTCGAAAGTTGGACATTCTACTAGGAAGTGGTTGATAGTAATTTGTGTGGGGGGGTTGCAGTGCTCACAAAGAGGAAAGGGAGCATTTCTTTCAATAATATGCGAGTGGGTCAATTTGGTGTGGCCGAGTCTTAGGCGCTCAAATTTAACTAAATCAAGTCGAGAAGCTTCTTGATGGCGTAATTTGAGAAAGCTGTTTGTATTTGTTTTTATCTGGTTTATGTCTTGATACCATTTTGAAGTGAGGGACCATAAATTGATTTGATTTGTCCGGAAGATAGATTTTGCGAATTTCTGAATATCCTTTATATTATTGTTAGCCGTGACCACTACGGGGGACTTGGTAGCAAGTTTCGCAGCTTTATCGGCAAATTCGTTTCCACTGATTTGCACGTGACCAGGGATCTAGATAAGGATTAATTTAGGGAAAAGTTCTGCTATTGTATTTCTTATGATTTTGGGATAGAAAGAGTTGTTTTCTGGGTTGGATATAGCATCTATTGCGGAGAGTGAGTCAGAGCAAATGGCGTATTTTCCTACTCTCTCTTTAGTATAATTGATGGCATCATATATGGCAATAATTTCGGCTGAATAAACTGAAGAATAGTGGGGGAGAAGTGAAATCTTTATTATGGAATTAGGTGATGTAATGCTAAAACTGGTGGTACTATTGTATTGGGATCCATCGGTATATATCGTTGCATAATTTTGTAGCTGACTTTGAATCTCTAAAAATTTTTGCTTATATACTGTAGGGGAGGTGGTGGCTTTATTAAACTTGCGAAGGGAAGTGTTGAAAGTAGAGGGATATAAAAGCCAAGGTGGATTTTTAGCAGAACGGGCTTTTATCGGGAGGAAAGGTAAGTCATATTTTTTACATAGAGTAACGGTTCGGTGTATTACTGAGGAGATTTTAGGTTCTTTATTCGACTTAGCAATTTTTGCAATGAGTGGCATCAGGGGCGTATCGGAACTTGATAAGAATGATTTAAAGAGTTTCGTGGTTATGAAGTCTCTTCTGTTTTCTAGAGTTTTGGTATTCGATTCGAATAAAATGTTATTGATTGGTGTAGTTCTATAAGCACCGAGGGCTATTCGCAGTGCTGAGTTTAGCAAGGTTTTAATTTTATTGATAGTGGACTTAGGAGAGAAACCATAAAGAAAAAGTCCAAAGTCGATTTTAGTAATTATAAGTGCGTTTACTACAGATATGATAGTGGAGGTATTGCAATTAAATTTGTGGTTAGATAAGCACTTAATGATGTTGAGCCTCTTTGATAATTGTAGGTGTAAAAATTCAATGTAGTTGTTCCATCTGTATTTCTTGTTGAAAATTATACCTAGAATTTTTAGGTTATCAACATTATGTATTGTGATGTTGTTAGATTGGATGGTACATGAACATTTTTTTTTCCTGCAGATATGTAAGTGTTTGCATTTAGAAGTTGAGAGTTGAGCTCCTGAGTAGTTGCACCATGAAAGTATATCATTGACTAGTTGGCTGATATCAAGAGTTATGTTTTTAGTTTTATTTAGTTTTTTGACGATGTAGAAATCATCTGCGTAAGCACAAAAATCATATAGTTTATGGTATTCGATAATATGGCATAATTTGTTGTAAGCAATAAGAAAAAGGATTACCGAAAGAGGGGAGCCCTGTGGTATACCGTTAAAGAGAGGAAGTGGTTTTGAATAGTGGTTGCGGATTCGAACTCTGAGCTGTCGGTTTGACATGAAATTAATTATATATTTCATAATGCAAGGTCCTACATTCCAATCTCTTAACTGTTCGATAATAGGATGAATTCCAATTTTATCATAGGCTTTAGCAAAGTCTAGCGATATTATCGATAGATGGCTTTTTTTTGATAACGCCGTAGTTATCTGATAATCTAGGTAAACTAGAGAGTCAGATACCGATTTTCCTTTTTTGAAACCCATTTGTCGTCTATTGATTAGTTTGTCTGTTGTAACAAACCACCATAGTCGATTTGCGATAATTTTGTCAAGGACTTTAGCGAGACAGGGATTGAGAGAGATAGGTCTGTAAGATGAAATGAGGGTTTTGTCGGAATTGGGTTTAAGTATGGGAATAACTGAACTTACTTTATATGAATGAGGTATCTGACTTTTAAATATGTTATTAAAATGCTGTAATATCCTTTCTTTAGTGGATAAGGATGCCTTTTGGATCATGGGGTAAGAGATTCTATCCAAACCAGGAGTCTCACCTTTTAATTTGTTAAGAGCCATCGAAAGCTCGAGGAAACTTATGACATTTTCTAATAGTAAGGTTTTACTATTAGGCGTTGAGGTAGGGATTAAAGATGTGGTAGCTAGCTTTTTTTCTTGGAAGAGGTTAGGGAAGTTGTGGTCTGCAGATGCTTGAGACCAATGTGTACAAAATTGTTCAGCTATTGACTCCTTATTTGTTGTTAGTTGTTGGCTAGACGTTTGGACTGAATGGATATTGTTATATGTTTTCAAACCGCAAAATTGTCTTATTCTCGACCATGCTTTCATGGGAGTTGTGTTGGGGTTTATTTCTGACGTAAACTCATAATTGGATGCTTTTTTTGATATTTTTATTTGTCGACGAAATAGAGCATTGGACTTTTTAAAGTTGATAATATTTTCTGTTGAAATGTTTCTTTTTAGAATATGCCACAATCTATTTTTTTCACGCTTTAACTCTTCAAGGTGTTTGTTCCACCAAGGAACGTGAGGCTTTTGAATTTGGTAGTGGGATTGAGGTATTGCTATGTTAGCGCTCTGTAAGATAATTTTTGTTATGTTCGCTGCCTCTTTATGAATGTTGTTGCTTGTCGGACGACTTAAATTGTGCTTATGGGTCAATTTATCGAACGCTGGCCAGTTAGCTTTTTTTATAATAAATTTGGGTAAAGGTCTTAAAGAAGAGTAGTTTTGAGTTTGAAAGAGAGCTGTTGTTATGGGAAAATGGTCGCTTCCAGAGAGATCATCGCATATTTGCCATTGGGATTGAACAGCAAGAATTGGGGAACAAAACGTAAGATCAATATGTGTGAATGTGTTATGCGTACTCCAATGTGTTGGTGATCCATCGTTGAGTATAATATAGGATGATTGGTCTAGGAATTTTGATATTAAATTACCTCTGCGATTGTTGTTGGGAGAGCCCCACTTTCTGTGCCAGCTATTAAAATCTCCAGCAATAAAACAGGGAAGAGAGTAGTTTTGTAAATTGAGTACGTTGTGCAAGTTTTGAGCAGAAAATTGTTTATTAGGTGGAATGTAGGATGAGAGAATAACGAATTTTAATTTTGAATGGATTATAGCTGCAATTGAGTCAAAGTCAGAATTAATGTTGATTGTTTGATGTTGAAGAGAATTGTGGATGAGCAACGCAACTCCCCCAAATGAATTTTGGGATGAGTTAAGTGAGTAAATTTGATAATTTATGGGAACAGGTATATTTGTAGTAGCGTGGAGGTGGGTTTCCTGTAACGCTATAATTTTAGGGTTACATGTTTTTATAAGAATTTGCAAGTGCTCATAATTATTAATATAACCTTTTATATTCCATTGTAGTACATTTAGAGACATAAAATAATTGATATAGAGTATGACAAAAAACTTAAGAAAAAATTAAAGAGTTAGATTATTGTTTTAGGAGATCATCTTCATCTTCGCTGCTGTACTCCATTCTCATTCGATCGGATGTTAATGAGGTATTAGGTTTTTATGTAGATTTGTTGCTTTGTTTGGCTTTGAGTTGGTATTTGAGTCGGCTGGATATATTTTTTGGGAAAATTTTTAGTTTTGTATCGGAAATTCTTTTTGTTAGTATGTCATTTCTAGGTTCTGTTTGGTGTGATTCTTTTACGTTGGAAGTAGAAGAGAAATGGCTATGAGGCGTTGGAAGAGTGATGTTGTTGGTTATTAGCTGTGCTTCAGTTGTTGTGTAATGTGGTGAGGGAGTGCTGTTATTTTTTGTTGGCTGTATATCGGTTGCTGTGTTGTTGTGCTGAGTGTGACTTGAATGATTATTGTTGGTAGAAGATCGAAGAGCAGATGAGTATGAATCGAAGTCTGGCTGGTGTCTATCGTTGTAGATTTTATGAGCAGTCTTCGAGTCGGTTTTTTGCAGAGTTTTAATAGCTTGTATTTCCTTATGCTTGACGAAAATTGGACATGCTTTGTCGAATACATTGTGCTGGTAGTTGGTAATTTTATTCTCTTTACAATTTATGCAGGCTATGGTGTTTACGCACGCTTCATTGGTTTCGGGGTCAATATGTTCTGCGTTGCCACAGTTGAAGCACAATTTAAAGTTTTGGCAGAATTTGGTTATGTGTCCTAGACGGTAACAGTTTTTGCATCGTAACGGGAGGGGGATGTATGGACGGACCATTATCTTTTGATATCCAATATTAATTTGATCAGGAAGAGTTAGAGTTGAGAAAGTTATGACAATAAGTCCCGTTTCTTTGAAAGAGTCTCCTTCTTTTCTATTGATTTTCTTTACATCTGTAATGTCTTGATTTTTTAGTTCTAATAGAATTTCTTCTTCAGGAATTCCTCTCAAATCGTTGCAATAAATAACGCCTTTTGTATGTTTAGAGTGTTATGTTCCGAAATGTCTACTTGAATTTGCTGGTTGATAGCGGTTAATTTGATTAACTTTCTGGCTTGTAGTAAATTTTTTGTTTTAATTAAAATTTTTCCATCGCGGAGTTTTTTACACGTGTCAACTTCGCCACTACATATATTATCGATGATTTTTTTTAATAAAAAAGGTGAAACGTTACTAAGCGTTTCTGCACTATTTATACGGGTCATGATCAGGTATTTAGGGCAGTTAGAAATATTTTTTAGTGTTTTAGAATTGTCCATTAAGAATAATGGTTGTGACGTAAAAGTCTGCCTGCCGGCGTCCGGCGGTTGATTCATTTTTGCTTTGTTCTATTCAGTTTACCGTAAGCGTCTACAAGCACGTGTGCAAGTGTTTAAATGAATAATTAATGAAGTTATTTAGATGAGTGTTTTTAATTTAATTATGTTCGGTTTTATTTTATTTCACTTTGTATTGAAAGTTAGTTTAAGCTGTTTAGGGAGTTTTCAGAAAAAGAGTTTCTTGATTAAACACGTATGTTATTCACAAATGATCAAAATCAAGAGAAGATAGCCGGGAGATGTTAACTCTTCAAGAGAAAGCACGAGACTGGCATTGATTATAATGTTGACGTATTCCTTAAATTTGCCGCATTAATAATTAGCATAATTTTTGCATACGTATTTTCCTATTTTTGAGAACTATATACTTGAATGCAATTTTTTAACTTTTTAAAAAAAAATGAATGTAAGATTTTTTATCTCGGGTACCAGAAACGGTACCGAAGAAACTTTCCTCAATTTGGATTCTTCAAATATTCCTGAACAAGTCCCTGTCTAAAAGTTTTAATTTAAAATACCAGCTTAAGGCCACAATTTTATTTTCTATTTTGATATTTGAAAAAAAAAATTCCTAACATAAAATTTTCTGTCGACAGAAAATTATTTGAATTAAAATAACTTTTCTGTACGGCCGCCACCTCTCTGCAGACAATGGCAAACCTCAGAGAGTAATCAAAATGCCATGTAAAGCTTCTTGAGAACAAGAACATTATCGCCGTTCGGAGTCGGCGTTAAACATGTAGGTCCAGTTCTCGGTCAATTGTGTACAAACTTAATAACACGCACAACACAATTGATCATAAGAAGCTAGGTCAAAGTCCTTTCAAGGGCTGAAATGGCCAGTTATTTTTTTTTTTTTTTTTTTTAACATGAAATTTAACAATTTCATCAAAAAATATCAAAGTAGAAAATAAAATTGCAGAAGTGCAAGAAGTTTGCAGTTAGATAAGGCTTTTGTGATTGCTGATATGATTTTGTGATTTTGATATGGGTTTGTTTCGTTGTGTCTTGCAATTATATTGCATAGCGGGCTGTCACTAATGTTGTGGAAGGTTTTAAAAAGTTTTGTAGTGATTTTATCTCTTAACCCTCTACTGCATAATAATGCCTTTAGGCACACTAGAGTGGCCGTTACATATTTTTTTTGGAAATGTCGAAGTTAAACAACGAAAAAATATGCCATTTGGTAGCAAATTTAGTGTCTCCAAATTTCATTCCGATTGAGTGGCATTTACCCGAGGCCATTTGAACCTAACGTTAGATATATTGAAAAATGAGTCAAAAAGCTACATTTTTCGGAATATCATCAACTTTTAGGACATAAAGTTGAAAGTTATCGACCTAAATAAACTTGTATTGCATGTCGCATGTATTTAGCATTCCAAAAAATGCCTAAAAGTCCTAATTCGGTAAAAAAAAACAATATCAAGCAATTAATAACGCTTCTGTGAGCTTTTGTTTTGTAAAAAAAAACAACCGAATTAAAATTTTTTGTAAGAATTTTATTTCATAGGTTACATTGTATAGCGCTCAAAATCGTACAATTGTACAAATTGCTTTTGTGCTTTCACTCGTATAGAAACTCAAGCTTTTAGTAAAATTTAGTTGGCTTTGAGACGATATTTGACAATTGGCGCTATCTTCTAACACCATTTCTCTCAGGCCGAATACTTTAAATTCCGTGAGATAGAAGCCCACCGCTTCATTTTACTTTCAACAAACACAACAGCTTTAAGCAGCAAGAGTAACTTCAATAAGAAGTGAAAACCTAGTTGAAATAATAAGTGAATAAAAAAGTGATAAAACAATTTGTTATAAAAAAGTTTTCAAAATGAAGAATTTTAATTTAAAATCAGTGATATGTTATATAACATTGAATAAGGCAATGGCATGTCAGAAAAAGCAACTTCGTTCTACTGATTCTAAAGTGTTTTTAATTGGAAATTGCCTGAAGGAAATCATGGGTTCGAAGTTACCCTCAAAACAGCAAGTTCTACAACTATTGTTCTATCAAACGCGCATTGAACAAAAGAATTTGAACAAAAGTTTACTTTCGGCTAAAAAACAAACTTAAAAATTTTGGCAGAAGGCTCACATTCCAACGTACGGGAAACAGTATTGCGACTAATTCATAAAACTAATAAAATTGTACAAAGAATGGAAAACCCTACTAAAGCGTCGAGCCATTACTTCGGAAGTTAATCGGCAAAAAGAAAACGAATTTAGTGAAGAAGTGAACGATTTGTTCGATATCGCTAATTCGGATGCACTTAACATAATAAAAAACGAAGAAGATAAAAAGTTTCTTCTAAAGCAGCGAGAAAAAGGATTCGATAAAAATTTAGCACTGAAAGAGCACCGTAAAATTTCTCGACTCATGCAGGAAGAACGAAGACGAGAAAAGAAACAGGCTAATAATAATAAAGCATTTTGGATATGTAATGCTGTATATAATAATAAAGCGTTTTGGACATATTGGAACCAGACAACAGCTTGATTGCATTCAAATGGCGTTTCGAATGTATCCTTAATATACGAGCACCGAATGTGCCTTCTGCATTAAAATTAATACGGAAATACATGCACCAATCGCTGCGGATACGAATACCATAGAGTACGATCGGTCGCGATTACGAATCGAAACGAGACATGAGCAACATTCGCCAAAAGCAATGAATATCCATGCTTTTATATCCATTCGCACAAACAAAACAAAAAAAAAATTATAAATATTAAAGCAAAGGGAAACAAACAACACAAAGCGCTGCTAGAGAACGGCAGAGAAGTATCAAAACAACAAAAATTCATGCAACAGCAAACACTCGAGTGTTAAGTGAAGCATCCGAATGTCTGCATTGTCTGGATACTGCCTTTTTATATATTCGCAATCGCTACAAACTGTGCTGAGCACCAATCGTTGTTTACGAACTTGAGCGGTATGTGTGCATTAATTTTTGTGTGCAATTGTGGCTGACGACGATTGTTATTCGAGTGGCAAAAAATGACGATTGGGCTCATGGTATAATAATACAAGGTAGTATTGACAGTTGCTTGGGAAAACATCTGCTGTCAAAAAATATACTCAAAAAAAGAGCGCTCACAGTCCGTCATTGAAAACACAATCAATGTTGAAAACGTGGAAGTGGAAAAAAAACAACAGCCTCAGCAACTGCAGATTCATTTTCACAAAACCTGTTTTTGACAGGAGATGTTTTCTTGTTGAAGAGAAAATAAGCAGTTGTCAATGCTACCTTGTATTATTATACCATGGATTGGGCTTGTGCAAATCTCTGGTTGGAACATTTGACCTCTCTTGTGGTCATTCAAATGAGCTAGGGGCTATTTTCGACGCATTTTCCCAACTTGTGGGTTATTTGTCTGGGGACCGCATGATTTTGAATAATTTGAATATCATAAAGTGTCCCATTTATTACACTTTTTTCGGATGCCATATTGGAACCGCCATACTAGATTTCTTTAGATCCATTAGTGAAATTAAGCCAACTAGCATATTTAGACCGTAAATTTTCAAAAATTGGTTTTATGAATGTATTGTGCCGTCATTAGTTGACCAACCCGAGTGGAAATCAGTTAAGGAAAACCTTATTTTGATCCCACTTTGATCCGGATATGATACGGATAGCAATTTTAAGGAATCCTTATTAATATCTGATCAGGTGCGTATCATGTTTTCCTGAATTCATCACTACGTAAGGAATCCTGAAGAACGGATGATCAGACTAATACCAGGAAACCTTTTGTTTTTTTATAAGATATACATACCTTATTTTATTCTTATCAGGTTTGCATCATGATTGCCTTTTCTGATCCTTACTTACGGCACTATTATGGAATACTCATCAGGTTGACATCATAACAACCTTTTCTGATCCTTACTAACGGCATTTTAATGAAATACTGATCAGGTTGTGATCAGGTTGTGATCAGGTTACATTTTTTGGATTCACTTAAGGTTATACTAGTTCTTTCCTGGGCAGGGTGGTATTAAGTAGCCTTTTCCATATGTTTTTTTTTTATTTTTAATTAAGCTCTGTAATGTTTTTTTATGCATTTATTTATAAAAGCATACAAATATAGTACATTTGTTTAGTTGTTAAGTATGAAGTAAAGGTAAACATAAATATTTTCATTATTATTACGACTTATATCTATGATCAACATTTTATGATTTTATGATTCAATCTATGATTGAAGCATTACTTTTAGAAACTGTCCACATTGAAAGTAAACTTGAAATTTTGGATTTGTAAAAATTGATTCGATTCGCAGTGAACTTCCTGTGATTTTATTTTCACTATTATTTGATTGCAAATATATCTTACTTATTTCCATAACAGTTCCATTCCTAAGAATAACAGTGTTGTTAGGTCTTTTTGGTGTTAATTAATACTCTTCATATCGTAATTTTTTTTATAAGAGTTATTTCCGAAGAATCAATATTTTTTTTAAAAATCTCAAGTTGTGCTGGTAATTCTGCTTTTTTGGCTTGCACAAAATGTTGTTAGTGTAATCGTCGACAAATTTGAGACAGTGGGTGGTACCAGTCCTTAGCATTTTTTTAATAATATGTAATTCACTTTCAAATGGAAATGCAGAGATTTCACTTATAGTACATTTCTTATTAACCACATCGTCAGCTAAATGAATTAGAGTATGAACATTCAGAACATTAAACTTTTCGCCATAATTAGATAGAGATATGCTTGGGAGTTATAAGTCAATGCCATGTCTTTGCTGCTTAAAATACGAATTTGAATCAGGGTTCCTGATCAGGATACCTTGTTCATGGTTAGTGCTCAAAACTGATAAGGCTTCCTGATAAGGTTACCTGATCAGGTTTATTATGCCAAACTGATTAGACTACCTTTTCAGGTAACCTGATCAGGTTTAATATAGCAACCTGACAATGCTACGTAGTAAGGTTACCTGATCAGGATGATTATCAAAAAGTGCGTCACGTTTAAAATCAGCAGCTGATCTGGTGACCTGATCCAATTCTATTCAAAATAAGGATTTCCTGATCATTTTCTGACTCTATCCTTAGGCAAATTTCCACTCGGGGAATCGTAAGTTTTGGCGATTATGAGCCTGTATGGGTTAAGGATGCGTCGGAGAACAAAGCCATATTTATGAAAAGACGCATACTGGATTGAAAAAAATGAAAGCAGAATATTAATTAGCGTATTTCGATAGTTTTTTTTTATTAAAAATACAAAACTGAGGAAAATGGGAATTTGAGTATATCCTCAACTTTTCCTTAAAATATATATATCTCGAAAACTAGATATCTCAAATAATCGACCGATTTATCAAAATGTTTGTATTATCACGTCCTACCAATGCTTAGTACATTCTAATGACGTTTTTCCACTTATATAGATGCTATGGAACAAATAAGCCAACAAATTGTCTTTGGGTCCAACTATAGGCCCAAGTGGACGTGGGTTCCGGCCATTCAATCGGGATGAAATTTTGGGAACTTGAATTTGGCACCAAATGGCACATTTTGACCCTGTTTAACATTTGGATATCGAAAAAATAAAAAATTCCCATACAACGTGCGGCCACTCTAAGGCACACTTACGTTGTTATTCAAATCTACAGTTGAAAATATTTTTTTCAAATTCAGAAATCAAACTGATATATTGCACTTCGGGTAACACTTTTTGTAACAGCCAATTGTATTGTCAGTTGTCTTTGTAAAAGTGACCGTAAAAATTTGTTTTGTAAACAGGGTTGATTTTGAAGTATTTATTTCATTAAAAAAAGTAAATTAAAAGTAACACAAAAAATCAGGTAAGTACTTCGGAATATGAGCTATGAAGTATTGTCACCAGAAATTGAAAATTTTAATTTCATGAGTTTAAAGTAAGCATATAAAAATATTGTGACTAAAGGCATCGGTATACATTAAGCATTTAAAAACTGTTTTGTAAATTATTACTTATTTTTTGCAAATTTTATCTAGGAAAAATAGAGGGTTAGAGAGGAATACGATCATATAATTTATTAAGGATGACAGATAAAGAAATAGAGGAATTTTTGAACATGTAGATGTTGAAAGCTTCGAAATTAGTGAAGAAGAAGTATTAACGGAAGAAGAGAACAATGAGGCCGAGCGGAACTGGGATAATGTTGAGAGTGAAAAAATAAATATTAGTATTTCCAATTTGGGCTTAACACTAAGCACACCCAGCACACCTGCAGCTAGAGAGAAATATTCTGAAAATGGGAACGTAGACAGTACGTTTCCTTGCCGCCCAAAAATACTTTGAACATATGAATCAGGCAATAACTATTCAATTAGAATATTTAATAGAAGGAATCCTCATGGGTCACTGTCTAATTGGAACGCATGCTCTTCGGTTAGGACTAATATATAATAATTTTTGCAGAAACTTTTAGTGTGAAGAAGATGTAGAAAACGTTCAGCACACCCTCTGCGAATGACCGGCTTTAACAAAAAGGAGAATAGCAACTCTGGGACATCCCTTCCTAAATGGACTTACCAAAGTCTCTTGGCTGGAAATCAAGCAACATCCGTTCGAACGGGGTTGCTTAGGAAGGAAATCTCTCATAGGTTCAAAAGAGATAATATGGTATCCTAACGGGCCTGCACTGGCCTAAGTGTACGAGTCATTTGTCGGCTCAGCCACTTCTACCTAACCTAACCTTAGGTTAGGTTAGGACTAACCTGGAAGAAGAAAAATATACACATGCTAAAACCATACATACATATCCATGTATGCTAAAAATACAAAATAATATTTTTATAAAGTTTTTATATAAGTTTAACTGAAATAAAATGTCTTTGTTTTTGTTTTTAATTGTATATGAATTTTTTTATATAAACATTCAAAATGCTAAAAATAAATAAGGAAATAGTGACATTCTATTCAGCTATTCAGAGTTAAAATAAAAGGTTATGTTGTTGCTACAAGTGTTGTTACGTAAACTACATAGCAGTGCCTTTAGGCACTCTTTTATTTTTTTACTTTATAGCTAAACTATACGCAGTATCAAAAAACTGATATCAAATTCTTGTCTTGTGGCAAGAATTATTTTTAATTCTCAAAATAAAAATTATGCATTAGAGGGTTAAGTTCTCAAATGTTAGAATGTTGGTTTCAAGGAGCATATTGTTTATTGGGGTTGAGCGAACAGCTCCCACGGCGGTTCTAACTACTGAGTTAAGGGTTGTTTTTAGTTTTTTTAGGGTTGATTTTGGGGCATATCCAAAGAGGAATAAACCGTAGCTCTTTTTAGAGACGATTAGTGACTCAATGACAGTGAGATCAATGACTTGGTGTTGCAGTTAAGTTTAGAACTAGACAAACATTTGATTACGTTTAACTTTTTATTAAGGGCTGCATTAATGAAGTTAATTTTGCAAAAAGAACATTTTTCCCTTGAGGACCTATTTCCTCCGACCACTCCTTAGGGGACTCCAATACAAATTTTATGATTTTTGTGAATTTATTCCCTACATCTGAACAGGGTGCTTAAAGGGCGGGCTGGAGAGGGTTAATGTGTATCACCAACCCCCATTACTTTTGCAAAAGAAACATTTTTCCCTTCGGGACCAATTCCCTCCGACCACTTCTTAGGGCAGCTCCCACACAAATTTTATGATTTTCGTATATTTATTCCCAACACTTGAATAAGGGGGAGGGGGCTTTAAGGGAGGTCTGGAGAGGGTTAATATGTATCATAAAACTATGTGATATGTAGAATTTTGTATCAAAATCATAAAGATATTAGAAAAATAAATGCAATACAGAAATATACTCTGTGTACTCTTTTGTTACTCCTAATAATGTGAAATATATTTTAAAATGTACATTAGAACTCTGGTACTTACTAGCAATCAGTGTTTGTCTTTTTGTGTAAGGTTGATATTTTCAATATGAATATCAAAGACATGCTAAATATGTTTCGAATTTTTATGGCAATATTATAGTTACTCGATGTATGACCAATGCACTTGAAAAGCTACTGTGTCCACACTATATTATAATTATTTAATTTTGCGTAACACTATGTTAAAAACATACCGAAGTTTTCATCGGCGAATTGATTCATCGCTTTTACTCCCCATCACGGCTAGAGAAATTTCACTTCAAAAAATCGGTCCCTATATTTATTCCCGAAATGTAAATAGTAACCAACGTTGCTACCCTCATATTAACTATTAATAAAGCATCAAGAAATATTCCTCCAAGGCTCCAAGGTACGAACAAATTTATACTTTATTATATTATGCTTCTTTAACATATTCTTATTACAGTTAAATAGTATTTGGTACAAATTTGTACTCAAGACATTAGTATTGAAGAGTTATATTAAAATATTTTTATATAAACTGCTGCAAGTCCTCTTACCAAATGGCAAATGTTACTAATTGAAGATTATTGGCTTCACATATAAAGTTTGCCTTTGCATAACATACCAAGTCATTCATGACATAGTCGGTTCCATTATTATAAATGTGAACGCAGTTTTGGAAATTATTTAAATTATTCGGTTGACCAGGTGCCCAGCGAGTAACTTCCATGGGTTGTCCTGTACCCATCCAGTTAAAAGTTCCCTCTTTTTCTATATCAATTGCTGACAGCCAGAATCCATAAGGCGATGTACAGTTCATTGTTGCAATATATTCAATTAGGGCATCTAATTCCTCGACCGTTTCAAAAGACACTAAATCGGCGTTAAGTCTTCGACAGAAGTGTGCGGCACCAAACCAATTCAACTAGTTTGGATGAGAATTACATAAGGATATGAAGCAAATATTTAGCACATACCTGTTCTTCGTTATTAACTACATAATAGCCATGACCAATTTTGACAAAAGGACCTGGGTTGATTGCATCGCTGCAAGCGCTGGGAAGACCTTCAATAAAAAATTTATATATTTTTAAAATTTTTCTAAATCAATCCTTGATCTAGGAGGAGATGAAGTGGAGCAGTTTTTAACCTTCATGAACTATGGCCTTAAATCTTGCTGTGCAAAGTGAAGCAAGGGAAATCAACACTATTGAAATCTTGAGAATTTCCATGTCTTCCACTATGTTCCGTGAATTGAAGAAATACGACCGTAATTAAAAGTTCACTCTGAACAAAATTCGAAGCAACTGTTTTAAAAGCTTTAATTTTCTGTTGGTTTTATAGCTTTTGTCAGATTTTCCTAAATACACTGATAAAAATACACGCGGGAGCAATTTGGTTAGGTTATTAAATATAATTTTTAACGTTTTCCACTCATGACTTGTAGATCACGAATTATTATCGTGTTTTTTTTTTAATTACCATCGTTTTTTTTAAATAAATAAGTTAACATGGGTTAAGCAAAGATTGATAGATCAGAATAGAATTTTAATTTTTTTCATAATTAAATTTAATTTTTAGTCCATTTTCTTGACAACAACCCTTGCCAATAATACTTTTCTTCTTCTTTTAGTTGGCACCTTATAAAAAAAACAAGCTTTTGCCGTAGAACTCTTGGAGGTTAGTTGGGCGGTTGATAGTGATAAGGCGGCGCACAGTGCACTTTTTAGAGCAGTGATGTGTCCAAAAATCTATAACTTTTGAACCAGTAAATATTTTTGGATGAAGTTTTTTTTATTGTAATATTTAATTCTTAAACTAACTACAATTACAATAAAAAGAATCATAAGACTTACGATGATTTTACAGGGTGACTATAAACACATGCAAGCAAGGGTAAAATTTTCGCTGACTTCTCTGATCAGAAAAATGAATAAAAATCGTTATTTTTCAACATTTAATTAAGTTTTTTTAAATTTTTTAGGTCTATTGAATACAATTATTTAAATTATTTAAAAATAAACAAAGCTGTTTTTAATATATTTGCTGTATAACATTTCGTATTTTTAAACCATTTTAAAATTTTAAATAAACTTGATTTAAGTATTTTTTGTAAATAAATTATGTAAAAACATAATTATACCATGATTATTTTACAGGGTGACTAATAACATGAACAAAAAATAAAGATACTCGACACAATTTCAAAAATAGTATAAAGAAATTCGATCTCTTTTGTTTATAGTTTTCAACTAATAAATCTTTAATATCTTCATTTTCATCGACACTTTCTGTTTTAATTTTATTTTTTGCCTCGTGATGTCGGAATGTGGGTCTGAAGATATCATAAGCATCGTCATTAAATCCGTATTTTGATTTTCTCTATTATTTTATTTTATAATTTTTATAGTCTTTGTTTCTAGCTTCTTGTGCCTCTTCCGATAACTCGCCAATTGTGAAGAAATGGTATTTAATTGTTTCTTTCCCATGGCAAAATACCTTATGAAGAGTTGGTGTAAGATCTCTCCAACTATATAATTGTTTGTATAAAGTTTGGATCTCTGAAATTTTTAAGCATCGATTACCTGGCTAGAATTTGTGGCATATAAAATTTTTTTGAACCCGTACAAAAGATCGGCATTAATTTTAGTAATTGCTGCTGTTGTTTCAACATCTTCAAGGAATCTCTTCACAGTGTTGCCATCGTTAGTATTTCCCAATCCTTGCTAAGGAAAATCAAACCGTAGACCACTAATATTTCGAAACTCCTCTGGAATTCTTTTTTTTTTTCTTTAGCTACGAACTCTTTTCTAATGATAATCATGGGCATTCAGAATTATTCTGTTTATATTTTTGAAATTCAATTTCATATGCAATCTTTAAACAATGCTCCATGAACCGTATTCTTGCATGTAGAGGTGAAAGTCCCATTTCATACATACTTTCAATATCAACCAATTCATCGATATAATAAATTGCTTTTGAGTGGCATGGCAAACGGTACAAGATTTGGTTGATGTATTTCATAATAAAAATTTAATTCCACTATATTTTAAAAAATGCATGTTTGTTTATTTTTATGTTGAATGCAACAAACAAAAAGTTATAGCATACCTATAGGCACGCCGAATATATAACAACTTGGAGTACTAACAATAGTAAGCAAAAAGATTTGTTTATTATTAACTATAACCAATATATGTTCATAAAATATAAAAAGAAATGTTTACAAGGATTTTTGTAACTATATTTTTTTAATTTGAGGTACGATAAAGTGAAACAGTTAAAGGAAACATCAAATAAATACAGGAAAATCTCAAAAACCACTGTGTTTTAAGTTAAAATTGAAAACTTTATTCAAGGGCCAGATCAGGCCGGCTCAAAATCATATGGCACATAAAACTAGAAACATCAGGGTTTCTTATGGTGTATGTCATTCTGGATTCCTATGGATTCCGATTAATAAAAGCTTACCTACATTTGAAAATTCATAAAAAAAATTGCTTTTTCATTCGTAATTTTTGTAAATTTATCATTAAAGCTACGGCGATTTCGTTTAATATTTTCGATATTTTATATACTCCTTATTTAGACAAAAACTAAATTTTTTAAAAGTACTTAAAAACTTTCCTCCAAGCTGGTTTCAAAATCGAAAAAAATTTCACTTTCGACAATTTTGTCAGATTTTGAAAAAAAGTTACATATTTGACAACTTATATGTTTTAAACGATACAAGGTAGATACAAATAAGAACCAGGTTAAAAAACTATGGAAAATTCTAAGTGAAATTAAAAAAAAATTTATGTAATTCTAAGCATGTTTTTTTTTAAATTTTACTTATTTTCGGACAGATAACTGGTCTAAAAAGTTTATTCTGCGGCGGTTGATAGCGTTTTTAGGGCCCATTTTGAGCCTTTGGTGTGTCGATGTTGATGTAAGCACTTGTTGGTCTGCTTGATCCTCACTGGGAGAAAAATTCATGTTTGAACTCTCTAACTTATAGAAATTTTACACAATTACATGAAATATAAAGCCTACATTTGATGTTTTTGTTTGCTGTGCGCATGGTTCTTGTTTAAGGTTGCTACCTATTTATCGACGGTTTCCGGTTTTTTCGGTGAAGACATCGCCATCAAGCGTAGCGTAGCGAAGACTTAAATCTTATAATTAAAAAAAGCATACTTTTGGGGACATGTTGTTTTTAACAGAATGTTGTTTTTAATAGAATCAAAATTAATTTTGAGGGGCATTTAACAGGGGCTTTTTTAACAGAATCGAGCACTACCGATTTCCTTTAAGAAAAAGCGTCAGCGGAGGCGCGGCTGCGGCATGGATTTATAATAGTTATTTAATTGTGAGAGGGGAGGGTTTAATTTTGGCTGGGGTGGGGCGGGTCTGCGGCATGCTTTTATAATTGTTATTTTAAATGCAAGCTAATAGTAAGCCATTGAATGCGAAGTCTACCACATAAAACCACTTAACAAAACAAGTTGAAAAAATTATACCAACTTTTTCTATGTTTTAGTATCAAGAAGAAGTGTATAACTCGATTGTTCCTAATTTAAGTATTATATAATTCTACGTCTTGTGTTACGACTTAGTCGAAACTGCTGTATCTTTTTTTCTGAAATTTTACAAAATCATTCTATTGTATACTTGAAGCAGTAGAGCAAAGCGAAAAATGTACAAATATATTTTATAGGATATGGATTAGGACAAAACTTTAGAGACACCTAAAACACACATTTTCAAACTAAGAAAGGGATTCGAACAAGGATTAAGTGAAGAATTTGAACATGGATTAAAACAAGAATTTGGACATGCAGTAGGAAAATTATAAGGACAAATAAAAGAATAACGGAAGGATGGGGATAAGTTTGGAAACAAAGGGAAGGATGGAGACAAGAATAAGGACAAGGTTAAAAAAAAACACTGTTACTTCAAAACCTACGGGTGTGTCCACGATACAGCCAACTCTTTTTTCATTTAAAAAGTAATTTTTTCAATATCCGGTATCTTTGTCATTTGCTTAACTATTCTGGGAAAGTCGTTGAGAACAGTTGCAATATACCTGCAAGCCCCAGTATTCACACACGGCCAATTATATTCGACATTAAGTCGAGCCCGCTCTCTGAATATGGCGTGAATATTTTTGTTAAAGTTCTCTTTAAGTATGCAGCATGCAGCGCATTTTACCCATTAATGAAGTTTTTTGTTTTTTTATTTTGAAGCAAGGATTTCAGGTGGAATACCTATTCAGCTAAGTATGCCTTCGTTCGAAATGGGGTGATAGATAAGTGAAAAGGAAAGGTTAATCAAGTGAAACACGTGTAGGATGTTCTAACCGTGGTGAAAAAGGGGAGAGGGATTCGGACAAGGGTTTTGTTTTTGGGATCTAACTTTTCACAGAATAAAGATATGGAATAATCCAAGTTACTGTTGGAAAGGTGAATATACGATGCAACTTTTATATGCAGACAGATTAGAGTTTTGATTAAAATTTAACTCTCTACTGCCAATTTTCTAAGGAAGTGATTTCTGGCTCTTTCAAAAAAGTGGCTGGGTTGCGATCCATCTGGCTAATTCTAATAAAAGTCGCAAAATACGTAGTAAATCCCAAATAATTTTATAATAAGTTGAGATTTTATTTATTCGGAAGGCCTCAAGAGAAAAAACAAGTGATAATGTTTTAACTTAGGCTAAAAAATCGTAATGAAGGTAAGTGTTCAATCGTAATTTTCTTCATCATCATCCAAATCGGTGTCGCAATGTTTTCATGTGAAATACGAACGCCTTCCCATATTTACGCACTTCA
This sequence comes from Pherbina coryleti, assembly GCA_943735915.1. Lineage (NCBI taxonomy): Eukaryota > Metazoa > Arthropoda > Insecta > Diptera > Sciomyzidae > Pherbina > Pherbina coryleti. The sequence goes on from OX030951.1 coordinate 68,948,834, forward strand.
AGTAAATAGGCCGACCACATGTATTGCATTCGTTGGAGTTTTTAGGTGTTAGTTCTTTAGGCAAAAATCTCAAACAAATGGTGCAAAAATCAATATCCTCATCAGATGGTTTTGATGGTTCTTTTGCCTAAGGACTAGGCTTGGGCATTTTAGTTCACCACAAAGATCGCTCTTTTTAGTTCAATCGCATGTAATGCACTAGTTCGTTCATTTAGTTCTTTTAGTTCGTTCGTTCTTTTTTTTTTTTTGGTTCATTGCATGTTATATTTCGTTCGTTCTTTTAGTTAATTACTTCTTTTAATTCGGTCGTTATTTTAGTTCGCTAGGTCTTTTAGTTCGTTTGGACAAACCAAGGACTCAAACCATAACTTGGTCAATTTAGTAATTTTTGCTCTCGTTCGTTTTTTTCCTACTCGCTGCAAAATCAATTGAACTAAAATGAACTTAAACAACGAGAAACACTGAACTAGTTTACATAGTTCATGAGTGGGAATCGTTCAATTGAACTAGTTCGTTCATGAACTACCCAAGCCTACTAAGGATGCTTGGATGGTGTTGGTTGTACCGTCTTCAGTAAAGCTTTTGCTGGTGATTTTGACTTTGCCGCTGTTTTTCCCTGCTTCAGATCATCAATTTTATCTGGAGAAGTCAGCTCGCACCTCTCCATTGCCTTTTGCAAAGGTTTTTGCAGTCGATTTTCAAATACGATGTCTGTTGCTGGCACAAGCAATACATCCGTACACTTTGGTGCAACTGCAAAAATTGAGTAATGTTAAAGGTCATTTTCGCATTATGGCGTTTTAACGCCATGTGGATTTACTAGTTATAATTATTTAATTTTGCGTAACACTAAGTTAAAAACACGCCGAAGCGTATCACGGCGAAGTGTTTCATCGGCGAATCGATTCATCGGTTGTACTCCCCATCGCGGCTAGAGAAATTTCAATTCAAAAAGTCGGTCCTTATATTTATTCCCGAAATGTAAGTAGTAACCAACGTTGCTACCCTCATATTAACTATTAATTAAACATCAAGTAATATTCCTCATAGGCACGAACAAATTTATACTTTATTATGTAATGCTTCTTTAACATATTCTTATTACAGTTAAATAATATTTGGTACATATTTGAACTCAAGACATTATTATTGAAGAGTTATATTAAAATATTTTTATATAAACTGCTGAAAGTTCTCTTACCAACTGGCAAATGTAACCAATTGAAGATTATTGGCCTCACATATAAAGTTTGCCTTTGCATAACATTCCAAGTCATTCATGACATAGTCCGTTCCATTATTATAAATGTGAACGCAGTTTTGAAAATTATTAAAATTATTCGGTTGGCCAGGTGCCCAGCGAGTAATTTCCATTGGTTGTCCTGTACCCATCCAGTAAAAAGTTCCCTCGGTTTCGAGATCATTTCCTGACAGCCAGAATCCATAAGGCGATGTACAGTTCACTGTTGCAATATATTCAATTAGGGCATCTAATTCCTCGACCGTTTCAATTGACACCAAATCGGCGTTAAGTCTTCGACAGAAGAGTGCGGCGCCAAACCAATTCAACTAGTTTGGATGAGAATTACATAAGGAGATGAAGCCAATATTTAGCACATACCTCTTCTTCGTTATTAACTACATAATAGCCATGACCAATTTTGACAAAAGGACCTGGGTTGATTGCATCGCTGCAAGCGCTGGGAAGACCTTCAATTAAAAATTTATATATTTTTAAAATGTTTTTAAATCAATCCTAGATCTAGGAGAAGATGAAGTGGAACAGTGTTTAACCTTCATGAACTATGGCCTTAAATCTTGCTGTGCAAAGTGAAGCAAGGGAAATTATCACTATTGTAACCTTGAGAATTTCCATGTCTTCCACTATGTTCCGTGAATTAAAGAAATACAACCGTAATTAAAAGTTTACTTTGAACAAAACTCGAAGCAACTGTTTTAAAAGCTTTCATTTTCTGTTGGTTTTATACTTTTGTCAAATTTTCCTAAATGCACTGATAAAAATACACGTGGAAGCAATTTGCCTAGGTTATTAAATATAATTTTTAACGTTTTCCACTCATGACTTGTAGATCACGAATTATTATCGTGTTTGTTTTTTTAATTAGCACCGTTTTTTTTAAATAACTAAGTTAACATGTGTTTAACAGTTGTTTGCAAAAGAGCACAATCCCTAAATACCAAAGACTTCAGATCTAATGAAGGAAAAAGCCGTACTTTTTAGCTTTAAAAACCAGAATAACCCCATAAATCCCGATTTGCTTATATCCTTAACAATTCTTGAGACCTGATTATAACAAAGACTGATAGATCAGAATAGAATATCGATGATATTTAAATTTTATTCAAATTTCTTGACAACAACCCTTGCCAATAATACTTTTCTTCTTCTTTTATTTGGCACCTTATAAAAAACAAAGCTTTTTGTTTACATTCTTATGTTTTTTTTATATGATTCTGTGTTTCAATTCAACTTTTCACACATCATTGTAATAAATAAATATTTGTTTGTTTGTCACAATGTAAAAGTTAAGCTACTTATTCGATTAACGTTTGAGTGACTGAGCGATATTTAAGCCTTTTACTCTTAGATCCTGGGCTGTCATGTTAAGCAGACAGAAACAGTTTTTAAAGCTTACATACGTTTCTTGAACAGCTTAAAAGATAAAGAACAAAAAATATTTGTTCGCAGGGAAAAAATGTTCACAAGAAAATAAAATGCGTAAGGGTTTCACTCCTTACACGGGGAGAGAGAGAGAGTTATATTTGATTTCAAGATTTTTATTCAAATTTGTTGCTTATATTGCGAGTTGTTGCAGGTTGTACAGCTACGGCAGGCTTTGCTTTTTAGAATACTTTATGCATTAAATTCTAATATAATACGTGCAGGACCGTAGGAAGGATTTTTTTGGGGGAAAATCGAAAATATATAGCTAAATTGAGCGCTTTCAATTTTTTTTTTTTTTTTGTCAATTTTGTTTGTTTGCTTTGGGATCACAATTAAAAAGGTCAACCTGATTAATTGATTCCTTTATGCAAATGGTTTTCTTTATAACTTTGCAATTAAAGCCATGGTAGTTTTATTTTTGTCTAAAGTTTTTTTATTTTTTTTTTAGGCTTCTTCGAAAACGGGAGAAATTTCACGGTGAAAAAAGTAGGCAATATGAACGCTTAAAAAAGGGAGAATAAGTTGACATTTCATGTGAGTTTTTTCGCCAACAATTTGTTAGTGAGTTTGAGAAAAAATTCAAGTACTTTGGTTATATTAAGGTATACAAATGTTATTAAATAATAAATTGGAAACAAAGGTCAAAAACAACTTGCAACTTGCCATTATTTAAAAAAATATAAAAAGGGTTGGCTGCGTGGTGGATACACCCGTAGGTTTTGAGTTATCAATGTTTCTTTATCATTGTTCTTATTCTTGTCCCTATCTTTTGCTTCCAAACTTATCCTCATCCTTCCGTTATTCTTTTATTTGCCCGATTAATGTTTTGGACTTCATGTCCAAACTCTTATTTTAATTCATGTCCATGTCCTAATCCATATCCTTATTCTTTTCATAGTCCTTTTCCCATTTCATAGTCCGGTTTCATTGTGTTATTTTGTTGTTTGTTATCAGTGTTGGTTGCCACGAAAAAACTTGAAATCATAACATTTGTTTTCAGGTTGTCAGAACTTCGATAGATTTTTGTTTTTGTTGTTGCTGTTGTTGTTGTTGTTGTTGTTGTTGTTGATGTTGTTGATGATGTTATTGTTGTTTTTGTTGTTGGTGTTGGTGTTGGTGTTGGTGTTGGTGTTGGTGTTGGTGTTGGTGTTGGTGTTGGTGTTTGTGTTGGTGTTGGTGTTGGTGTTGGTGTTGGTGTTGGTGTTGGTGTTGGTGTTGGTGTTGGTGTTGGTGTTGGTGTTGGTGTTGGTGTTGGTGTTGGTGTTGGTGTTGGTGTTGGTGTTGGTGTTGGTGTTGGTGTTGGTGTTGGTGTTGGTGTTGGTGTTGGTGTTGGTGTTGGTGTTGGTGTTGGTGTTGGTGTTGGTGTTGGTGTTGGTGTTGGTGTTGTTAGTCTTGCTCTTGCTTTTGATTTGCTTTTCCTTTTGCTTTTGCTTTTGATTTTAATTTTGCTTTTACTTTTCCTTTTGCTTTTGCTTTTGCTTTTCCTTTGCTTTTACTTTTGCTTTTGATTTTGGTTTTGCTTTTAATTTTGATTTCCCTTTTGGTTTTCCTTTTGCTCTTGCTTTTGCTTTTGCTTTCGCTCTTGCTTTTTTTTCTTTTGTATGTGCTTTTGGTTTTCCTTTTGCTCTTGATTTTACTTGTGCTTATGCTTTTTCTTTTAATTTTGCTTTGCTTTTGTACTTTTGGTTTTGCTTTTGTTTTGTTTTTGCTTTTGCTCCTTTTTCCTTTTGAATTTTGCTTTTGATTTAGGTTTTGCTTTTTATTTTGATTTTCCTTTTGGTTTTGCTTTTATTTTGCTCCTGCTTTTGTTCTTGCTTTTCCATGTGCTTTTGGTTTTCCTTTTGCTTTTGATTTCACTTGTGCTTTTGGTTTTGCTTTTGCTTTTGCTTTTGCTTTTGCTTTTTCTCCTTTTTCCTTTTGAATTTTGCTTTTGACCTAGGTTTTTGCTTTTTATTTTGATTTTTCTTTTGGTTTTGCTTTTATTTTTTTTTTTTTTGCTTTTCCAAGTGCTTTTGCTTTTGCTTTTGCTTTTGCTTTTGATTTTGGTTTTGCTTTTAATTTTGATTTTCCTTTTGGTTTTCCTTTTGCTCTTGCTTTTGCTCTTGCTTTTGCTCTTGCTTTCGCTCTTCCTTTTGCTCTTGATTTTACTTGTGCTTATGCTTTTTCTTTTAATTTTGCTTTGCTTTTGTACTTTCGGTTTTGCTTTTGTTTTGTTTTTGCTCTTGCTCCTTTTTCCTTTTGTTTTTTGCTTTTGATTTAGGTTTTGCTTTTATTTTGCTCCTGCTTTTGTTCTTGCTTTTCCATGTGCTTTTGGTTTTCCTTTTGCTTTTGATTTAACTTGTGCTTTTGGTTTTGCTTTTGCCTTTTCTCCTTTTTCCTTTTGAATTTTGCTTTTGACTTAGGTTTTTGCTTTTTATTTTGATTTTCCTTTTGGTTTTGATTTTATTTTTTTTTTTCTTTTCCAAGTTGTTTCTATTATTCTATTATTGCTTGTGCTTCTATTATATTGTTTGTGCTTTTCTGCGACGCATTAACTGTGCCTTAGCTGCATGCAATTAATCCAGCAAAAATTATGCATATACGTTTCATTAGGCGGTTTCCTGAAGTGCCTCATGCACAGTACATTTTTTCTTTTATTTTTATCATGTGCCCGAAAATTTCACCTTCATTTTCGTCCTATAAAATTTACCTCTGCGCCAGAAGTCACAGAGTTAAAATTCCATGCAACGTTTTTTCATTGTTGTAGCATTCTTACTGTATTATGTGGTTGCCACCCTAAATTCATGACGACACAAATTTTTGTTTTATACTTTATTTGTGAGGCTTAATACTCGTAATACTAACTCGCCTGAGTGAGTAATAATTCCATGCAACGATATTACATTTCTGTTACATAAGCTGCTATATTCACGACCTGACGACCTCAGAAATTTTTTTCTTATTTTTGTCGTAAAGCCAATTATAAATCCTCCATTTTCTTTTTTAAATATTTATTGTAGCTCATATACCTACCGAGTACCTACGCCGCGGCCGTTGCATGAATGTTGCATTATCGATTTGAGCGTCGAATTTGAGCGTCTCTCTCTTTATCCCCATGGCGTCAGAAATGTTTTGTCTAATTTTGTGGTGAGGGCTTAGAGTTGGCCTTTATTGGTGCATTTTATTCTTACACTAGTACTTATACTCAGCGAGTATTAATTCCATGCAACAAATTCGCAATTCCTTTACTTAAGCAGCTCCTACCGCGTCCAGATGACCTTTAAATTAATTTTTTTGTTTTTATAATGAAGAAAAAAAAATCAACACTTATGGTCGTACCATTATTTTAATCATAGCACCTATGCTTAGCTAGCAACAATTCAATGCAACCCCGATGTATTTTGAAAAAAAAGCCTTTTCAACTTTTTTGGAAACCTAGGCTGTAAAACTTAACTTTGTCACTTCAAAAACTAAAGCAACCTTTAGTTCATGGAAATAATCAGCAACCGAATATATAATAAAAGAAAGAATCCTCAAGTGATATCTCATACCTTCTTAGTTTTCATTGGATTCTAAAAGATTTCTTTATTTTTCTAAAAAACTATAAGGAAATTATTGAGGCTATAAGACGTTCTTCTATACTATTATATAAAAGCCTTGTCACGAATATTACGTCTGAGGAAAACTTAATAACTACACTAAGGGAAATAACGCATATTAGCATTATCCACGCCTGAGTATAAATTTTATTCAAATATTTACGTGGATAAATCCAATGTTTTCCTTGCAACTCGTTTTTTTCCCGTATTTGAATTTTATTTATACCACACACGTACGCACATATTCCATACAAGCAAGCAGCAACAGCATCGCACACGTACACACATACTCCGACAAGCAGCAACAGCATCGCACTCTGTTCCTGCAGTTTATTTCTTGCATTTGCAGTTCTTATAGTTCTCATTTAGTTATTGTTGCAAGAGTAATATAGTATGCATGTTTGGCAAAGAAATTAAATTATGTAGGGTGGAGTGACAACTCGGTATTTTCTCAAGAACATCTTGGACCGGTTGTCATTTACCTGCATAATTTGCTTCTACCTACACATATTTTGTAGATTACTTTTTCGTTCTCTATTTTATACTTTGTTTGACAGTTGGTGCAATATTAGGGCACCAATTGTCAAAAATGGTATAAATTAGAGAACGAAAAAAGTGAAGCGATAATAAATTATACAGGCAATGGCATTTGATTAACGCAATATGAAGAAAATAATACCATAAAACCATTAATAACATATTCTATTTAAATATGTTTTTTTTAAATTCAATATTTTTATTTAAATTTTCTTTAAATGCGATAGTTTATTTTCAAATAGTAAATATTTGAAAGATATTTTAAAAAAATTCGTGCATAATTTTAATATATTTTGTATTAATTCTGTTTAAATATTTAAATATTTAATTTAATTAAAAAAGTATTCAAATAAATTTTAAATATTTACGTAGTCGATTTATTCAGATGCGTTATTGGTGCAAAAATGACTCACTTTTTGGATAAATTAAAAAAGTTTTTGGATAAATTTAATAATTTTTTCCCTTAGTGTACTGAATCGATTTAAATAATTCTTGCATTTAGTCAAAGCCATTTACATCATTAACTTAAACTTTTGCATACTTTATACTCGTAACTTCCATAAAACGTTATTAAAATTTAAGTTTCAATACCATCTAAAAAATTGAATAAGAAATTTTTTTTAATGCACGCTGCATTAAGCAGAGCAAAGTTTTTTCTTTCTTTTCCATTACGTTGCTGTGAAATCTCGTTTTGATTACGCTTTGTTTATATAATCGCAAAAAAACTAAATAAAGAAGCAACAACAATGTAAATTGTAAAAAAAACAGAATTTATATCCTTTTTCATGAAATTCCCCACCGTAAAATGCTAAAAATAAATAAATATGTAAACATACAGTGAATCGAAAAAGTTTAGGCACAGCGCTATTTTCAAAGTTTGTCAATAAATAACTTTTGTCCACCTAACGTACAAAAATAATTATGACATTATTCTTTAACAAAACATTATTTGATATGCACAGTAGGGTGGGTCGCTAAAAAAATCTTCGATAAGCTCGGTCTAAAATATACCTTGGGTCATTGTTGTACCCTCCACAAAACGATTTCGCAATATGTTAACCCTTAGGCTTCCTGGAATTTTTTTAAACATATCAGGGGCTTACTTGTTCATTTTTGAACAAAATTAACCCATTGAGAACCCAAAAATCAGGTTATTGATCAGAAAAGGCACTTTTTAAAAAACAAAATCCAGAAAGCCTGAGGGTTAACACATCGCGAAATCGTTTTGAGGAGGGTAGCACAATGAGCCAAAGTACATTTAAGACCGAGTTTATCGAACACTTTTTTTTATGGACCCACCCGCCCTAATGCACGGTAAAGATGTTTAATTTTTCGTCTTTCTTTTAGATATTATGTTATTTTTATAAAAGTCATTTGATGATCAGTAATTTAGGTTTGATTTTTATACATTTACGGCTGTATTCATAAAAACTTATGAACCTCTTATAAAGCCCTCATAAGAAAAAAATGGAAAAAATTTTTAAATATTATTCATAAATAACGATAAAAACTCTTTTAATGGCTTCATAAATGAGAGAAATTTAAAAATGGTTTAACGCTTCAATAAAACCTTGATAAAGCATTTTTAAAATTGTATGGTACTGATCTGAGCACAAATATTATCAAGAATATATAAAATTATTTCAAAATATATCAGAAATAAACACAATGCCAAAAATATTTGAAATGAGATTCATAAACATCATATAAAGTCTTATAAATGAGAAGAATTTTTTAAAAATGGCTGAAACGTACTATTAACCTATCATAAAACATTTTTAAAATTATTTGCTCTCACACTATCTGCACACAAATATGGTCAAAAATAATTTAAAGTACTAAAAAAATTTCAAACTATTGCAAAATATGTTAAAAAATTCGAAATATATAAAAAGAAAAAAAAAAAAATAAAAACAAGAAAATTTGTCAAAACAATTTAAAATACTTACAAAAAAAGATAATAAAATTACAATTTCTTCTTCATTGATGTTTGAATATCAAAATATTGACGAAATTGTGACAAATAAATAAAAAGAGCTAAGGGCCAAGTATTTTAATGAAGAAAACAACTAACAACAACAACGGCTCTGTACAGAGTATATCATACTGCAGACTAGACAGACTGTTTCGTTGGCTGGTACACCAACTCATCAGTAGTCTTGCAAGACTTTGACTGTGATCCACTAAGTTACTAAGGTTTGCTAGATCTCAACTAGAGTCGAGAAAATTACAAGAATGATAGAAACAAGGAGGACGTAACAACAAAATAGCACAACCTCAACATGCTCTGATAGCGGCAAACCACTGTGATCCAATTTTTGAAGATGCACATAAGTTAAGGCTATGCCTAAAAGTATGACACGATCAAGGTTAACCTTGACACTGGATGCATCATAAGTAGATAACAACTTGTTTCTAATGTAAAAGCGTTCTTTCTGTCAAAATAAACTTCCGGGTAACTTTGTCCGCATATTGGCAGTATAAGTAGGACCTAAGTAGCTTGAGTGGATCACAGTGAAAAGTCATGGAAGAAGATGAATTGGTGTAGCGGCCAACGAAACGGTCTGTCTAGTCTGCTGTGAGATTTGCTCTATACAGAGCCGTTGTTGTTATTGTTGTTGTTGGTTGTTGCCATCATTGTCTTTTTGTTGTCTTGTTGTCAACAAACTTGGCCTAAAGCTCAGAATTGTTTTCAATTTAAATAATGAAAGGTCATATTCAAATTTAAGATTTTTATAAACTTGTATTTTTGTTTTTAAAGAAAGTAAAGTTCTGGGGTCCTTGTAAAAAATTCTAAAATTGAAATATCTATTCAAAGATGGTATTGGAGGTAAATGAGTTATAAGTACGAGTTAATCTTCTTGTTGAGGCCTATCGAACGACACATCACGTTTTAAGATAGAATAAAATCTTGTAAAGTTATAAAAAAATACCGTTTTGGCTGTTAATAGAGACCACCTAAAAAAAATAGTGTTGTTCTTAAATCCACTCAAGTTAAGCTCTTAAATGAGGTGGTGACACTGCAAACTTTTTTGGTGACCCATCTTAGTGAATATTTATGTGAGGAGAAACGGAATAGATCAAAGAAAACGTATATACAAGGTGGCGCAAAAGTAATCCTCCTATCAGAAAATGCTATAAATTTTGCGATTGGCCCCTAATGTCAGTTCTGTTTTGACATTTAGTGTAGTAAACACATGCGAAATACACGTTAATAAACAATGTTACGCTACACTGCTCCAGAACGCGGAATTAATCACCACCAAGAGGAAGATGATTTTTCATCAAAAATAATCATGAGTGATGAGGCCCATTTCCATCTTAGCGGGTACGTAAATAAGCAAAATTTACGCTTCTGGGGCACTGAAAATCCGCGTGTAACCCACGAAGAGCCATTACACCCGCTCAAAGTCACTGTATGGTGTGCTGTTTTCGCTGGAGAAGTCATCGGACCTTTGGTGAATGGTGAGCGCTACAGAGCAATGATCAACGAGTTCTTTTTGCCGCAACTTGATGAATTGGGATTGGAAAACATGTGGTTCCAACAGGACGGTGCAACGGCACACACTGCACGTGCCACAACCGATATGCTGAAGGATGCATTTCCCGGGCGCCTAATCTCCCGATTTGGCGATTTGCACTGGCCAGCAAGATGGCCTGATTTGACCGCTCCAGACTTCTTTTTGTGGGGCTTTTTGAAGTCGCGGGTTTATGTCAACAAGCCTCAGACTCTTGCAGCTCTTAAAGACAATATCCGTCAAGAATGTGAGGATCTATCGCCAGAAGTTTTGGCCGAAGTGATGGAAAATGCCATAAAAAGGGCTCAAATGACAATCAACTGTGGCGGCGGCCATTTACATGACATCATATTCTCGACTTGATGTAAAAAAAATGAAAAGACCAAATAAAAATAATCCACAAGAAGAATCAAAGTTTTAAATTTTTTTTTTAAATTACAGCCAAAAAACATCGGAAGGTTATTTTTGCGCCACCTTGTATGACCGATATATTTGCAAAACCACGGTACGCACACAGCATGTGCCTAGCTTATAAATATAAATACAGCATACAAAAAATGTTTAGGAAACCTTTTACATTGGTCGAGAATGTAAAAGCAATTTTGAAAAGCAATTTTTTTACGTTTTCTTTTAAAGCAAAAAAAAAAATGTACGGTACAACATAAACGTACTGTTAATTCTCCCGCCCCATCCCATTTTCTTTTCGGCCAATTCGCAGCAATTTGCCTAAAAACTCGAAAAACTGCTGTAAATTCTTGGCCAATGTAAAAGGGGCCCTAAACATTTTTTATATGAAGTTTTTGTTTTTCCGCTTATAAATAGTTCAAGTTATGTATAAAGTAAAGGAAAATCTTTTGTGTATTTCGATAAAACTGAACTAATGATACTACATGAAAAATTTGGTCATAGTCGTTATTTTAAGACACAAGCTAAACTTTTCTCAGAAAAATTACCTGCGCCTAAGCTTTTTTGATTCACTGTAAGCATTTGTCAATAAATACAAATGCATTAAATGGCAAGAAACAAATCGTAAGCAGAGCAAATATGCTGCAGTCTCTGTGTCAAGCTGATAAAAGGCTTTTATTAGCAGTGTTGTAAAGCTCAGATTGCAAAGGTCGTAGTTTTGATAAAGCATAAAATACATTTTTGTGTCTCTTTTTTTATGTGTAATGGTAATATTTATGCTAATATGAAGTAATTAAATATCAGCTATACGGTAATAGCAGATTATCTTCTATTATCTATAGTTGGAGAAGTATGTGCGCTTTGGTTGATAGGTATAAATAGATTAGAAATGTAACATGATGTTTTACGTGTGCTTTTGTTATTTATATTTCTTATTTCTTCATATACACAAAAACACATGCATTACAAAATATCTTTACAACAAATAGACTTTAAGTACTGCCCAAAGGCTTCAAAAGATTGAAGGATTTTGTACAATTTTAAAAATTTTATTGAATTCATTAAGCTAAATCAAAAATTTCTGACTAACTGTGTGAACGCACAACTGCATCCATTAAAAATACTTCTAAATAATAAGTTTTTCAGAGACTCGAACTTACAAATCAATCGATTCAGTTTTAAATAAAGATAATAAAGTGAGTTTCTTCATTCTTTAAACACACCTTGTCTTCATTCATTTGCACTTACACTTAAACTTAAACACCCAATTGTGCTACTTCGAAATTTAAAACCTTCAAAGCTTTGTAATGGTCCCCGATTAAGAGTCAAATGTCTTACGGTGGGTGAGACCATCTATATTCCCAGAATTTCAATTTAAAAGAGTACATTTTTCTGTAAGAGTATATTTTACTATGATTATTCAAAAATCCCAGGGTCATTCAATGTTGTTGGCGTTGACTTGCGTAATTATGTGTCCTCACATGTGCAATTGTCTTCAAACCAGTTCATATTACTTCCAAACGATGATTGCCTTACGAAAACCGTTGTTTATTCAGAAGTTTTTGGCAACTTAAAAGGAAATTTGTGCGGAATATGAATATGAATTTAGCGAACTTTCTATAGAACGTTGTTGTTTCTTCATTTTAACCTGAATCACCCTGGGGTTGCATATGTTAATACAAATTTAAGCACTTACGTTGAGGGGTTTTCCATTTTTGCCGTTATGTATTTTATGTTAACATGTCTTTCTTTAATTTTAATAATAAGCTGAGTGTTTCAGGATTAAAGCGGGCATGTAGTTCATTTGCTAATTTAAATTCCTTTCTGCGCACAAATTTCATAAATTTATAATTTTTCCAACATAGATGTTCTTTAATTTATTTAATTTTTACTTGTCTAAAGCAGTGGTGTTCACAGGCATACTACTACAATTTTCGACTTTTGTGCTTCTCGACTTTTGTAGCTCTCTCGCTCTCTGTACTAACAAAAATCACTATCACTGTATTATCACTATCACTATCATTATCACTATCACTATCACTATCACTATCACTATCACTATCACTATCACTATCACTATCACTATCACTATCACTATCACTATCACTATCACTATCACTATCACTATGACTATCACTATCACTATCACTATCACTATCACTATCACTATCACTATCACTATCACTATCACTATCACTATCACTATCACTATCACTATCACTATCACTATCACTATCACTATCACTATCACTATCACTATCACTATCACTATCACTATCACTATCACTATCACTATCACTATCACTTTTCATTATCATTATCATTATCATTATCATTATCATTATCATTATCATTATCACTATCATTATCATTATCATTATCATTATCATTATCATTATCATTATCATTATCATTATCATTATCATTATCATTATCATTATCATTATCATTATCATTATCATTATCATTATCATTATCATTATCATTATCATTATCATTATCATTATCATTATCATTATCATTATCATTTTCATTTTCATTATCATTTTCACTATCATTATCATTATCATTATCATTATCATTATCATTATCATTATCATTATCATTATCATTATCATTATCATTATCATTATCATTATCATTATCATTATCATTATCATTATCATTATCATTATCATTATCATTATCATTATCATTATCATTATCATTATCATTCTTATTCTCATTATCATTATTATAATTATTATTATTATTATTTTGCAAATAAGAACTCATTTGATGCACTGAGCCCATTGGCAAAACAGCGTCATTACGACTTATCGGAATATACTTACGACATTGGAACGTAATGTAGTGTCGTCGAAATAAAACTATTTCTAATTTGACAGCGTGTCGTTACTGTCGTCGTCAATGTGTTCAATACATGAATCTTTCAGCTTGAAGTTTCAGCGCCAACTGATTGATAGAACTTCGTTCGTGTGATCGTGTACGAGTTTTGATTTTCGAATGAAGCATGTACAATTGTATGATAGGCGGAATCATGATAGAATTATACAAGTTAGGAGTGACAGCTGGCTATTTTCTTACGAGTGTCTTGCACCGAGTATGATTTGCCTGTATATTTTAGTTTCTATTTTACTATTTTTGACATTTGGCGCAAGATGAAAAAACTGTCACTCCTACCTCGTATAATTGTATCATGGACGCAATCGTAGTTGAATTAATAAGGTTGTCTCGGAGCTGAACGTACTCTCTTCTCAGTACCTAAATAAAAATAAATAACTGGCCATTTCAGCCCTTGAAAGGACTTTGACCTAGCTTCTTATAATCAATTGTGTTGTGCGTGTTATTAAGTTTGTACACAATTGACCGAGAAAGGGACCTACATGCTTAACGCCGACTCCGAACGGCGATGAACGTAGTTGTTCTTATTCTCAAGAAGCTTTACATGGCATTTGATTACTCTCTAGTTTGCCATTGTCTGCAGAGAGGTGGCGGCCGTACAGAAAAATTATTTTAATTCAAATAATTTTCTGTCGCTGCTGGGGTTCAAACCTGGGTCTCAAAAGTACGTTGACATAGCGGCCACACACTTTAACCAACTACGCCACGGTCGCTTCTCAGTACCTACAATTGTCAAAATCAATGTAAAGCAACAACAGCAACTTCATCGGCTACACATGCTATTAATTTTCGCTTTCAGATTTTGTATGAGCTGTCAACTTAGATTTAACAATTATGGGCACTCGCTCTCAACCTTGCGACAACCTTATCAATATAACCATGGGCGCAATTCGAAGATCAAAAAACGAGAAAGTAAAGCGAATCAAAGCATTGGCGTAGGTATAATAGGTCTGTTTCCGTACAAAGTTCAAGAAAAGTTCGAGTAAGGCATGATACAATTATACAAGGTAGGAGTGACAGTTCTTTCGTCTTGCGGCAACTGTCAAAAATAGTATAAATTAGAGAACGAAAAAAGAAGAAAAGAAAATAGAAAACAAAATATACAGGCAAATGACAGTCAGTGCAAGGTACTGGTGAGAAAAAAGCAAGTTGTCACTCCTACCTTGTATAATTGTATCATGGAGTAAGGTTCAATATGTGAGAGTAATTAAATTATCTTTCAAAATGAGAGAATTTGCAAAAAAGTACGGAAACGACTTCTAGCGAGTTTCAAGCACAAAAACAGCTGATTGCCTATAAACGTAAGCAGCGCCAAATTTATTTACAGCAATTTGAAATTTTCTTGTTCTTCTTGATGCTTGTTCTTATCGTGCTCGAAGAAATTGTTCAAGCAAAGTTCAAGCTAGTTTCGAGGCTCGATAGAGTGGCATTTTGCTTGTTCTTCTTCTCTCTCGAGCTCGAAAAATGTGTAAAGAAACGCCTTCAAGCAACTTCAAGTAACTTGAAGTGCGTACGGAAACAGTCTTAATGTCACATTTGACGAGTGTGTACTGAACACATTGACAACTACAGCTATGACAAGCAGTCAAATTAGGAATAATTCCATATCGACGGCACGATATTGCGACATTAGACCAAATTTTCTCCATAAGAAATATATGTACAAAAATTTGACAAATGTCGTAATGTCGTTGTCATCGTCAATATGCTCAGTGCATTAACGTTTACTCGTCAGCCATAGGTATTACTTTTAACGAAGCTAATAAAACTTAACTTTTAATATAATTTTCATTCGACTACTTAGTTCGATTGTTAGTAACTAATTTATTTACTGTCTGCTCAATTGTTCAATAACGAATTTATTTACTTTAAGTCGCTTTTGTATTTTGACATTAAAGCTACGCCTATTGGGGTTATTCAGTATTCAGTGCACTTGCCACACCACACTTTTGATTGAGAAATTTATTGAATTATATCTTGTTTGTCAACTCAGCTGTTTGTTATGGTTGTCGGGAAGCAAAAGAAATGATTTCAAAAACTAAATAAAAACATGTCGAAATAAGTGTTAAAACAAAACTTATTAATTTTGGGACAGCTTGCCTTTTTTGTTGCCATCTATCTTTAATTGAATATAAATAACAATTATATAAATTGACAATTAGTGATGTATATACAATATATTTTATACAAAAAGACTTCACAACAAATTATTCGTATTATTTAAATAACTCTCTATATAAAATTTTACTATAAATGGAATCAGGGCTGCACTCGTGATGACAGACAAATGGACAAACGAACGAACATGACTACAACGACTCAGGTGGTGATGTTGATCAGAAATAAATATATATTTCTTTACCTCCCAACCCTCCTTATGGGCGTTACAAATGAAGTGACAAAGTTAATGTGCTCTCTAAGCAGGGGGGGGGCAAGAAAAGGTAAATACTTTTAAATTGGTCAATATCAGGGAAATATAACTTTCTTTTCTTTAATTTCTGCGAATAACTTTCAAATTTTTTTACTCGCTATTAAACTCAAAGCGTTTAATAAGTGTTATATTTTTCGCGGCAGAATCGTGCTTTGTGAATATTAAGAACAATTTTGAAAATGCAATGAACTAGAAGGATTTCAAAATATATTTGTCTGTGAATAATCAATTTTGGCTTGTTTGGCAAATTTAATTGCTCTACAAGGAATACTTAGCGAAGCGATTACAGTGCGTTGCTTTACATTTGTGTGGAAATACTTTTGCATAAAATATCCAATGTATTAATTTAGAGCTATCCTCACCAACCTCCAACCGCAAATTTGCTAACCTCACTATTTAATCATCCTTCGATTAAAGCCGTCACTTCTGACCATCAGCTAAACATTCACAGTTTCATACTTTAACAAACATTAACATTTCAAACACTCTGCCAACAACAGGATGAGTGCCTCTAGATCGGTAAAATAATTCATTGGAATTTCATGCAAATGAAATTGCATAGCAAAGAAACAATTTCCACCAGAACCACAGCTATTTTCTAAAGTTTGTAACCACTCTTGTTTCATTCGTTGACTTCAATTATTCAGAGTGTCAGACAAACGGACGGGCCAACAATGGCCGCCTGACTGTCTATCTGGCTGTCCGTTAAGTCTGTCAAGCCTTTGCTGCTCATAGTTTTTGTGCAAGCAAATGATTGTTAATATAGTGTTGTTGTTGTTGTTGTTGCTTTTTATTCTAGAGTGTTTCCTGTTTTTTCCAATAAGCCAGTAAAGTGCTTTTTCATAGGAGCAATATACTCGTACATAAATATGTTTCTATTTGTTGTATTGATTTTCCATGGCACAACAAAATATTTAATTCAATAAAGAGAAAAAATTAAGTAAATTATTGATGTTTTTTACTATTTCACTATAAAATTTTATGTTACAATTTTAGCAATTTATTATTTATTGACTACTTTCATGAGGTAACTTTATTTGAATCCTTTGGCTGAATGTTTATATTTAATCATGGCAGATTGTGGCGGAATTGAATTGATTGTGTAAATTATTACTTTTAACGGTGAAAAGCTCAGTTTTTCATTAGAGCTATTTTAACTTTTATTGAAAATAACTTTTTTCTTTATTGCATTCGTTATGTAGGTGTTATGTTAGCGTGTTTGGCTAGCGTTTTCAATAAATTGAAGGATAAGAAATATAAATAAAATACTTTTTGTGACAACAGAGTTGTAAGGGAAATAAAATGATTCAAATTTTTTTGATTCAAAATTTTCCGCTCAAACTTTTTAACGCAACTTTAAGCAGTCCTTAAAATGTGAACTTGAGTACGTTGAAGTGATCATTGAAAAGTGGTAAAATTATATAATGTGAGATTATATCAAAGCAATTGCAATATAGAAAAGAATTATCTATATTCGAAAAAGGTATTTATCCAAAATGCATCGGAGTTGCATGGAATTGTTGGGGTAGGCTGGGCGCGGTTGTAACATTTTAGCGTTTATCGTCCATTGTATCGGAATTAGTTAAGCGAGCGATGAAGGAATTATATTAAACTAGCAACCCTCCACGGCTTTGCCCGCGATGTATCTTAAAATAAAGTTACCCATTTTTGGTAAGAAATTTGTCTTATTATCGTTTTAATAGGTTTATTTTTTTCCATGACATATTAATTGCAATCATGTAAGAATTTGTGTATAAACAATAATGGTATTCATGCAAAGCGGCAAGATTATATTTTGGGCAATTAGTTATTTTTATCAGGTAGATTGTGTGAACGTCCCCTAAAACCGATTGTGCATTTTCAGAGATATGTCAGCTGTTAACTTGTGAATAGTAATTGCTGATTGCTGTTATAAGTTTGCCACCTCGTTTGCTCACCTAAATCGAAGAGCAAATATATCTGGTTTGTGCAAAAGCTTCTCAGTACAAATTTTGACAGTTCATTTATAAGGGTGATAAATTTATCTTGTTTATACCATTTATAAGGGCTTTGCCCATTTGCATGAATACCATTAATGTTTTTTGATGTGTTTGTGTTATTCGTAAGAATAAATTGGTTTGATGGATTTCCTATCCTAGAAAGGCCAACATATAACTGCCCGTGGGAAAAGCAGCTTTCTCGTAAAAAAAAAATCATTCATAATTTTTACATTTGTGTCGATCTCACATCAAGTTTTTTGATTTCCAACTGATTTTCTGGGGGTGGCTCATAACCGGGTTCAAATTTTTTTTAAGCAAACAAATAAGGTTTTAGGCAATCGTTCATAATTGTTTTGCTTGCAACTAAATCGATAGGGTCTCTTTCGGGATAAGTAGCTTAAATAAATTATTTTCGTTTGACATAACAACCATGGAAAAATATTAAGCACAGACAATTTTATGTCGATTTAAGGAAACATGGCTCAAAAGCGGAGATATTCCCCTACTAATTTAACCATATTATTAAATGGTATGAAAATACATTTTATGCAATGCACTTCGGCTAATTAACACAATTTGTAGCTCAATTATATAAAACTCGTATTCGATAATGTGAATTGTTTTAGAAAGATATTGGTTTTAATAAGTCCTTACCTTTTCAAATGTAAATTTATGTTTATGGAATGAACTAAAAATACTTTTTTATCACTTTCAATAAATAAAATCAAATGAAGTTAAAATATTTTCATAGGTCTTATTTCAGTAACGAAAAAACACACTAACGCTATGTAATGCCGTAAAAACATTATAAAAAAGCCATTCAAATCATACCAATGCGCAGCTTCAAAGCGATGTAATTTTCATAACATGGCGTTTCAATTTAAGCTTAAATTATTAACATAAATTTCATGCACTTCTATTTTGCAGCTTAAGAATTCTGCACGCAGCTATTCAACATTTTGAATACTCTCTCTGAATAATGAAACATTGAAGCAGCAGCAACAAACGACGCGCTTGGAGAAAATGCTTTAAATTTTAATCGTCGGGCATTGTACTGTTCGCGAACAAAGAGCTATCTCTCTCTGCTTCCATACAGAGAATTTTTTTCTGAGCATTGAGCAGCATTTTTAACCGACTTCAAAAAGGAGGAGGTTCTCAATTTCGTTGGTTTGTCCGCGCTTTTTTTTTTTTTTTTTTTTTTTTTTTTTTTTTTTTTTTTTTTTAAATGTATGTACATCGATAACTCCTAAAGCACTTGCCCGATTTCCGTAATTTTTTGTCAACAGATAGATACCATGAACGCGGAGGTCCTTTTTTAAAAAAGTGGGCGATATTCGACAAAGGGGCGTGTCAATATAAGAAAAACACTGTATTTCAGTTAATATTGACACAAGGGTACTGAAATTTACAGTAAAAATACTGGGGTAGGCACAATTATTACAAATTACGGTCAATAAAGTGGGCGTTATTTGACAAAGGGGTGTGGCAATATTGAAAAAACACTGTATCTCGAATATTATTGACACTAGGGTACTGAAATTTAGTACAGGAGTAGACACAATTTTTAAATTTTACTGTAAAGAAAGTGGGCGTTATTCGAAAAATGGGTGTGTCAATATTAGAAACACACTATATATCGAATAATATTGACACTAGGGTGCTGAAATTTAGTGCATGGGTAGGCATAGTTATTACAAATTACAGTCAATAAAGTGGGCGTGATTTGACAAAGGGGTGTGGCAATATTGAAAAAACATTGTATCTCGAATAGTATTGACACTAGGGTACTGAAATTTAGTACAGGAGTAGACACAATTTTTAAAAATTACTGTAAAGAAAGTGGGCGTTATTCGAAAAATGGGTGTGGCAATATTAGAAACATACTATATATCGACTAATATTGACACTAGGGAGCTGAAATTTGGTACATGGGTAGGTACAGTTACTACAAATTACGGCCAAAAAGTGGGCGTTATTAAACAAATAGGCGTGTCAATATTATAAAAATACTATATCTTAGTTAATATTGACACTAGCGTACTAATATTTGGTATGCAGGTAGGTGGGTAGGTAGAATCATTAAAAAAGTGAGCGGGATTGTACACAGGGTGTGGCACTTTAAGGAAAGTACTATATTACGGTTAATATTGATACTTGGAAACTGAAATTTGGTACAGGGCTAGGTAGAATCATTATAAGGTACGATAAATAAAGTGGGCGGGTTTAGAGAAACGGCGTGGCACTAAACATCGTAAAGAAGCTGAAATGAAAAATATCCAACAAACTTTCAGGAATTAACAAAACATATTTTTTAAGAACAAAGTTTCATGTTTGAAATTTTCCTCAAGAATACTATTACATAAAATATTTCATATTCTCTTAAAAGGAAGAAATAAAAACTTTTTAACAAAAAAAAAAACCGACTTCAAAATCACTACAAAGTAAAAAATAATTTTAAATAACTTCCCATTCATTTCTTGCTCATATTTTAAAAGCTATTTATATGTATTATAATATTGCAAATCTTATTATTTTCATTTTTTCTATTTTGTTTTATTATCATCAATATATTAATTGCTTTATGAACATAAAAGCTTTGAAGTCGGCGCTCATCTTTGACACACAATCATGATCTTTTACCATCCGTGCACTATTTGGTGCCTTGGTGACACTATAGTAATTTTAAAAGCTTTGTACACATTAAAATTCTCACTAAACTGGTTTGGGTGAGCTTGTTAAACTCATATTGAATATGACATAGTGTGTAATAGCTGCACAAATAATGCATGGAACACATTGGCTACATTCAGCGTACTCAAAAATTGCCAACTGAAAGAAAAAAAAAATCACTAAGAAGCTTTTATATTCATAAAGTTAATAATATTTTTATGATAAAACAAATTAGAAAAAATTAAAATAAAAAGATTTCGACATAGTAAGATAAGCGCCGACTTTAAAGCATTTATGTACATAAAGCAATTAATATATTGATGATAATAAAGCAAAATAGAAAAAATGAAAATAATAAGATTTGCAATATTATAATACATATAAATAGCTTTTAAAATATGAGCAAGAAATGGGAAGTTATTTAAAATTATTTTTTACTTTGTAGTGATTTTGAAGTCGGTTGTTTTTTTGTTAAAAAGTTTTTATGTAGCGAGACCAAAGCAACATTCTGCTAGCTGCAAGCAATGACAGCGTCGAAGCCAATGAACAAATTAATGCTTGCAAGAAAATGATTTAATTTTTCAATAAAATATGAATTTTACGACCAAACTATTGATCTTAGATGAACGTTACCATCGACTTTTTTGTTGGAATCTGCAAGATCATTCATTTGTCCATATATTATATTGAGTTATTTTTTACGGTTTAAGTATAAAATGGAAAAAGCGCCAAATTTTTCCAAAAATACCGAATTTTGCCAGTTTCTCTGCCAATAACTTCTAAGCTTTGAAATATTTCAAAATTTTAAGTATACGGTGTCAATTTACAATTAATTACGATTTGAATAGGGAAAATTTCATTTAAATCCATTCAGCCGTTCTTGAGTTTACTTGCATCAACGCCGAAAAGGCAATATTTCAAGTTTCATTTTTATATAATTGTAAGAAATAAGATAGATAAGATAAGATAAGATAAGATAAGATAAGATAAGATAAAATAAGATAAGATAAGATAAGATAAGATAAGATAAGATAAGATAAGGCCTACTACTAAAAGGTCTACTAATGGGCAATGTTATTTGAGATCACGGATTTGTATTATTCAGTTATTACATTTATGTGTAAAATTAATTTTTTTTTTAAATTTATTTTGTTTCAACCTTCCCCATGCCATGGTCGGTTGAAACGGTACCTGGGGTCAATTGAAACACATTAAAATTATACAAAATATAATAAATTAACTTAACTATATAAATATATATACAGTGAAAGCTCCCATAAACGGACGTTCTAATAAGCGGACATCTCCTATAAGCGGACACATTCTTGGGAACGAACAAATTTTTGTTTTTTTTTTTCATAGACATGGACTTTCCGATAAATGGACGTGGACACAGAAACTTGTATGTTTATGAAAAAGGAATCTCCAATAAGCGGACGCGAAGCTCTAATATGGAGACAATTTTGTCCTTTTTTTATCACAAACATTACTGCTTTTATATATTTTTGTTTTTTTTTTTTTTTGTTTTGGTGTTTTCGACAGTTCGGGGGTTTTTTTTTCTTCTCTTTTTACGAATTTACTCATAATTGTTTTGCGCTGCTCACTTGTAACGGTAAAGTAAAACAATTAGTTTCAGCGTTTGCTCTAGTTTATGGGTAAATCCATGATATACATAGTTATGAGTTCAAAAGTCACGTCTTTATTCTTTGAAATCAGCTTAAAAACTAGCAACTTACATACTAGGTCACATCATAAATAACAAGATTAGAAGTTAACAACATTTAAAAAGAGCTTAAGACTAGGAATAAGAATGGATAGAAATAAGAATGAGCAATAAAAATAAACAACTAATAATACTTATAACTAAATAATTAAAGAGTAGTTCAATAAAGAAGAGATTAATATTAAGAGAGAGTAAATATGTAAGAGAAAGTAAATATATAAGTATGTATAGATAAGTTTAGATTAAGTAGAGATCAATATGTGACTATATCTTATATATTAATACGCAAACATCGAATGTTGTCGTACACTTTTTCAATATTAATTTTAGAATAAGGACAATGAAACGTATATCATTCGAAAGGTACTGCACCATAGATGTGCCGAATTATGTTAGATTTTAAATTGATGACCTTTGACCCGAAATATTAACGTCGAAAGTTGATATTAGTATTAGTTAGGGATCTCAGAACTGGGAAGAGGTAGAATGAAGAGTGAGGTATCGGATGAAAGGTCTGGCTGCACAATATGATTAAATATACGATTGGTGACCTTTGACCTCAAATATCAGCGGAAAAAGAGTATTTATTAAATAAAAGCTAAACTGTAAGAGATGGAAAAACATGATATAAGAGAGAAATTTAGACATTCATAAGATGTGCAAAATATACTTTGATATTTTTCACCATCGTTTACGGTTACCCTACAATAGGCACTTTTTCATGTAACAAGTGTCAATATATATTGTGATGGTAGAATTGCTTACAAATAGTAAATTTTGAAAAATTTCCGTTATTTTGACATCAAAATTATTGTGATATCTCGAAAACTATAGATGTTTTCAGTACAACGTTTTTTGTATGGAAATTCGTTGATTGAGAAAAATAACGGTATGCGAAAACTTTTTTGCTAATATTTTCCACGAATAGTATGTTACTAAATTTCCCGTTATTATGACAACAAAAGTATTGCAATATTTCGAAACCTGTAGATTTTTTCCATGCAATGCATTTCTTAAAGCAATGTCATTGCCTCAGAATGAGAAAAAAAAACAATTGATATTTCAAATTTTGATTTTGCATGCAAATATTTCAGCCATTTTTCAATCGATTTTCCCTAAATTTTCTTTGTCTGAAAGTTTAATTAAATTACTTTTGAGAAATAAGAAAAGATTTACCATTATCTCACTAATTCAATTTCTTATGCTGTTTTCAAAAACACTCTAAAATATTCAATTTTTGCTTAAAAATTAGATCAGACATTCTTTTTTTGTAATTTTATTTTTGTTTTTCTATTTTCTTCTCTCACACTCTTTCATACAACATATCATTTATTTGCAAAAATTGCTTCATTTTGATATATAATTTAATTAAGTGTTTCTATCATTGAAAATCATGATTTTTTTTGATGAAAATAACATTTTTCAAAATGTTGTTTTTGTATTTTTTACAAAGTTCTACAGCTTAAAAAATTATTTCTGTGAAAAAATTTTTCAAATATTTCAAACCACTCCAAAGTTATATACACAAATCTATGTTTTAAGCCATTTCCTTATCTACTTTATGTATTATACATAATATTATTATATATTTATATATAAATAGGTGTACGCAGAACAATTTATTTTCTCGCGTGTTTCTCTACCAATTTTGATAATTTTTTTTTAAATCCATTAGAGCAGGGAAAAGGAGTGCACCGAATATCTATGGTGGGCAATTTGACCTCAAATCAGACGTTCCATTTGATGGGCGTTCAAATAGAGGCGAGGCACTTTTCATCAGCCCAAATTTTCGGTATAACTTTTGAACTATAAGAACTGTAAGAACTTCCTTCCTTGACAAAGGGGCGTGGAAACACTCATACAACTGAAAGTTGTTATATCAAATAGCTTTGGAAGCATTTTTACTAGAAAGTAGAATAAGGGAAGTAGGGTAATGTGACGTTGATATATTTTGATTTGAAAGTAAAAATTACAGAACATGGAAAATCAGAATTGAGTTACTGTTTTGTGATTTCCTGCTGGTGGTGCGTTTGGTGCTCTATGAGTTCGGTTAGGTTTGCATATGAGTGAAGAAAGAAAAAAAATGTTTTCAATAAAAATACAAAAAAAAATCAATTTTTAAATGGTCGAATCTCGACCAAAGGTGATACTAGTTGTAATAAAACCATAATAATTGGAAAAATATGTACGAAAAAAAAACAAATTTCCTTTCTTTTCAAAAACACAATGGAACCTCCTTTACACAACCACATATTCGCTTTGTTTCAACCGTCCACCATTTCAATCGTATTCAGTCTACCCTACTTAGTAGCACATATGACAAAAGGTGCAAATGACAAAAATAAATAAAAAACTGAAAGACGTTATCGGGAGGCGAAGGGAGGTGCTTGAGCGTAAAAACTGTAAATTTGTTAAAGGGACCGGTCTTGTCTGCAGGTGTGCAAAAAGGTCTTACATTTTCTTTAATATTATGTATTTAAATAAAAAAAAAGCAAAAAATCTTCTACAAAAAAAGTAAGTCTCCTACACTCTCCTACTCATCCTCCTAAGTAAGACGTATGGCCTACATTATTATAAAGAACTTCTTCTAGCCGTCTTCTAGTCTAGGTATGAGTAAGTAAGGAATGAATGAATAATGAATATCAGAGCACGGATAGAAAAAAAATCAAGAATTCTATGCTTGAATCAAGCAAATAGGCTATCAGTTTGCACTCACTCGTAAATATCTCAATTTAAGCACTATTTTGGTAGAATTGAGCAAATTTAAAACACATGATATTAAGAAAAAAAAAAATGTTTCATTCAAGAAACATTTGCTCAAAACTCAAGAATATTTTTCTATATCCACAACTAATATTTACTCGAAAAATTTGCTTGACTCAAGCAACACTTGGCTGAAAACTAGAATAATTTGCTTGATTTGTGAAATTGATTGTCCTTGGATTGAGAACAATTTGCTTGATTCAAGTAAACATTTTGCTGAAAACTAAAATAGTTCTCTGCTATTGCTTAAATAAGACAATATTTTCTTGATTCAAATCTTGTTCCAGGTTCTAGAATCGAGTGCTTTATACTTGTTTCAAACAATCATGTATTTTACTCAATTTTAGAAATAAATGCTCATTATTTATGTATTTTTCTTAATTTTAGTTTTTTCTGCTTGATTTGAGCAAATAGGCTTGATTTTAAATTTTCGTAGAAAAAGCTAAATATTTGCTTAATTTACGAATATTATTTCTCTCTGTGAAGGATCAATTATCTTCCGCTCATACTGAATAGCAACTTTTAACTCATTAGAGTATCCTTAAACTGGCATCTATGATAGAAAATTTTGGTCGATAATATGGACCAAAGGTATTCCATTGGATTCAAATGTGGAATAAATGCGGGCGAATCGAGAGTTGGAATGCTTCAACATTCCAAGAACTCTTTTGTCTTCTTCGAACGTTGTATTGCAGCGTTGTACTGATGAAAAATAAATTCTGGTACGGCAATTTCTTCTCCAAAGGCAACTAAAACCTTGTCCAGAAGTTGAATATAATATTTGGAATCAATTTTAGTGGATACATACCAAATGGGATTAGTTCCTTTGTAACCAAAACCTGCCCAAACCATATGAGAATCGCCATCGAAGTTTCGCCGTTGACGCCTTAATTTGGGAGAGGCTTTTGAGTGCCATTATTTATCGAATCTATCTCGTCCATCTAAATTGAACTTCTTTTCGTCAGAAAACACGATTCTCTTCCATTCCTCATCCCAGAATCTGTATTTTTCAGCGAATCTAAGTCTATCCAACTTGTGTATTGGCAAAAGAGCAGGTTTCCACCTTTTTTTCTCGCACGATAGGCACAAATCTTGCTTCATAACCTGATGCACATGACGAATACCGTCTGGCAAGTCTATTTCAACAATAATTTCCTTAGCGTTTCAGTTATATTTCACAGCAAGTCTTTTAATCTCGCTTTTGGCTTTGTTTTTTAATTATTGATCTCGTCGAGAAAACTGACAAGAAGAAAGCTTTTCGCAGCAACTTTATACGAATGAAAATTTCAAATACTAATCATAGTTTTAACTTATTCTCAGGACTTTAAGTTCCACACAGCAACAGCGTATTAAACAAAAGTTTAAATATTAAAACATTATCGCCAGTTTTGAGAACCACTTTTGACCAACTTGAGCAAAAAAGGTATCAACGATGATAATATTAATGTCGGTTCCGTAGTCCATGATACCAAATTTCAAAGTTATCCCAAAAATAATCGTAACACTTATCATATTCGTAGAAAATTTAATATAATTTTTTAATACAAGAAACAATCTCGTGTTCTTCATTCGAAACTCACCAATTTTTAAGGGTTCCCTTTACGATAAAGAAAAAAAGAACATAATAGAAGAAGCTAGAATTTGGAAATGAAAAGAAATGCTGCTAAGTGGTTTCCTCCATAAAGTATACAATATCCGCATCATGCAATCAATGGTGTGACTGCCTGCCAGACAAGAATTTCAGCTTAGCACAGAAATGGTTAATAAAATGAATTCATTGTTTGCTGGCATCTTTATTGCAATTGCTGTAGGTGTTGTTATAGCCACTCTTAAAGCTTATTTATATCAATTTGAATTTGCGTTGAAAAAATGGCGAGGAATAATACTGAAAGTATCTGTGGAAAATAAAAACAAAAAAAAAAAAATTTTTATACTTAACACCAGAAACATTACAAAAGGCTAACAAACGACTTACACTTTTTCAAAATAAATTTTATTTTTTAATGGAGCTTTTTCAAATAAACTTATTTTTTTATATTTTAACTCATTTGCGGCTTAGAATTTAATAAGTACAACTAAGATAGACATAGTACGTCTACATAACATCAAGAAAATTAACAAGACATTTCTACTAACCTATTCATTCTCAAATTACTTGTGTAATTTATTTTGCGTTATTAATCAAAAAACTTCATTTTCTGCTTGGGAATTGTCCTTAAATCAAGAAACGCTATTTCTGGGATTTACAATTCATTTCATTTCATTTCATTTATTAGGCCAATTATTAGTACAATAAGATACAGGGAGATCTTTTAGCAGTACAACAGATACAAATTATAATCAACAAATAATAATACAAATAATACAACAATTAGTTGTAATAATTCATGTAATAATTCATCAATTTCTTAAATTCTAAAAAATGCTCCCTCATACGAATGGTCAAATTTCGAATGGCATTCGAATGGCCGAACCTACTCACGAGATGAAGGAAATCATCGCAGCAGTTGTTTAAATGTCTCAGCTATAGTATTTAACACAAAACAGCCATTCCATTTTGAACGTATCACTCAGACGGGTTGACCACCTCCGATGTTGCTCAAACTTTCAGAATTGAATCTTCTCATGAAATAAAAACACTAATTTGAGTAAAAAAATTTTTACATTTTTTTCAAGTTTTTACGTAACATTAAAATTTCGTCAAAATGGGAGAAAAAGTGAAATTGCCTTATTCTTGAAAAATCATATATTCAACAAAACTAACTCCATTTTCACGTTTGAGATATTTTCGAATAGACAATAAATAGTTGTTTTTTATAAAAATATAAAAAAACAAAATTATTTTTTTTTAAGTTTCTTAACTTCAAGGTCAAATTTTGGAAGTCATAAAAATAGGAATTTTCCCCACTTAAAAAATTTAAAAAAAAATATTTCCAGAAAGTTTATATTATTTCCTTTCCATCTACCAAAAATCATGAGGGTGTTATTTTTCTTTCTATTTTAATAATTTATTTAATATTTTTTAAACGACCACCTACCATACTACTTCCATACAACCATACTATGTACATTAGATTGTACCTCAAAAAAAAAGTGCGCCGTATACTAGCGAATATGACGCGTTTTTGCAAGACAATTACGAACGACAATTATTTTTTTTTTTTTGACCGAACGTAGGGGTCGCGCATTGACATATTTCTTCATATCTCTGGTCAGTGTTCCCAGATTAGGGGATTTTCCCCTAGATTTAGGGGTTTTTTCGGTTTAGTAGAAAATTTAGGGGTCTAAAATCTTTAGGGGAAAACTTTAGGGGATTTTAATTTTCTGTTAGTGTTTTTTGAGAATTTTTAGTAGTTTCTAAAAGAATCGGCAACATCAACTATGAACTGTCTTTTTTTTTTTGCATTTGATGCACCCTTTTGTGTTCTATTTTTCATTTAGTTTTAGCTCTTACAAGGTTTATTTTGTCAAAGTGAGTCAAAACAATTGCGTACCTTCGAAACAATGCTGCTTCGCAGCTGATTGTTTGTCGAATGAGCGAAATAGCACCAGAATATGTGTGAAACGTGAGGCTGTTTGAAATTCTGACGACGAGAAAGCATATATTTAAATTTGTTTTTTTTTGTATTTTTTAATGACTTAAATATCATTGAATTTGTAACAATAAAAAAAAAATGTTAAAAAACAAAAATTAGAAAAAACGTGGAAGTATGTCTCTAAATTTATTAAGCTGTTTTTATTTTACTAAAAATTAGTAGAAAAAATCTAAATAGTTCCACCTAATTACACTCGAAGAATTATACTTCAATAAAATATAGTATATCTGCCTTAAGTTTCTTAAAAAATTGACTGCGCAAAGTTGCGCATAAGATAAAACACTTCATTTAAAAAAACCCTTAAAAAACAAGTTTTCCTCAAAACGCACTAATTTTCAAGACAAATTCTGTTATTGAACTAAAAGATGTTTGTGAAAGATGTGTTTGTGTTAATTAACAAAGGTACTTAAAATTAGTAAGATGTATTTTTGTTTCCTCTCGCGTATTGCCATGTTTCCGTCCGTCCAATGTCTGTCTGTCCGTCTGTTATGGGGGTTATAGCTCTTATATTGAAGCGATCTTAATGAAATTCAAAATATGTAATTTCTTTATTACTTGAGTTTGTGTTTTTAAGTTCCTTAATGAATTACTATGTACAAAAAAAAATAATGCAATTTTTTTTTAGTCCAAAAATTTATTTTTATATTGTATTTATTTACATCAATTAAACAAAGTATTCACTAAATTAACTCAAAAAAATTTTAGGGGCTTTTTTTTTTAGGGGAAAATTCAGAAAATTTTTTCAGATTTAGCGGAAAGAAGCTCAACCTATCTGGCAACACTGTCTCTGGTGTTTACAGTCGGATTTCGAAGTTTAGTATATCAATGTTTTTATCTCAAGGAGACCAATATGACCTTTATAGAAGTCATTGACCTCAGGTGCACCGTTCTAGTACTTATCCTCCAGATCTCAGTTCTTACCTCCTAATGTACCACCTTAATATCAAAAAAATAAAGCTCTTAAAATATCATTAATCTTTTGCTCAGAAAGTGTATCGATATTTCCAGCAGAACTATTTTTAAAAAATTATTGAAAATTTTTTGCCGAACATAGGGCTCCCTTTTTTCATTTTTATCATATCATCGGTATTAAAAGTCTGATCATATTGAATGGCATATCGATGTTTTTGTCTGACCAATTATTATTTTCTCCATAATAAAAAAAAAAATATTCCTACAAAGCCTTGGAAGGCCTTAAATTGATTTTGAGGACTTTTAAAGCTCGTAAAAGAATAAAAGATCCGTAACGCCAATGCTAAAAGAGGTATTACCACTAATTTTGTTGTGTTTTATTAAATATACAATGTATTATTATTTTATTTTTTCACATTCTTGCAATAACTCCTCCTTTGTAGCCGGTGTTGGTAGGTGTTCCGTTGCAGCTAATTGCAATTAAGTGATCCATGCTGTACTGTAAACACCAGAGATATGAAGAAATATGTCAATGCGTGACCCCTACGTTCAGTAAAAAAAAAAGAATTTTTTCGCAATTGTCTTGCAAAAATACGTCATGTTCGTTGGTATACGGCGAACTTTTTTTGAGGTACGGTCAATTGTCTACGCCTATAAACCAGAAACAATTGAGCACTTGGAAGCCCACATTCGAAGCGTAATTGCCGAAATACAGCCTGCGTAATTGCCGATTTACTGCGAAGAGTATGTAAAAATTAGTTCTCTAGTCGCTGCGCCACATGCTTGAAATCATATTCAAACATTAATGTCAAAAAATTATCCTTTAAATGAAGTTTATTTCATGGATTTTAAGAACATTTTTCTGCGTTTTATTTCAATTTAAAGTTCTCCGCCTCTAAAAAAACGCCCTTTATAAGTCAAATAAACTAATTTTTTTTTGTCCTATTCTCCCGCTGAGTGTAGCAAAGTCGTCGTTTATAGCAAACTTCATTATTAAAGTAATAAATATGTATGTTTCGGTTGCAAAATTTTGCTGCAAATGTAGTTGCCCTACAAACAGTCAAAAGTTTCTGTTTTTCTATCACTAGTTTTTATCTCCATCACACAATTCAGCTTACCAATGTCTGCGGCCGTGGCAATTCACTGTTAGACCGCTACTTTAAGTTTTTCGCACGCAGCCCTTACACACACTCTCTCAGAACAGCTTTCCAGCAACTGCACCCAGCACAGTTGGTACCTTTAAATAATGGCGTCAACAACAGCGCTAAAGTTAATAATAAACGTTTTTCTCTGCTGTTCTGATACTCGTATTTTATGGTTCAGCATGGCTTCCAAATTGATATCAATGATGGTGCAAACATGTTTGGTCTATTTTTTTTTTTTTTTTTGTGTTTTTATTGTTAGAAGGTTTTTCTATTTTTATATTAGACAAGCGAGACTCTTTTATTGATATTTTTATTGATTCCATTTGGCTTTTCAACAAAGCCACTGCGTCAATATGTATTAAACATTTTATTGTCCTGAGGAATTACATCGTAAAGTTGTTTGCGTAGGTGCTTTTTGCGATCCGCATAAGCAGTAATTCTTGGCAAAAATAATGATTTGAAATTCAATTTCAAACTCGGCCGTTCTTCCATTCTTCCGCTTCCAAATGTTGTGTAAATGCACAAATGCAAATTCTGTAAAATATTCAAAGTTCATGAAAAAAAAAACATTAAAAATAAATGCAAATTACTAGCTAAAGAAAGCTGTAAGGCATGTTATATAAATAGAAAAGCAACATCTTAGAAGACGTTCGCGTCATAAGAATGCGGAAGTTTTCATTTTACGGTTGAACATTTTTTTTTCGGCTATAACACATTTTTATTTAATGTTGCTTGATTGCCTAAAGTTTCTAAGATTTGTAGACATTTTTCTTATTTTCCATTTAAAATGGTTATTTTTGGCACTAATTTTTAAACTTTCCTTATAATGCAATTCATAAAATCAGATTTTAAAGTTCAAAAAATTTCTAATAAGATAAATTTTCAGATATTAATAAGATATTTCTGAAAAAAGCCCTGTGACTTTAAATGAAATTTTCCATATTGTAAGAGAAAGGTGTGATTTATTTAAAAAAGTTAAAAAGTTAAAATGTGAAACTGAAAAATGGTTAAACTCCCCACAGATTTCCAAATGTCCACAAAAAATAGATGCAATTGAGACAATTAAAAAAGGGGTTGGGTGTGAAAAACCCTTAGGTTGTGTTTTTTTTAATCCTCCTTGTCCCACTTCTTGTCCCAGTCATTATTCCACTAAATCTATCATTATGCCCTAAATCTTGTCCTTACAGTGTCCATATCCTTGTTCTTTTCCTTCTCCCAATCCCTTTCTTTATCCTATTTGCAATCTCGTTCCCTCAATCATGTCCTAAATGTGTCTAAATCTTTAATTTAATTGTTGTTCAATCCTTGTCTTAGTCCTTTTACCAAACCTTCCAAATTCTTGTCCAAATTCCTATTCTAATTTTTTTCAAAATCTTTGCCCCATTCGTTATCTTTTTCCTAGTTCTTATCTTTGTCCAAATCGTCTATTTTCATGTCCTTGACCTAATATTTATAAAAATGTCCCTTATAAAGTTGTTTTTAAGTTTAGTTTTTTATCTATTTTTATTTATATTTATATTTTTTATTTTAATTAGATTCAAATTAAATTAATATTTTTATATAATTAATTAAAGTAGTAAAATTATTAATTTATTTTTTAAAAATAATTATTTTTATATTTCTTTGTTATTTCATTTTATTTTTAATTAAAGTTTTTATTTATTTATTTAATTATTTATTTTTTTTTTTATTTTGTTTTTAATTTATTTTAGTTTTGTATTGCTTTTGATTTTATTTCATTTTTTTCT
Source organism: Pherbina coryleti (assembly GCA_943735915.1). Taxonomy (NCBI): domain Eukaryota; kingdom Metazoa; phylum Arthropoda; class Insecta; order Diptera; family Sciomyzidae; genus Pherbina; species Pherbina coryleti. The sequence goes on from OX030951.1 coordinate 68,981,429, forward strand.
TTTTTCATTGTTGCTTATGACAATGTTTAGTTTAATTTATTTTTAATTTTTACTTTTGCTGTTGCTTTTGCTTTTGCTTTTTGTTTTGCTTTTGCTTTTGCTTTTGCTTTTGCTTTTACTTTTGCTTTTGCTTTTGCTTTTGCTTTTGCTTTTGCGTTTGCTTTTGCTTTTACTTTCGCTTTCGCTTTTGCTTTTGCTTTTGCTTTTGCTTTTGCTTTTGCTTTTTCTTTTGCTTTTGCTTTTGCTTTTGCTTTTGCTTTTACTTTTGCTTTGCTTTTGCTTTGCTTTTGCTTTTGCTTTTACTCTCGATTTTGCTTTTTCCTTTGCTTTTGGTTTTGCTTTTGTCTATGCGCTTTTTGGTTTGCTTTTGCTTTTGCTTTTTCTTTTGCTTTTGCTTTTGCTTTTGCTTTTGAGTTTGCTTTTGCGTTTGCTTTTGCAGTTACTTTTGCTTTCGCTTTTGTTTTTGCTTTTACACTTACTTTTGCTTTTGCTTTTGCTTTAGTTTTTGCTTTTGCACTTATTTTTGCTTGTGTTGGATTTTGGATTTTGCTTTGGCTTTTGCCTTTGTTTCTGCGTTTGCTTTTGCTTTTTCTTTTTCTTTTGCTTTTGCTTTTTCTTTTGCTTTTGCTTTTGCTTTTGCTTTTGCTTTTGCTTTTGAGTTTGCTTTTGCGTTTGCTTTTGCATTTACTTTTGCTTTTGCTTTTGTTTTTGCTTTTACACTTACTTTTGCTTTTGCTTTTGCTTTAGTTTTTGCTTTTGCACTTATTTTTGCATTTGCTTTTGCTTTGGATTTTGCGTTTGCTTTGGCTTTTGCTTTTACCTTTGTTGCTGCGTTTCCTGTTGCTTTGGATTTTGCTTTTATACGGTGCATTCACTTTTATACGGTGCATTAGCGCCATGCAACACATCCATGCAACGATGGTCTATTTGCATTATATTAAGCGGTTCCCTGAGTGCCCTAATGGCGTAAAAACAAAAAAGAATTAATGTTTGATGTAAATAAAATTTAAAATTGCACTTTAACAAAGCAAGTCATAAATTCATGCAAACATATTGCATTTTAGTTGCAGAAGCTGCTATCTCCGCTACCTGACGGCCTTCATTTCTGTTTTACCTTCATTTCTGTTTACCTTCACTCATAGAGTAAAAATTTCATGCAACGCCGTTGCACAATTCTGGCAATTTCGATATTTGAGCGGCTCTCTCCGCGGCGTCATGACTTCATAAATTTTTTGTCTATTTTTGTCATGAGTCCTAAGAACCAGCCTTTACTGGCGTATTATACTTTTTACCCTTGCACCTATATTCAGCGAATTATAATTTGATGTAATAAATTTGTAATTTTGTTGCTTGAGCAGCTTCCTTCACGTTTGAATGATCTCATTATTTTTATTTTAGCTAAATGGTCAAAAAATTAAGTTTTTCTTTCAAATCACCTATACTAAGCGAGAAATAATTCTAACGCCGTTGCATTTTGGAAAACACTTTTTTCAACTTTTTGAACTTTTTTGAACATATCGTCGTTCGCAAATTATTGTGTTCTATATGACAAAAATGTTTTTTTGGTAAATCAAGTTTAAAGTTTAGTAAAAAACTGAACCGAAAAATCTGCCGCGATTTTTTTACCAATGAAAGTTCAAGAGTTTGTGGTTTTTTCTGTCAAAAAAAATGTTCATCCTTGGTAGCGTTTTTTAGAGTAAGATGCGTTTAAAAAAAAATAATTTGTTCTATATGCACTTATTTACGAAACTATTCTTGTTTTATAGCATATAGAACAAAATGTAATATGTATTGGAGAAATGAAAAGCAATGTGATTTCACTCAACAAAAACTTTATTTCATATATTATAATATTAACTTAATTTTAAACTTAATCTCATACATATGTTCTTATGAGTCCACTTAAATCAATACCTGTTAATTTCTTAAAAGGTAAGTTTCGACTACAAAATCAAGTAAAAAATTAATCAAATTTATTTGACTTCGATTCCACGAAGTTCATGCTTGATTTACGGAGATTTTTTAATTGAAGAAAGTTTGTTAAAAAAACGAAGACAAAAAGTTGTACCTATATTTTAAATTGTATTAAACAAATTATTATGGGTATTCACGGGTTGATGCGAAACACAGTTGCGACGATGCGAAAATGCAAGATTGCGAATTGTTGCTTCATTCCAACAACAAACACATTAGAAGCAATTTTGGGACTCTTCTTGAATTACGCACTGCTCAAACCTATTGCGAAAGCGCACAAACAGTGATGCGAAACAGATGATTCATGTTATGGGTGTTTTCAAGCATAGTTGCCATCTGGGTAAAACTTAAAAAAGGCTAAGATTGTACGTTGATTTAAATAAGTTTTTGTCAGGGACCGTAACTGTTATGACTTTTTTCAAAAAAGTCAATAAATAACAGTTAAAATTTGACTTATATTTTTTCGGTCAAAAATAAAAGTTAAAATATGACTTTTATTTTTCCGATCAAAAATAACTGTTAAAATTTGACTTATATTTTTTTGGTCAAAAATAAAAGTTAAAATATGACTTTTATTTTTTCGGTCAAAAATAAAAGTTAAAATACGACTTTTGTTTTTCCGGTCAAAAATATAAGTTAAAAATGACTTTTATTTTTCCGGTCAAAAATTACAGTTAAAATTTTACTTTTATTTTTTTGGTCAAAAATATAAGTTAAAATTTGACTTTTATTTTTTCGGTCAAAAATAACAGTTAAAATTTGACTTTTATTTTTTCGGTCAAAAATAACAGTTAAAATTTTACTTTTATTTTTTCGGTCAAAAATAACAGTTAAAATATGACTTTTATTTTTTAGTTTTAAGTTTTATTTTTTATTTTATTTTATATTAAAAATTAAGGTACACAATTTGACAGTGACATCCTATATTAATTACTTGCTTACCCGGCACACGTTGTTTTGCAGCCTAAATTTATTTGTCGTGCTCTTTTTGGATTTTCGCGATTTTTCGCTTGTTTGAAAATGATTTTTATTAATATTTAATTATTATACTGTGCAACACAACTTTCTCGACAAAACGATGAAAGTTCCTTTTCTTCACTTGAAGACGAAAACTAGATGGGGAAAAAATTTTCGGCGTCCTTGTTTATAGTTATTAGTTATAAATAGTATATAATAGTATATATTTGGCCCACCCTGTATAAGTATTTTACATATTTCATTGAGCAAGGATAGGGTATAGAACAGCAAGTAACTCGGGTATGATTTGAGTATCCGATTTCTGTCCGTTACTCATTTTTAGTTCTCTGATGATCATTTCAGTTCACAACAGTGACAGGGAACGCAAGTTGCAGTGATAAGCCAGACAAAGGCAGATAAGAGTAGAGTGAATAGAATTTATACTTTTGTTATATTTTTTCACCTTTTAACCGAAAAAATAAAAGTAAAATTTTAACTTATATTTTTGACCGAAAAAATATAAGTCATATTTTAACATTTATTTTTGACCGAAAAAATAAAAGTCAAATTTTAACTAATATTTTTGACTAAAAAAATAAAAGTCAAATTTTAACTTATATTTCTGACCGGAACAATAAAAGTCATATTTTAACTTTTATTTTTGACCGAAAAAGTAAAAGTCATTGTTTGACTTTTACTTTTGACTAAAAAAATATAAGTCAAATTTTAACTGTTATTTTTGACCGAAAAAATAAAAGTCAAATTTTAACTGTTATTTTTGACCGAAAAAATAAAAGTCAAATTTCAACTGTTATTTTTGACCAAAAAAAAAATAACTATTATTTTTTGACTTTTTTTAAAAAAGTCAAATAAATAAAAATCTTTTAAGATTATTATTCCTTAGTTAACAAGCATCGCACTACTTTATTCAAATATCGAAAAGACACATTTTTTCCGCCTGACTTTTTTAATCGAAATTTCGAAAATAACAGTTATTTTCGGTCCCTGGTTTTTGTTATTTTGAAATAAGGTGGCAATAATTTTTTTCCGCTATCGTTAAGTTACAATATTGATGTTCACGCGTTAGTGCGAAAAATATGTTGCATTTTCGCATTCTTGCAATTCGCATCAACCCGTGAATACCCCTATTGTAGTATGCCAATGCATCAAGTGATAAAAAGTTGTATAAACTTTTCACATCATTTACTTTCTCCAATGATATCTTCTTATCTATTGCTTATCCATTCTTATTCTTAGTATTAAGCTTTTTTTAAACGTTGTTGTAAAATTTAACTTCTAACCTTATGTTATTTATGATGGGTATTTTCTTTTCTTTTTTGTTTCATTTTATTTACCAACTGCAATCTAAAGCGAGATTTTTTCTTTTTTCTTTCATTTCATTTGCCAAGTGCAATGTGAAGCTAAGAAAAAAACCAGAGAAAAAACAAAAAAAAAGCAAAATACAAAGACCTCCAAATAATAACTTTATTTAGACTTGCATATAGAACAAAACAAAAAATATTTTTTTTACTTAGTATTTTTGCTTCGTTTTTGTTCTATATGCACGATTTTTTGCATATAGAACACAATAGGTTACGAAGCTTGTCACAACAGTGTTGTATAGCACAAAGTAGATGTCTCATATTTCGAAAACTATAAAAGATAAAAGCAAACTGATGACCCAGATCGATAGATCTCGAAAAATTTGCCTATATACCAGTCTTATCTCAATTTTTTCAATCTTGTGATATGGAACACAATAATTTACGAACGACGATATGTTAAATACAATTGTGCCATTTGTCAGAACTACCAACCAACGTTTGACTTTATTGCCAACCTGATAACATTTGAATTATTAAAAGTAAATAATAAATTTTTTGTTTTTCTAATATTAACATGCGAGAAATTGATGGATACGACTTTTTTTTTTATTATTATTTGATGAATCAGCACGCCTTACAACACAGTAAGCTGGTTAATTTATTAAAAAAGTTTTTAATTTTTGGCCTGTGTAATGAACATTTTTCCATAAGTTTTACAAAAGTTAGATTTTTCCCATAATTGTGCATCAAAATTCTGTAGAAAAATTCTTGTCATTAAAATCATTAAAACGGCAAAACAGCATTAAACGCTTTTTACTTCAATTACCTTCATTCAATTAATTTATTATTATGTTAAAATAAAAAAGCTTTTAGGTTTTTCTCATTTAAATCCGAACGAACACAACATACCGTTTATTAAAATCATTAAAGCACCGGTTTTGAGAAATTTTACTGCAGAGAAAAATATTGTGCGCTTTTTTATGCTAAATTATCATAAAATTATTATGCTTTTGAGGCTCATTAGGTGCGTAATAAGTAGATTTTTGCCAGGGGGTGTAACCATTATTTACATGTTAAAATATAAGAAATTAATTTTAAAATTTGCATTTTATTCTGTTCTATTTCTTATGGTACTTCATCCTCTTATTTTTTTCTTTTTTTATTATTCTTCTTTACAGCAATGGAAACAAAATTAGACTCGCGGCAGGGACAATTTCCGGCCTCTTTCCCGGATACGTTTAAGAATTTCTTTGCCATGATGAGCGAGGATGAAGACCATTTGGATTTATTTTCGAATATGCTAGAAGATAAAGTAAGTATTTAAATAATAATAATAATGATGTGACAGTTTCTCACCATAGGAGTATTCTACGAATTATGCATGTTTTGCATTAAAATTTTAATGTTTGTTAAATAAGTTTCTTGTAACCACGGTGCACAAATAGCTTCAGACAAAAGTCATAAATTTGTAAATTTAAATATGCAAAATCAAAGTTCAGAGTATAAATATTTTTATTGTAAGAGGATTTAGCGATATCTTTTCAATTACGGATATTCAAAAGTTGGCTTGAAAATATGATGAAAAGTTTTTGACGTGACGAAGTTCCCACGACAAAAATAAAAATAAAAATTCTGGCGTCATCAGGTCGTGAAGATAGTATCTTATCTATACTATTATATAAAAGGGTTCTCTCGGATTTTTATCGTTCAATCACGGGGTAACCGCTGAACCGATTTTAATAATTCTTTCACTATTCAATTGCTATAATAAGCGACCCTGCTACTGGGTACTACGTTTTTGGTAAAACTTTTGATTTAATTATTTAAGAATTCGTGCATTTTAATCAATGCTTTCATTGTATAAGCAGCACAAAATAACAACAAACAATAGCTTAAGCTCTTTGTTGAGAGAGAGAGAGGTGAGAATCTATAACTCACCGCGCTGCCATCTAGAGTGGATAGTTGCACTCAGTTTATTTCTGCTGCAGTGTTGCCATAAGCCCAATATATCGTATTTATTTTGATTTTCATACTAAGATTGCTTGCCACTCTTTTTATTTCAATAGCTACTGAGTTAAAAGATCTAATAAATAGATTGAGATAAATTTTACATAATTTTAGAATAAAGCTGAGTAAAAAAAAACAAAAAATATAAGATTGTCATTAAAGGCTGTTAACATTTTTATTAATGGCGAAACTAACTCTATGATCTTATGGTAAAATTGGATGGAAGTAATCATGGTTGAACTAATGAGGTTGTCGCAAGAGTGAGAGCGAGTGCCCATAACTGTCAAGTCGAAGTTGACAGCTCATACAAAATCTGAAAGCGAAAATTGATAACATGTAAAGCCGATAGAAGTTGTTGCTTTTCATTGATTTTGACAATTGTGGGTACTGAAAAGAGAGTACGATCAGCCCCAAGATAACCTCATTAATTTAACACCATGATGGTGATTTCAATTGCATGTAAGCTGTGGGGGTGAAATGTTTTGTACTACCATGGCTGTTGTGTGCTCAACGGTCTGAAATGTCATTGCGTTAGACTGTGGCTTGAACAGCTGCGCAAAATATCGAGTCTTTATTTAAATATGTTTTCATATTTATATTTATTATCCCAAGCAACGCTGGGAACGGGTATGCTAGTCTATACTATTATATAAAAGGGTTCTCTCGGATTTTTATCGTTCAATCACGGGGTAACCGCTGAACCGATTTTAATAATTCTTTCACTATTCAATTGCTATAATAAGCGACCCTGCTACTGGGTACTACGTTTTTGGTAAAACTTTTGATTTAATTATTTAAGAATTCGTGCATTTTAATCAATGCTTTCATTGTATAAGCAGCACAAAATAACAACAAACAATAGCTTAAGCTCTTTGTTGAGAGAGAGAGAGGTGAGAATCTATAACTCACCGCGCTGCCATCTAGAGTGGATAGTTGCACTCAGTTTATTTCTGCTGCAGTGTTGCCATAAGCCCAATATATCGTATTTATTTTGATTTTCATACTAAGATTGCTTGCCACTCTTTTTATTTCAATAGCTACTGAGTTAAAAGATCTAATAAATAGATTGAGATAAATTTTACATAATTTTAGAATAAAGCTGAGTAAAAAAAAAACAAAAAATATAAGATTGTCATTAAAGGCTGTTAACATTTTTATTAATGGCGAAACTAACTCTATGATCTTATGGTAAAATTGGATGGAAGTAATCATGGTTGAACTAATGAGGTTGTCGCAAGAGTGAGAGCGAGTGCCCATAACTGTCAAGTCGAAGTTGACAGCTCATACAAAATCTGAAAGCGAAAATTGATAACATGTAAAGCCGATAGAAGTTGTTGCTTTTCATTGATTTTGACAATTGTGGGTACTGAAAAGAGAGTACGATCAGCCCCAAGATAACCTCATTAATTTAACACCATGATGGTGATTTCAATTGCATGTAAGCTGTGGGGGTGAAATGTTTTGTACTACCATGGCTGTTGTGTGCTCAACGGTCTGAAATGTCATTGCGTTAGACTGTGGCTTGAACAGCTGCGCAAAATATCGAGTCTTTATTTAAATATGTTTTCATATTTATATTTATTATCCCAAGCAACGCTGGGAACGGGTATGCTAGTCTATACTATTATATAAAAGGGTTCTCTCGGATTTTTATCGTTCAATCACGGGGTAACCGCTGAACCGATTTTAATAATTCTTTCACTATTCAATTGCTATAATAAGCGACCCTGCTACTGGGTACTACGTTTTTGGTAAAACTTTTGATTTAATTATTTAAGAATTCGTGCATTTTAATCAATGCTTTCATTGTATAAGCAGCACAAAATAACAACAAACAATAGCTTAAGCTCTTTGTTGAGAGAGAGAGAGGTGAGAATCTATAACTCACCGCGCTGCCATCTAGAGTGGATAGTTGCACTCAGTTTATTTCTGCTGCAGTGTTGCCATAAGCCCAATATATCGTATTTATTTTGATTTTCATACTAAGATTGCTTGCCACTCTTTTTATTTCAATAGCTACTGAGTTAAAAGATCTAATAAATAGATTGAGATAAATTTTACATAATTTTAGAATAAAGCTGAGTAAAAAAAAAACAAAAAATATAAGATTGTCATTAAAGGCTGTTAACATTTTTATTAATGGCGAAACTAACTCTATGATCTTATGGTAAAATTGGATGGAAGTAATCATGGTTGAACTAATGAGGTTGTCGCAAGAGTGAGAGCGAGTGCCCATAACTGTCAAGTCGAAGTTGACAGCTCATACAAAATCTGAAAGCGAAAATTGATAACATGTAAAGCCGATAGAAGTTGTTGCTTTTCATTGATTTTGACAATTGTGGGTACTGAAAAGAGAGTACGATCAGCCCCAAGATAACCTCATTAATTTAACACCATGATGGTGATTTCAATTGCATGTAAGCTGTGGGGGTGAAATGTTTTGTACTACCATGGCTGTTGTGTGCTCAACGGTCTGAAATGTCATTGCGTTAGACTGTGGCTTGAACAGCTGCGCAAAATATCGAGTCTTTATTTAAATATGTTTTCATATTTATATTTATTATCCCAAGCAACGCTGGGAACGGGTATGCTAGTGTAACATAAATGTAATATCAGAAGACAGCATAGATGTGCTATCAAGCCTCAATGCGAAAATATAAAAAAATCTTATTTTCATCATATCAGGTGAATCATTTCATACATTTATTACATAATGAAGTAAAAATGCTACAACAATGAAAAAACGTTGCATGCAATTTTAACTCTGTGACTTTTATTTTATGGATAATTTTATGGATAAGAATTTGGATATGGATTAGGACAAAGCTTTAGACACATCTAGAACACATCTTTCCATACGGTCAAGGGAAGGGATTCGGACAAGGGAAGGGACTCGAGCAAGGATTAAGTCGAGAATTTGGCCATGCATTAAAACAAGAGTTTGGACATGAAGTAGGAAAATTATTAGGACAAATAAAAAATAATTGAAGGATGAGGATAAGTTCACTGTTACATCAAAATCTACTCTTTTTCATAAACAATCATTATATCAATTTAAATTTTCTTATATGGAGATTAAGATATAGTTTTGTAGGTACTTTTGATTACAATTGTACTCATAAATAGCATTTAATCCAAAAAAATTAAAAAATTAATTATTGTTAGTTTTTTCCTTCATTAACATACTTGGCCTTAAGCTCAACAATTAATTTTCAATGTAAGTGAATGACAAGGTCGCATTGAATTTAATTTGAAGAAATTATTTTCGCCAGCGCTTTAGGTCAAATACCCCTTAGTACTCCACTGGCTTTTGCAACACAAAATAATATTAATCAATTAAATTTTTTAAAATGTTTACGTTGAGGTTAGCCCATAAAGCAACCCTGCAAACATTTTCTGAGTGCCTCAAAAAAATTATATGAGTTCATAATGACATTTATATAAGTTCTAAAAAGTATTAATTTAAAGTCTTTATTATGAATCCTAAAAAATTATTTAAAATGAGTCTTAAAATAGTCTTAATTTGAGTCCAAAAAGACTCATTTAAGTGATTTTTAAAAGAGTCTTTATTATAAGTCTTTAAAGAGTCTTTATTATAAGTCTTAAAAGAGTATTAAATATGAGTCTTAAAAGAGTCATAATTCTGAGTCCAAAAACACTAATTTATATGAGTTCTAAAAGAGTCTTTATGATGAGTCTTAAAAGAGTATTAAATATGAGTCTTAAAAGAGTCTAAATTTTGAGTCTTAAATGAGGCATAAAGCAGTCATTATTATGAATCATATTTTGAGGCCCGAAACCTACGAAAATGTACTCATAAAAGAGTCTTTTTTGAGCGCATTATGACGATAAAAGCTCATTTATATGAGTCTTAAAAGACTTTCGGTTTTTTGTATTGTAGTATTCGTAATTGTTTGCATAAATCCTTCTCACTAATATGACCCACATATTCTCTTTTGGGTTGAAGTTAGGAGAGTGCATAGTTTGTATAGAGTAGTCAGACAAATATTGTTTCTTTTAATGGCTTACATGAATGCGAGCGTTATCTTCTTGGAACATAAGTGATATCCACCTTTTTTTTTCAATTAACTTCAATGTAGTCTCTACTTTTCATTTGCACCGATGTGCACTGTAATTCAAGTCTGGCTTTTGATGGAAAAGTCCTCAGACCATTACAGAGTCTCCTCCGAAATGGCGCTTGAGGGGCTTCTTTCGGCGCTTCTTTCGCAAATCTCTCCAGTAGAACTTAACACGATCGGTTCTATCAATATTTAAATTTTTCTCGTTCGAAAAAATAACCTTAATATAGTCAGAAAGATGAATTTTAAGATTAATGGAAAAAACTATTATAATTAGAATATAGACGTTCTTCTGTAAATAGAAGACGCGCATGCTTGTGCCTTTTATTCTATGACTTTATGATAAAAATAGCAATAATACAAAATTAATCACGTCATCGGGACGCAAAGGGCCTACGCACCGAAATTTCAAATTTGTTACATGAAATTATAACGTTCATAGGTACATAGGCATAGGTGTTACGGGTAAAATAAAAATTTAAAATAATACACTAGTCAGTTAAGGCTAATTCTTAGCCCTCATGAAAAAACTAGACAAAATATTTATGACATCCTGAGGCCGAGAAGAGACACGTTACAGGTTTGAATATGCATCAATCATTCAACGGCGTTGCTTTGAATTATTACTCGGTGACTATATGCGGCACGGTAAAGCAGTGCTACAAAAATTTTATTTTACGACAACCAAAAAGAGATTCTTTAGCGAAAAAGAAAAAAAGCTTTTTGTAGCCACGATACCACTGAGGCAGCCGCTTAATGCATTAAAAATGTTGAAAAAACGTTAAATTTTATGGAACAACAGTAAAACCTCAGCTTTCGTGCTTATCATTAAAATAAAAATTAAATATTAATGGTGTCATGAGACTTACCAGGTAACCCCTAAAGGTAACCTAAATGCAGCATATGCTATAGAAAAATAAAAATAAAATTAATTAACAATTGAAATAAGTACAAGTGTAAAGACAGGATATAAAGGATAAGGTTTTGGACAAGGATTAAAAAAAGGGATGAACGAAGGATTTGGACAAACGTTAGGACCTGGAACTAGACAAGTAGTAGGACATAGACTTGGAAAAAAAAGAGCATGGAATTGGACGAGAATTAGAACAAAAATTCTGATATGCTTTGTGAAAATGAGTAGCTAAGGATTGGGACAAGAACAGTATCTAAGGATAGTGATTTAGAAATATCAAAACAATATTTAGGACAATATACAGAAAAGTATAAGAACAAGAAATGGGACAAGGAATAGAACAAGGATTTGGACCCGCTGAGGATAAGATTAAAGGCAATGACTAATAACAGAAGTTGAGAAATTATTAAGAAAGGGATTCGAACCAGGATAAGGTCAGGGCATCGATAAAATCAAGAGTTAAGACAATTACAGAATACAGAAAATACAGAATACAGAAAAAGTATGACAATTTTTAGGACAAATATAAAAATAAGGATGGGGACAAGTTTGGTGATAAAGGAAAGAGTAGGGGCAGGGATAAAGATTGCTGTCACGTCACAACCTACGGGTGTGTTCACGATAAAGTCAATTTGTTTTTTCAGTAAAATCTTCTATCCAAAAATCCATATTTTTGTTTTCGTTTTCGCTAAGATAGGATTTCGACTATTAGATTCTTTTAAACTGAGTTTCGATTCAGAAATTATTGATTGTCGAATGAAACTCTCATTTTTTATTGAAAACAAATTTTTTGAGCTCTGGGCCCATCATGTTGACAACAAGACAACATGAAGAACAAAGAAGGCAACAACCAACAACAACAACAACGGCTCTGTATATTCAAATATTAAGATTAAAAATTCTCATTTCTTCTAATTGATCTAATAGTCGCTTCGCTTAAATCAAAATCTTTGCCAACAGATGTGGAATCGAAGCCTCTCTTTAAAAAATCTACGATTTTTATTTTAGTTTCTAACGAAATTGCTGTTCTCTTTGGAATATTTTCTTGTTTTTGACGCATTGTTTGGGCATTTAATAGTTATATTTCAAAATCTTGTAAAAAAAGAGTTGGGTGCAACTCATATCTCAGAACTCCACACTATATAGGTTTGTTCAAAACATATGTATTTTCAACTGAGAAATTTCTCGGCCCTGATATATGTGACCCGGTCTACGAAAAGGGACCTTCGGTGTGAAAATATCATTTTTCACTTTTTTGGCGATTCGGATAGACTAATGTGTGCTCTTTCTAATGGCGCAAAGCAGAAGTTTCCAACTCGTAAAGAACTCGTATTAATTGACTAAGAAATACAAAGACGCCATTCAGTGTGCGACAATTAAACGTTTACAAACAGCTGTTTTCTCGAAAACTTGTTTTTACACCGAAGGTCCCTTTTCGTAGACCGGGTCACATATTAATTTTTGGCTATTTTATGAGATTCGTAATTTGACAACTATGCTAAATTTTCTACACAATCCGAGAACTAATAGAAGTTTCAGAAAGTTGCTTCTTGTGAAATACTCCATTAAATCAAACATTGGGTAAAGCTTCAATGTTTTCTTTAAATATTGTGTATTCATTATTTTAAATTCAGTTGTGTGCAATAATATTTATAACATCATCACTGACGCCTTTTTAATTTAATTTGTAACGTTCAACATACCTTGACAATTAAAAAAAATACCTGGGCTCGATAACTTCCCGTCTTGTGCGTATTAAATATTAAATTCACACGAATAATTACAATAAAAAATACACTGAAAGAACTTCAACACAAAAAAATACCCATAAAAAATCAACCTGTTAAGCATTCCCAGAAGCATTCGCTGACTATATTTCCGCGCTTTTAGCTCTAATTAACTGTTTCCTTTTGTACAACTTCAACTCATTTAGTTACAAAAACAAAAAAAAAAAATGTTGCCAACTGTTACAACAAAGAACATGTTTGCATGTGCTATATAAGAGGAATAGTCAAAGTTTTACTAAACTTTACCGAGTAGCCAAGCGCTCATCTCACTCACCCTCTATCCACTCTCCACTATTCCACGAAGTATGCGTGGCAGCAGTTAATTTACTACTTTTTATAAATTTTTGATATAAAAACTTATTTTTCCACAGAGCATTCAACTTATGTCAGAATTTTTTCATTTTTTGTTTTTTTGTTTTTTTTTTTTGTTTTTTTGCTTTTTGTTCTCTCTGTATGATTCGTGTGTCCATCCTCTTTGTGGTCTCGTCTAGCCGCTATAACAAAACTTTTTTTACATACGCAACTTTAAAGTGACACGTTAAAGCGCTTTTGTTGTCAACATCATGGTTGCCATTGAGCGCATTCAGCGAATTCAACTGTTGTCAACTGTTATTCCAGCGGTACCTCGGTGAGCGCTTTTTCTCTGAATGAGCTGGTATGTAAAAGGTCAGGAAATTTGTTCAATTGACGATGTTATGTTTATATTAAGTTCAGAACTTCTGTGAAATGTAAAGCCGTGGGTCAACTGACTTCTTTTCAACTTGCAAGTTTCTGTTGCAAAAGTAAGGAAACAGTTATATTTATAAGTAATATGGAAATTGAAAAAAAACAACTTATAAAAGAATTTTAATAGAATTTCTAGCTAACCCCAAACGTTGTTCTGCCATATAAATTATCAAAGAAATCTATTGGAAATATGCATAAATCGAAAGTGAAATATTCAATTTGAAACCGAAAGTGTGCTGTTGTTGTGTGTCGCAGTTCTGTTCTATGAATTTTTCGGGACCGATTTCGGATGCAGCTGTACCAGGCCGGCTAACTCAAGTACAGTGTTGCCAGATAGGTTGAGCTTCTTTCCCCTAAATCTTAAAAAATTTGCTGAATTTTCCCCTAAAAATAAAAATAAACCCCTAAAAATTTTTTGAGTTAATTTATTGAATACATTGTTTAATTGATGTAAATAAATACAATATCAAAATAAATTTTTGGACTAAAAAAATCACATTAGTTTTTTTGTACATAGTAATTCATTGAGGAACATAAAAACACAAGCTCAAGTAATAAAGAAATTACATATTTTGAATTTCATTAAGATTGCTTTAATATAAGAGCTATAACCGCCATACAGTTGATCTCGTCTGTTAGTCAGTGTTAGAAGTGTTTTGTGTTTATTTATACCGATTTGCGTTAACTTTCTTTTGTGCAGTGCTATTATTAGTATAATATTTCGTGAGTGTTCATACATTATTACACTGTAGTGATATTAATTTACATTAATTATAGTAATAGTTACGCGAACTTTATATTAATTTAATGTTTTTAATTTAATTTGTTTAAATAAACAACATTCTTGTTTTTTGTGTTTCGTCTGCATGCTTGATTCCATGCTAGCTTGCTTGCTTACTGTGTTTTTTTTTTTTACATTAATTTTATTCTTCTTTGTGCTTTGCTTTGCCATTATCAAGCGTAGTGTGTGTTGTATTTGTTTTTTAACTGTGCGCTCACTGCATATATACATACATAGCTACAAAATTTTAACCCTTTAGGCACGCTCTGCTCAATTTGCAACATGGATTATTTTTCTAGTGAAAATATTGCTGCTTGTTCCCTAAACGAGCTATGTAAAAGCCAGAATATTCTGAACCCAATGTTCAGTTGTTCTGGTCCATGTGAGCGAATGTTTCATGCGAGATGTGCGGGTATTTCTAAATCGTGTTTAGACGATTTAATGTCTGTCCGATCAGGTCTTCGCTGGTACTGTGCTTCGTGCAGGGCCCTTTCCCCAGATGAGCTTTATTCTAAAATAAAGCTATTTGGAGAAAGTCTTAACTCGTTAAATAACAATTTTAGGGAAATTGTCACATTTTTTAGCGAAGTTAGTGCCGCACCCAGTATTAGCGTATATGATGAATGTTCTTCTCCGGAAAACATTTTGCCTTCCTTGTCTCAGACTATCTCTTCCGGGACTCAAACTAACATTCAATCCGAAAAAGACCAAAATAGCTCAAAAAAGAAGAGGAAAAATAAAAATAAAAATAATAAGCGTCGCAAGACGTCTGCAAACACTCCTCAGGCTAAGCAGACCACGGCTATGCCTGCAGAAAATAATAACACAGTTATTTCTTCACCTCCATCTTTTACTCCTCCATTGACTTATAGTCCAAATTTGCTATCAACTGAGCGCAATAACCCAATAATTAATTTAAGGGCAGTGTCGAGGCGAAAACTCTTATTCATTTCACGTCTTCAGCCCGACACAACAACTGAAAATGTAATGACGTTTGTCAAACAAAATATATTACATGGTCAAAATGCATTCTGTTCATGCAAAAAAATTGGTAACAAGCCTTCCCACGCCTCCTTTATTCTAACAGTTGCAGCTGAAGAGTTTACATCTGTTCTTAACTCTAAAATGTGGGCCGATAATATCCTCGTTTCTGAGTTTACGCCTAAAAATAAGTCTAGAAGGACGAATAAAATCGCCCATCAGACACAAAAAAACTAAATAGATTATCCCTTTACTATCAAAATGTAAGGGGATTACGTTCTAAAACGCGCGACATATTTTTGGCGTCTCAGAATTTCTCTGAGGATATTATCGCGTTAACAGAAACATGGCTGAACGGAAGCATTACTGACTTGGAATTGTTTGACAATAGTTTTCAAGTTTTTAGAAGAGACAGACACACTAACAATATTTCTGCTGTTGGTGGTGGTGTCCTTTTAGCTGTAAGGAACTCCTTTGTCAGTTCCTTAATTGATATTCCCTGCTCTTCTAATATCGAACTTATATGCGTTAAGGTTATACATTGTAATTCCAATGTATATGTTATTAATGCGTATGTTCCCCCAAAGAGCAGTGCAGAAGTCTATGCAAGCCTTGCGGATTGCATAGAATATATAATAAGTCTACTTGACGTTACTGACGACATTTTACTGTTGGGCGATTTCAATCTGCCTGACTTAAAATGGCATTCTTCCGACGATGATACATATTTTTGTGCATCAAATTCGAAGACTCGCCAAGAACATATATTTGTTGACAATATATGTTCTGACTTACAACAAGTAAGTTGTATTTATAATAGTCTTGAAAGACTTCTTGACCTGGTCTTAACTACAGACAGTAACAATGTAATTGTTAAAAGGGCCTTTCATGCTCTGACTAATGTTGATGAATACCATCCACCATTGAGCATTTGGTATAAATCGGACAGGGAGAGCATAGTAAATTCGAGTTCAATCGATAAGGTTTATGAATTCAATTTTAAAAAAGCTGACTTTTTGAAGATGAATCATTTACTTCATAACAAACTTAATGTTATTTTAGAGTACTTAAATGGAAATAACCTTGATAATTCCATAAATTTTTTTTATATGGAGCTCTTTACTGTGTTCTCTCAGTCCGTACCATATAGCCTCAAATTTGCGAAAAACTGTGCATACCCTTGGTACACTAAGGTTTTAAAAACTCTTCGCAACAACAGGAATAGGGCATGGAAAAAATATGTCTGTAGTTTAGACTCAAATGACCTGGAAACCTACAAACGTTTGTTTCTGGAATTTGAAAATAGCTCAGCTGCATTATATAATGAATATTTAGACAATATAAAGCTGAGAATACTGTCTGATCCAAAGAAGTTTTGGGGATTCATAAATACAAAGAAGAAATCCGATGGATTCCCTTCATCATTCAAAACTGTGGATGGAATTACTGATGATCCCGTCATTATTTGTGGTTTGTTTGCAAATCTTTTTAAAGATTCATTTTGTTCGGATTCGTTTGATCCTGATGAGGGGTATTTTGAATATATGAATTCTACACCCAGAGTTTCTTTGGACTCTTTATCCTTTACCTCAGAGGATATTTTAAAATATATTAGTTCGATCGATGAAGATTTTAGCACTGGACCTGATGGAATTCCTGCCGCAGTGTTAACTCAATGCGGTTCAATTTTGTGTCAACCACTTTCTTTGTTATTTAATAAATCTATAAACGAAAGTTATTTTCCACTGTTTTGGAAAAAATCATTTATTAGTCCTATTTATAAAAAAGGTTGCAGGAATGATGTCATTAACTACAGGCCCATTGCTAAACTGTCATCGATTCCAAAACTTTTTGAGCGAATCGTGTATGATCGGGTAAAAATTCACTGTCGTGAAGTCATAACAACTCGTCAGCATGGTTTTGTTAGTGGCAGATCTACGGTATCTAATCTGCTCGATTTTACAACGTTTTGCTTAAACGCCATTGAATCTGGTTGCCAGGTCGACTGCATCTACACTGATTTTAGCAAGGCATTTGATAAGTTACCACACAATTTAATTCTATTTAAACTTAAGTCCATTGGATTTCCACAATATTTTGTAAACTGGATTAAATCGTATTTGTCAGACCGATCTTATCAAATACGATTCCGAGGGGTTTTGTCTGCGGAGTTTATTGCGTTATCTGGTGTTCCTCAAGGAAGTCACCTAGGTCCACTTCTGTTTATTTTAGCCATTAATGATGTGACCCATATCATTAAAAACTCTCATCTGCTTATTTATGCGGATGATATGAAAATATACAGAAAAATAAATTCTCAAGATAATTCAGCCCTACTCCAGTCCGATCTGAAATCTTTTGAAGTTTGGTGTTCTAAAAATAATATGTTTCTTAATCCAGATAAATGCCAAACTATGACCTTTTCGCGAAAAAGGAATAATTTAGTTTTTGATTATAAGATAAAAGATACTCCTTTATGTCGTGTGGATGTCGTTAAAGATCTGGGAATATTTATGGATTCTAAGCTTTCCTTTAACATTCATATTGATAACATTTGTAAAAAAGCATCTTCTATGCTTGGATTTATTAAACGCTGGGCCAAAGAATTCAATAGCATGATTACGACTACAACGCTGTATTATGCAATAGTGCGTCCTCACTTGGAGTACGCAAGTCAAGTTTGGTCTCCAAGTTACAATGTGCATGTTGATCGAATAGAGAGAATCCAAAAATGCTTTGTTCGGTTTGTCCTAAGAGGCTTAAGTGGATTTGACATTTTAAACCTTCCTCCTTATGAGGATCGCTTGAAACTTTTAAAAATGCAATCATTGAGTGAGCGAAGGAAGTCTGCAGATATCGTCTATTTGCACCAACTCATCACCGGTGTATTCGATTCTCCAGAACTTCTTTCTCTTATAAATTTTAATTCTAATCGTAGAAGCAGTAGAAATGCTAACAATTTAATTTACTTACCATTTAGTAGAACAAATTATATGTTAACTGCTCCTTTAAACCGTATGAGTAAATTAGTTAACAATTGTAGCTTTTTTGATGTTAACTTGTCTAAAGGTCAACTCAAGAGTAGATTAAAAACTATTGTGTAATTGCATGGTTATGTTTTTGCATGGTTAGTCGTGATGTCTTGTGTTGTCCTTGAGCCCAACCATATTTTGGTGGGTAAATTTTTCTCACATAAGCTTATTTTGAGCCACTTGTATTAATATCGTTGAAAATTTCAAAGATATTTGGATTGTGACTTTAAATGTGTTAATGATGAGAATGTGCGAAAAAGCTGTAGTAGCTAAACTCGATTGTTATTGCATGAAACCGCCATAACAGACGGACAGACAGACAATCGGACAGACGGAAACCTAGCGATACGCGAGAGAAAACAAAAATATATCTTACTTATATATTAAGTACCTTTGTTAATTAACGCAAGCACATCTTTCACAAAAATCTTTTAGTTTAACAGAATTTGTCTTGAAAATTAGTGCGTTTTGGGGAAAACTTGTTTTTAAAGCGTTTTTTTTTTTAAATTAAGTGTTTTATCTTATGCGCAACTTTGCGCATCCAATTTTTTAAAAAACATAAGGCAGATATACTATATTATATGAAAGTATTATTTTTCGATTGTAATTAGGTTGAACTATTTAGATTTTTTCTACTAAATTTTAGTAAAATAAAAACTGCTTAATAAATTTAGAGACATACTTCCACGTTTTTTTCTAATTTTTGTTTTTTAAAATTTTTTCTTTTTTTTTTTGTTGGTTACAAATTCAATGGTATTTAAGTCATTAAAAAATAAAAAAAAAACATATTTAAATATATGCTTTCTCGTCGTCAGAATTTAAATCAGCCTCTCATATCACACATATTCTAATTTCGCTCATTCGAAAAACAATCAGCTGCGAAGCAGTATTGTTTCGATGGTACGCAATTGTTTTGACTCACTTTGAAAAAATAAACCTTGTAAGAGCTAAAACAAAATGAAAAAGAGAACACAAAAGGGTGCATCAAATGCAAAAAAATACAGTTCATAGTTGATGTTGCCAATTCTTTTAAAAACCCCTTAAAATTCTCAAAAAACACTAACAGAAAAATAAAATCCCCTAAAGTTTACCCCTAAACATTTTTGACCCCTAAATTTTCTACTAAACCGAAAAAAATCCCCTAAATCTAGGGGAAAATCCCCTAATCTGGGAACACTGCTCAAGTACGACGACAGTGGACACAACTTATTCGCCGTTGAACATATATTCCACGTGGATATCAAGCAATTCAAAACGTGAATAAGGTTTGACCGTGTTTGGTATTGCGCCGTGGGAAAATGGTTTTCCTGTGCCCGAGCATGATAATAGTTCATTCTTTGATGAAGATCAAACGGATATGTAAGATTCTACACTGAAAAAAAAAAGTTAGCTTAAAATTAAACACAATGTGTTCACAAAATGTGTTGTTAATTTGAGTTTTTTTTTCATATGTTTTTCAAAATTTTTAAATACATTTGCTCTTACTTTGACGAAATTTGTTGCAAGCTATTTTTTAAACACAAATATCGTCAAATTAATAACAATTGTCGTCAATTTTTAAACATTTTTTTTTCAGTGTATGACAGAAAGAGGAATGGAGTGCTGTAGACGATGAGCACCGATAAAAATAAAAGGATATTTCTATGTTGGTGTAATGTCTCCTTTTAAATTTTATATTATTTATATTGAAAACAAATTTGAGCTTTAAGCCAAGTATGTTGACAACAAGACGCCATGAACATTCAGACAATGAAGGCAACAACCAACAATGACAACAACGGCCCTGTATACAGCAAATCACACAGCAGACTGGACAGAATGATTCGCTGGCCACTACACTAACTCATCAGTAGTCTTACATGACTTTTCACTGTGATCCACTCAAGCTACTTAGGTCCTACTTATACTGCCAATATGCGGACAAAGTTACCCGGAAATATATTTTGACAGAGAGAACGCTTTTACATGAGTAACTAAGTTCTTATCTACTTATGATGCACCCTGCGTTAAGGTTAACCATGATCGTGCCATACTTTTAGGCATAACCTTAACTCATGTGTATCTTCGAAAATTCTATCACAGTACTTTACTGCTATCAGAGCATGTTGAGGTTGTGTTATTTTGTTATTATTCTTCTTTTTTCCACACTTCCGTTTTTATAATACGATGAGATGTTCGCAAGGGTTTATTAATTTAATTCTTTTTCGAAGAGGACCATAAAATAGGTTTGTAATTTTCACAGATGCAACTAATGTAACTAACCGATAATTTACTAAAAGAATTGTAATAAGATTAGAAGGAAAGTTGTATAAATTTATTGAATTTAAGGACTTTTCTGTTTTAATTTTTTTTATATTATTAATGTCATTTCTATCTACGTTTCATTCCAATAGTACCTATAAAAAAATTAATAAATATGAATCCTATCACTGATGCAATAACAACAGAAATAAAAATATAAAAAATTATTTTAATGAGATGGAAAATATTGCGTTAGAGGCTAAGGAAACAATATAGATAAATAAGACCAGTATTCCTCTTAAAAAAATTAATGAGCTATTACAGTGAGCTATTTTCTCATTTTAGTTGCAAAACATTTACAACAATAAAAAAAGAAATTGTTAAAAAAACATTTTTTTTTTAAGTTTTTTTGGAGTTGTGTCGATGTCATCTTTAAAATAAGGCGTGCACTTTTCAAACTTTTTTTTTCGAACCTCTCTATTACACATTCCAGCAATATTTTTCATGCTATAGTATGTTCTACAAAAATTTGCAACATTTAAATGGAGTACGATTTGGATTCGGAAGTTTGCTTATTTCATTACATCTAGTTCCTCCACCAACTATACTTGACGTCAAAAAAGGAGTGTAGTTCTTATATTATTATACAAGAGATACAGCAAACAAGTTCTTATACAAAGAGATCTAGGCTAGAGATCAAGCATTTTAAGATCAAACATTTTTGTTTTGGCAAATCTCCACATCTAGGTGGAAAATCTCCCCTTAAAAAGCTTTTAATTGCCTCCATTTTCACAAGTTCTTATTAGAGAATTATCTTTGAAAATACCATCATATTGTTCTTAAAGGAAATACTCCTTGTCAAAAAAAAGGTTGAAGAATCAATAAAAGTTTTGAAATGTTGATCATAAATAAACTTCTTCAAATTTTTGTGCTATGAAAAACAATATTTTTTTTTTAATTTATAACATAAAAAACCTTTTTTGATAAACTCAACAATAATTACTCGGTTCAGAACTTAACAAACTTCTATTTTTTTTTTATTTTTTTTTTTTGATAAATGTACCATATTTCTTAACAAGGAAAAGTATGACATTTTTTTAATAACGGGGACATAAAACAGACATTGGCAGTTATTGTTAAGTTGTCAAAACAAAAAATTGTTGATTTTATTACGATTCACGACTTTTTTGTATTTTTCCTTCACTTCTTAAAGACTTTTTTTCTACTTAGATCCCAAATTCGGTGAACTAGATGTGATGAAGAGAAATGCACTTCAGATTTGCAATCAGCGCCCTCAAATTTTTCTCCTGATATATACTCTCGAACTCTTTCTACGAACATCAATTCAAACTAAAAGAATTATACGTACAATGTACAATAATGAAATACGTACAATAATGAAATAAATATTCTTCTCAAATTTTGTTAGTTTTCTTTTTTTTTAAATTAAAATTAATTTTTCTGATCGACCATCACCTCTGTGCAGACAATAGATATATTTCCGTACTTATTTTTGGTAACTTGAAGTTATTCGAAAGTATTTCTTTACACATTTTTCCTGCACGAAAGAGAAGAAGAACAAGCAAACTGTCACTCTCTATTACTCGAATTTTACTTGAAAAATATCTTCGAGAACGAATATCGAGTTTCAAACAGTTGATTGTTAAAGTGATAAAATTAAATTGTTTTGTTGTGTTCTGAAAAAAAGAAATATATGCAAAATTATTAAATAAACAAAATGAACGCAAATAGAAAAATTTTTCTTTTAAATATACTGCCACCACTTCTTCGAGAACATTTAAATTGCAACTTGTTTGAATTTTCCATTTTTTTTTAATAAATCAACCAACCAATTAAAGTCTATTTAATTCAATTTCGTCCTTTTTGTCAAATTTTCTCATTTTGACAGATAATTAAATTACTTTCTATTCGAACTTAACTCGAGCTTTAATTGAAATGACTACGGAAACGGACCTAATAGCAAACCTAAAAAGTAAATAGAAAAATTTCAAGATCTTTAAGGATATAAACATTAGCTGTTAAGAGTCTTCATAAAAACTAAAAGATTCTATGGTCGATCATTTGTCTACAAACATTTAATAACGAGTCCAAAAAAATTGATCATAACAAACTCACTCAAAGTCCTCTTAAGGGCCTGTAATCACTACTTCGATTTTATTTTTTTTTTTCCTTTTTAATCCGCTTTTCAGCTCGTTTATTGATCTGTTTTACTGATGGCTACTAAAATTGTGCAATTCAGCGAATTTTTCTTAATATCTACAACAGTTGAAGACAGTTGAGTCGCTGAATGCGCCCATTATTGTGTTTAGCTGTGGCTGTCAATTTCCACAGAGCTTCTTTGTTTAAATACTTTGTCGCGTTGAATATTAATGCGGTCTAGATAAGAGCGAAGTGCACAAGAGAAGGAAAATAACTTGGAAATGAAAAAACACAAAAGCAGATGTTGCTGGATGCATTTTCAGAGTGTTGCAGATTTGACAGCTGTTGACAGCTGCTTGTCAAAACATTATCACTTATGCTGTGTGATTGATAGACCTTGCTTTGTTAGGAAAATATGTTTAAATCGGTTACTAGAATTTCATACAATTACTTTCTTACTATTATAAGTACGAGTAAGTTATGCTTTGACTTTCTCTTAATGATGGATAACGAAATTATTTTATTTATTTAATTTATGAAGTTCATTAAAATAACTTTTCTTTTTTTCTCAATATGCGAATGGAATAAGTTTTTGTGAAGTTCTAAAGTTAACTTTTTGCTTACCCCTCGGAATACATACTGGGTCTGTCAGACCCATACGCAGAGTTTGACCGAAAATAAGCTTATTATATAGTAGGTCAAGATACGGATATCTGCGGTCATATGTACTTGTAACATAGTTTGATGTTCCGACTATAGATTTGATACTTTAGTCTGCGGTGCGATCAATTGTCGTTGAGAATGCTTTATATATTTGTAAAATATTATCTTTTCGGGAAATAAATGCTTTAGATTAGTTCCGTCAGTATGCGAAATGTTTATTTAAATTTTTTAATTTAATTTAATTTAACTAAAGAACTAAAAATTTCTTAAAGAGTTGTTCAATTCTAATTGAATTCTGTTCAATTCAATTCTAATTTTCAGTTAAAACAGCTATACAATAGTTATAGATATACGAGGGTTACTACATATGTTTCGAGAATAAATATAAAGACTATTTTGAAAAAAAAGCTTTCAGTCCAAGCTCTTGTTATAATCCATGTCCAAATTCCTGACCTTATCCTTATCCCATTTCAGCTTTTTTTTATTGCGTTTAAATCTTTGTTCTATTTCTTGTTCTTCTACTCTTCCCAATCTTTCCCAAACATTGTTTTAGCTATGTCCCAATCTTTGTCCTTACCTTTATCTCAGTCCTTGTGGAAGTCATCCTTTTCTAATCCTTGATATAATCCTTGTTCTAATACTTGTCCTTATTTAAATTTTAATTTCATTTTTATGTTGTTTTTTATTTTTTACTTTTTTTTTTTGTTACTTTTGCATTTGGTGCATCCTGGTTACTTTAAAGAGTTCCCTGAGAGACAATTAATTAAAAACAATTTCCTAATAAGAAAGTAGAACCACTTTTTATTGTTGTTAATTATCGTAGCTCTACAATTTTTTTTTTCACAATTGTCGTGCCTCATAAACCCCCAAATAATAATTCTATCCCAATCCGTTGAATGATTATTGAATTTTGGCTCTCTCCGCGGTCTCATGACGGCATGAATATAGCCCTAACCAAAATAGACGAAACGAGACGATTGCAACTTGTGGCCAACTCACACGGGATTGCTTGACTGGCTTGATTGGATGAACTTTTCTTATTCTCTTTCACATACTGCTTGTTGGTAGCTCACACGACACGCCAATCATATTTTGACATTTCCTTCAAAATTTTATTTCGTCACCTAGCAACACTATTCAGATTGCTGATTGCCGACATGTACAGCAATCTCAAAATGAACAAATTTAGATTGCTGCAATCTGTGTTCATCCGCTCTGATTCTCAGAGTTTTTTACAGTTTCACATTGAAAGCAACAACAAAACGACTAGATTGTTTGATTGGCAATCACCGTGTGAGTTGGGGATTGCCGAACGTTTGCAATCGTTACGTCTGTTTTGACATTTAACCCAAAATGAAACGAGTTCCTCCAATCGTCTGAAAAGAGAAGAAGACTACTTTGCACAGCTGTTGTTGACGAGTTGAGACGCTAAAAGTTCGGTTCTTAAGGAACAAACCGTCTCGTCATGATACAATTACCAGGTAGTATTATTCGCTGAAAATCAGCTGTGGAAAAACAGTCATTATGGGCATATAGTGTCAAAATATAGCGAGTAGGTGCAAACAATGTTGCTTATTGTATTATTGGAAATGAAAATAGCGCGATTTTTATAAAAAATTTTCATATTTATTTTTTAAAAAATGAAATCTTTTTAGCGGGTTGAGCTCTTTTTGGTAAAACGTAAAACAATTGAATCGCGATATCGTCATGTTGCTTACATCAAGAACGAATTTGTTGCTATATGTTTCAAGCGTGATACATACATACAAACATACATATAAGAACTTTTGCGCTATGGCGGCAAAGAACTAAGATATAAGGAAGTGATGTTATTGCAAAAAAGTGTGGTATTTTTCTTATTCGTGTTGGTTGACACAAATACATAAACATTCTCAAAGGGCCGTATTCGGTTACGTCGAAAAAGAAGGCTCAAAGTGTGCTTGTTAGAATTACATATAAAACCGGTGTTTAGAGTAATACGTTATTAGTAAAAGTTTGATAATTAAAGACCTACAGCCGTATTCATAACAATATCTTATTCATAAAAAACTCTTACTCATAGACCGTATTCATAAAAATATAGTAATTTTTCGTTCAGTAACGTTTATGAATAATGTTTTTAATTTTTTTCCGATTTTTTTCTTATGAAAGCTTTATAACCGCGCGTTTCCACTGCCCGAACGAACGAAGATTTCTTCGTTCGTTCAGGCAGTGTAAACAATTTGGTCCGAACCAAGGTTTGGAACATTGGTTTTTTACAAAATGCTCGCGAGCGCTATTCACGCAGTGTAAACACTTCTCCAGTACGAACGAACGAAGATTTCTTCGTTCGCTCTGATCGGCCGACGCTCGATCTTTTTGGGCGAATCCAGTGCTTATTTTCGCATAGGTAGTAGATTTGTTGAAATTGTAGTTAATAACGTAGGAAAAACATTAAAAGAAAGAAAATATATTGAAAATTTAACGCAAAAGAACTTTGTTTTACTTTGTTATTTTATTAGCACTTTATATAATCAAATTATTTATATAATATTCTTTATATAATAAATTCTTTACATAAATACTTACATAAAACCTAAATTAAAAGGCATAAAAGTAGTAATAATTAATCAAATTGACTACGTTTGCATAAACAAATATTGATCAACGCTGATGCTCGCAAGCATTGAATTTAAGTGTTTCCACTGCACGAACGAACAAGATGGCGACTTACCAATGTTCGCAACTTGTGTTCGTGCGGTGGAAACAGTTGGACCGAACGAAGAAATCATCGCGAACAAATCGTCGCGGTCAAATCGTTTGGGCGGTGGAAACGCTCGGTAAGAGGTTCAAAATATTTCATGAATACTGCCGCTAATATATTAAAAGAAAATTGTATTGTATTTTCACTTCCACACCACCCTTAAGGAATACAATTTGGTGCGTTACCGATTTTTTTTTTTTTTTTTGTGTTCGGTTCCCCTGTAGGCCTATATCACCCCTAAAAAGAAAAATCACTGGAAAAGAATATATAAAAAAAATATTTTCAAATAACATGGAAATAAGTTTATATATTTATTACTTTGACGCAGGCAGACATGCGCATGGCATAATCTTGTATTTATTATTTTTGGGTACAACCTGTCGTAGGATGGGATTTTTACTAATATTCATATAAAACGCATGAAAAAATAAATGAAAAATTTTGTTTTTACACATTTTGAAATGTATAGTTTTATACAATTTTTGACGAATAGTCAGGTTAAGGTCCCAAATATGCGGAAATCTGAAAAGAAATGAATAAAATGTATTACATCTGATTAACTATGCTGAACACAGAAGCGCCCCAAAAATGTATTCAGCTGTGAAAAACTGATGCGCCCCAGAAGCATTTTGACAGATGTGGGTGCACCATTGTGAGTGCAAATTGGTGCGAAATCAACTGGCTCTAATTTGCATTTTAGCAAATTCTAACCACACAACGCATGTTATAATTATTTTTGGTCATATTTTTCTTTAAAATTACATAGTTTTCAGCAGTGAAAAACGCTTTTAATTTAATTATTTCACTGCACAAACTTTCAATTATATTTAAGTGATCTCAGAAATGTCAAAAAACACTCTCTATCTAGCTCGCTCAATTCAGAAATCATACCACAGTTCATGTAAACTGTGTGTGTGGCCAACACCATTTCCTTATATTTTATTTCTTTGTATGGCGGACACTGCCAACACAGTTGTACTTACTTTTATATTATACAACTGTGTACAAATATATACTAACTTTTCTAACAATTTGTTGGTGTTGTTGGGTTTTCTTGTTATTTTTGATGCAGTCTTCAAATAATTTTTAAGGTTTACATGAGGGAGTCTTAATAAAATACAAATGAATACTTCAATTTAATCATTTCATTATATTTGTATTAAATATAAAAAACAAAGCAAAACCTAAACAGAGATATAATTTCATCATTAATCATTTCCTTCTAAATATTTAAAATGATTGGTTTAAGTATAAAAAACAAAAATATCTCCTTTTACTTCTTGCTGTGATTGCAATACTGCTATCTGACACTATATGCCCAAAGCAACGAGTAAAAGTAGCGATTAATACTACCTGGTAATTGTATCATGCGTCTCGTCACACTGTTTCGTTCAGTTCGTTGAGTTTACGTTTGCTTATTTTGGGTAACAGCATTGAATTGCATTTAAGCGAACATTTTTGTCTTCACTCGTTACGTAGCTCCTCGTCTATTTTGGTTAGGGCTTTATTTTGTCTATTTTTGTCATGAGCAAGTCGCCACTTTGGTCATTTGTGTCCAAATTTGGTCATTTTTGTTTCACTTGGTCGCTTGGTCATTTTTATCTACATCTGGTCACTTTTATAAAAAAATGAAATTTATAAAGAAATGAAAAAAGTATTTGATGCTCTCAAAAATTGAATGCATGAATCCAGTGCCGTAGGTAGCTTTTTGCAATGGGAAGGAATGAAATTTATTTTCGTGACAAACTTACATAAAAAAAAATTGTAAAAATCGAAAAAAGTTAAACTTTTATTTTTATATTTTTTGTTAAAGATTCTTAAAGCGAAAAATTCAGCTGGCTTGCATTGTTTGCTTATTCAAGGATTTCTTCAGTCGATATAACTATTTCTCGATGAATCGCCAGTGTGTCGAACTTTATTCTGACAAGTGCTTGCAATGGTTGAGACCCTTGTCCACCACCTTTAGCAAACAATACACAAGGAATGCAAATACGCAAGCAATAAAGCCAGAAATATGCAACCAACCATTTGTATTGTATAGAAATATTAAACAGCGAGACTTCAAATTTTTCCAGAAGATGAAATTTATAATTTTAAGGTGTAGCCCACACAATAAATTTCTTCTACCATCTTCACTTCACTTGGAATATTTTGTGAACCAGTGAAAAAAATTCTATCGAAGGGGGGAATTATCCCCTAAATTCCCCCTATCTACGCCGCTGAATGAACTGTATCTCCATAAATTTAAAAATATAGCCAATTATAATTTTGTGTGAAAGTCTTACATTTCAAATTTATAATGTTTTGGTCACTTTTTACTGCATTTGGTCACTTTAAATTTTCAATTTTGGTCACACATTTTATTTTCAAGTGGCAACCGTGGTCATGAGGCTATCGAAGAGAGAGAAATTAATAAAAAGCAACACCAACAATGCTACACAGCTCTGTTAAAGTATCTGAGTCAATCTCGCGTTCCACTCTTCCTCGTGTACGCTACAGCAACGATGTTTAACAGAGCTGGGTCGCTATGTATTTTGTTGTTGTTTTGCTCTCGAGTAAGAAAGAGTAAAAGATACAGCTGTATTGAGGCCTTTTCTTTTTCTCTCGCCTTCTGCTCAACATTGTATGGCATTATTTGTTGTTGGTTTTTGTTTTATGTGGGGAAAAAGTGTTTTTAATTCCTAATTTTTACCTATCTTAATGACAAAACATTTGAATAAAACTGTATTCTGCACTTGGTATAAACCAGACCTTTCAAATGATATAAGTTTCATTAAAATGTGTTGTCTGTGCGAATAATCGCCCAAAGTCCCAAAATGAACAATCACCCAAAAATTTGGGCTTTTATTTATTCATAATGAAAAATCAACAAAAAAACGGATGAACAATCGCCCAAAACTGCGATTATCGCCCAAAAGTGAAATAAACAATAGCCCAAAATATCGGGCTTCTTTCGTTTAGGCGATTGTTCATCGTATTTTTGGACAATTGTGAATATATCATTATGTATTCATTATATCATTATGAACAATCGCCTAAACGAAAGAAAGAAGATATAAGGATCCAAATGAAATGCCAAATTAAAATATGAAAAAACGACCGAATTTTTGTTTCAAGCCAAAAAGTAAAGTTAAGGCGTAGTTGGTTAAAGTGTGTGGCCTCTATGTCAACGAACCTGGAGACCCGGGTTCGAATCCCAGCAACGACAGAAAATTATTTAAATTAAAATGATTTTTCTGTACGGGCGCCACCTCTCTGCAGGCAATGGCGAACCGCGGAGAGTAATTAAAATGTCATGTAAAGCTTCTTGAGAACAAGAACATTCCGTTCATCGCCGTTCGGAGTCGGCGTTAAACCCGTAGGCCCGGTTCTCGGTTAATTGTGTACAAACTTAACAACACGCACAGCACAATTGATCATAAGACGCTAGGTCAAAGTCCTTTCAAGGGCTGAAATGCCGAGTTATTTATTTTATTTTTTTTTATGATAAAATGGTTTGCCCTTGTACGGAAGGTAAGAGAATAAATAACATTCGTCATTTTAAGTTCATCGGGCTTAGATTTCGGGAGAAAAAAAAATACTACATTAACCGTTAACTTTCTTAACTATTTTTTTGATACCAAGTTAAGCAAAACAACACAACACAATTGATCATAAGAAGCTAGGTCAAAGTCCTTTCAAGGGCTGAAATGACCAGTTATTTATTTTATTTTTTTTTTATGATAAAATGGTTTGCCCTTGTACGGGAGGTAAGAGATTAACATTCCGTATAATGGGAAATCATTTCGTCATTTTAAGTTCATCAGGCTTAGATTCCGGGAGAAAAAAAAATACTGCATTAACCGTTAACTTTCTTAACTATTTTTTTGATAGCAAGTTAAGCAAAAACAACTTCATGGAAACCTGTTAAAATCGCCCAAAAATTAACGTTGAGCGATTATTCATTTTTCAAATTTTGGGCAAACGTTCATTGAACAATCGCCCAAAATTATATTGCGTCAAATCGTCCAAGTCGAAATGAATAATCGCCCAAAATTTTTAGGCGAATTTTTGGGCGATTGTTCATTTCGGCACTTTTGGCAATTTTTGAGAAAAAGGGGGTTCAAGTTTTGTGTTAATATATTCGTATTAATACATAAGATTCCGTAGATAATTATTGAGGCGCTTTGGTGATCTCAGAGGCGTTTTTGACTACTCAAAATATCGAATTAATGGGTCTGTGGTCATACAGTCCTGATTTGCCACACAATAACTTCTTTTTGTTCCCGCACATCAAGAAAAAACTGTGTGAACAACGATTTTCGACGGCAGAAGAAGCCGTTGATGCGTTCAAAAATTATGTTTCGAAAATGTCTCAAGCGGAATGGAATTATTGTTATTATAAATGATGTGAACGCATGCAAAAATATATTAATTGTACAGGAGAATATTTCGAAAAACTATACAGAAAAAATTCGGTCCTTACATTTATTCCCGAAACATATGTAGTAAATAACGCATCATATCTCTATAGTCGAAAGTAAAGTTATATAGTTATATGTATACATAGTTATACATATGTATGTAGAGTTATTCATGATAAAAAAGTGCACAGGGTCATATTGGCCCAGAATGTACTCGTTGATAAAAACAAAAATAAAAATTGGTGTGCTCAGAGAAAAAAAGCGAGGGGTAAAGCGATACGATAGCGGCAAGATATTTAGAACTTTTAAATGAGCCTAATCTAATCTAATCTATCTAATTTTTTACATGAAAGATGAATTGGTCGTGTTTGATTTGTTTTTCTCTTATCAAACAGGACAATCGAATGCTTTTTTAAAAATATTTTAAACATTTTTTAATGTCGTCCAAACCCTTTTTGAAATAGTGTCAGAAGCCCTTCTTCAAAAAAACGAAACTTCAAAATGGCTAGAAACTCATTTGATGCAACTTAACCATAGAAAATACGAAATCTATACTATTATATAAAAGAAGACTCACGTATGTTCGGCTGCGAAAAGCTTGAGAATGGCAGGCGCTATTTCAAAAATTCTTTTTCTCTAGGATAGCTATGGTGCCCAGTTGGGACATGGGATATATAAATTTAATAACCATTGTTTAAATAATTAATTAAAATCCAAAGAGAATAACCATACAATTTCTTTATTCTTATTCTCAGAGAGAAAAAATTTTCTCATTAAAGCTCTGTGCATCTCAAAAAAGGTTGTGCCCAAAGCTAATAAGGTAGAACATATGTATATGTAATACTTCTGTATTCCAACTCTGAAATCGAAGAGAGACAGCCATAACAACATAAGATGTTGCTGTTTGTGTTAGTATACTTGAATATTGAAAATTACTACACAAAAAATAAAAAGTCAAACCGTCACAGTGGCGGTTGTTATGAAAACGTTTGCCCCAAACATATAAGAAAACAAATCATATTTGTTTTTCCTAAATCACAGCTACGCACCATTATAAAACAATTATAAGAACGCCTGAAATATGATTAAATTTAAACAAACAAAATTTTAATCAAAACATTCAAACAACAAAAATTTCAAATAAAATTATTGACAATGGAAGCACCGCTCCTGAGTTTTTTTATTTTTAAATTTAATTTCATCTATATATTTTCTCGCTCATATAACAATATATCAGCACTCCAATGTTGACGAATATCATGGTATAATAATATAAGGTAGTATTGACAGTTGCTTGGGCATCGACCATCTGTCAAAAAAAATGTCTAGAAAGAGAGCGTTCAATTATTTCTTATGTTTTCGCCATTGTTTATGTTTCAGCGCTTGCAAATAACCAAACATTTTCTTACAAAATATTGCTTATTTTATTTAATCAATAGTGAATTATTATTACTACAACGAAGATAACTTGTGAACTTTGTGTTATTAAGTGCAAACATAAGAAAAAATGTTGAAAACGTTCAAATGTAGCAACCTCAGCAGCTGCAGATGCATATGGACGAAATTAAAGAAGTTTCCAATTATTATTAAAACATCACGGCTGGAAAACGTTAAACACATATCACACATAATTTTTTCACAACTTTCATTATTATAATTGTGTATTTAACGCACATATTTTGCGGAATTTATTTATTTTTACATTCGTTTAATTCTTGTTGCACGAACAACTGTTTTTGACAAATGGTCGTTGCCTTGTTGCTGAGAAAATCTATACTTGTCAATGCTACCTGTATAATTGTATCATGGACGAATATATGAGATAGAATAATATGTCAAAATGGCTGTGAGACAAAAGCTCTATTTTAAATCTTTTTTTGAGCATCATATATAAAAGTCAACAACCCAGCGGGAAAATGAATTTTTTGAGCATATTATATAAAAGTCAACAACCCAGCGGGAAAATGAGATTTGATTAAAAAAAAAAATCTTAAATGAAATAGATTCTTTTGCTTACATTTTAGAACGTATTCCAAAGAATATATAAATTAAAGCAAAACCTATGAATTGGAATATATCAACCAAAAGTTTATATCAACCAATATATCAACGAATATATCAACCAAACAAATTTTGGTATAAGTGAGAAAAGCATCAGTCTGTTTTGATTTGTTTTCTCATTTCCGAAAATTAATACTTTTTATTTAAAAGAATGCATTTAAAAAGTAAATAATAGAATTGATTTCTGTAGCTATTCATATGGAAGCGTGAAAAGAATGTACTACTATTTGTAGGACATCAGCGTCCCACCGGCAAAATGAAAATGGATTCTAAAAACAAAAATCGTAAATAGAATGAATTCTTTTGCTTACCTTTTAGAATGTATTCCAAAGAACATATACATTTAATGCAAAACCTTACTGATTCGTTTTTATTCCAGCCATAATCGTTTACGACCCATATAATTATTTCTACTATAGAAAATGCTTTTAGAATCCTTGCTTGCTTTTTTGATAAGTGAAAAACGAACTGATTCTAAAACAAATTTTGGTATAAATGAGAAAAGCATCAGTCTGTTTTGATTTGTTTTCTTATATCCGAAAATTAATACTTTTTATTTAAAATAACCATTATATGTAATACTTCTATATTGGCAGAACACTCAAGGTACATTCGCCAACATTAGAACGCCAACACCAAACGAATGTAC
The DNA here is from genome assembly GCA_943735915.1 of Pherbina coryleti. NCBI lineage: Eukaryota > Metazoa > Arthropoda > Insecta > Diptera > Sciomyzidae > Pherbina > Pherbina coryleti. Next base: position 69,014,911 of record OX030951.1, read on the forward strand.
CCGAAATTGTGGCGTCCGTGGCGTAGTTGGTTAAAAGTGCGTGGGCTCTATGTCAACGAACCTGGAGACCCGGGTTCTAATCCCAGCAGCGACAAAAAATTATTTGGATAAAAATGATTTCTCTGTACGGCCACCTCTCTGCAGACAATGGCAAACCTCAGAGAGTAATCAAATGCCATGTAAAGCTTCTTGAGGATAAGAACATTTCGTTCATCGCCGTTCGGATTCGACGTTAAACCTGTAGGTTCGGTTCTCGGTCAATTGTGTACAAACTTAATAACACGCACAACATAATTGATCATAAGAAGCTAGGCCAAAGTCCTTTCAATGGCTGAAATTACCATTTTTTTTTGTTTTTTTTTTTTCGTTTTATTTTTTATGTACTCGAAATTTAATTTTATAACAAAAAAACAATCTAAAAAAATAACAATCTATTTAAAAAGTGAATAAAAAATCGATTTCTGTAGCGATTCCAATTGAAGCGAGAAAAGAATGTACTATTCTTTGTAGGACATCAGCATGCTAAAAATAATCAATTTTAGAATCTATACTGGAGAAGAGAATTGATTCTTTTTTTATATAAAATTTCTTCTTTTTTTCCCGATGGGGTGTTAAAAAAAATCAATTGTAGAATCTATATTGGAGAAGAGAATTGATTATTTTTACCCGGTGGGAAGGTCCACAAAAAAGGAAAAAAAAGACAGCAACATGTATTGAGTGCGGTACCAATGCTGCCACCTTTTTGAATGTAAAAATACTGCCACATTATAAAAGCATCGACAAAAATTCCGTGTCGATGTTTTGTTGAAATGTTTTGATGAAATTTATCAGCTTAAACGAAAGATATATTTAATTTTAAAATAACAATTCTCTAAGGCCGTCATATATTTTTCTTACCTCAGAGCTGATATTTTTACATATAAACGAGATTTTTATATATAGGGTATTCACAGATCCCTTCTAAAGTAAATATATACTAACTTTAAAACGATACTTCAATCAAATTGTGAGCACCCCTACACGTAGTTCATTCTAAAATTGACACAAACGCCTTTTGAAAAGAGGAGCTTTCTTTAATTTATTGATTTTTCAATAAAATAAAAATAACAAGAGAAGCCTTGATTTATTGATTTTTCAATAAAATAAAAATACCTTTCAGAACTGCCAGTTTACTACGAAAAACAAACATGTTTGAAAGCAAGGCAATTTTACCAGTTTGTGTTATCTCTTTTTTACATGCAAAACAAAATCAAAAATAGTTACCACATGGCAAAATGTTTTAGAGTTAACATACGGCGAAGTTAACACACCTGATAAAACAAAACTGTGAGTACCCCAATAGTCACAGTGCTAGAAAAAGTTAACCAATGCATTAAAAAAAAATTATCAGGAAGATACAGAAAAATTTTTCCTTTAGTTATATTTTTAATACTTTAGTTAGCTGGTTACTTTATTCGGATGGAACTACTAAGTCGCTTCAACACAAATATACAACTTTACCGAAATTCTAACGGCTGTATTCAAAAAAAATCTATAAGCCTCTTACAAAGCCTTCATAAGAAAAAAATCGAAAAAAAAATTGAAAAAAATTGTTCATGTTGAACGTTTCGACAGCTTTCAAAATCTCTTTTAAATGCTTGATAAATACGAGAATTTTAAAAATGGTTGAAACCTTCAATAAACCCTCGATAAAGCATTTAAAAAATTTAATTGTTCTCATCTGAGCACAACAAATATTGTCAAAAATGTATCAAATTATTTCAAAATATATTAAAAACAAACAAAATGTCAAAAAGTGTTTGAAAATGTTTGTTTATAAATTAGAGGATTTTTAAAAATGGTTGAAATTTTTAATTTTTTTGTTTTTAATGCTTATAACACACCTATCGTAAAGCAGTTTTTAAATTATTTGCTATCATTTGAGCACAAATATTGTCAAAAATAATTAAAATTATTCGAAATATTTCAAACATTTGGAAAATATGTCAAGAAAATTCAAAATATATAAAAAATTTCAAAAAAAAAAAAATAAAAACAAGAAAATTTGTCAAAGATTTCAAATATTTATAAAAAAAATAGTATAATAAAATGACAATTATTTCAGTACAGATGGCTTAGAAAAACTACTGATTTTTAAATATCAAAATCTTGACGAAATTGCGACAAATAAATAACAAGTCACTGAATTTATTTAATACACAAACCATTATTTACACTCTTCCCACTTCAATATGAATACGGCTGTTAAATTTTAAGATTTAAAGTTTTTAATGATATTTAATATTTTTATCGCCGGCGAAGCAGCGGGTATTTGCTAGTTATTCTATAAATCTTATAGAATAAAGGTATAATCTGCACATTTACAAGCAAATTGCTTTTCAATTTTACCTTTCTTCAATTATGACATTTTGATGGTTTGATTTTCCACTTCTATGCCATTTAACGAAATGAAGGCCGATTGAGAGCAATTTTAGTAAGAAGGGACAAAATTATCATTTTCCAACAGCTATCATCTCTCAAAAATCCACGATGAGAACTTTTGTTTTAGAACATATTTTGGGGTGAGGAAGGCGTACTTACATACAAAAATCGCCATTTTTTCTCACTTTGCCTTAGAATTTCGGTAACAAGAACAGAGCTACCGAAACTTGAGCAAAGTTTCATTCCAGTGTTCGCATTAAAATACAATTTTAAGCAAACAACTAGGATGAGAACTTTTCATCTTCTATCCTTTAATCGTTTTTACTGAAAAAAAAAACTTCAAAATTGCTAGTAACTCATTTGAAGCAATTAAATCTTAATTTAAAGGATAATAGACAGTTTTTACAGTATTAATGGGTAGTCTGCTCATTTTAAGGCAAATCGCTTTTCAATTTTCTTAAATCTTCATTTTTTCATTAACTAACTTTTCCACTTAAAGGATATTTTATGGTATGAAGGACGATTGATAGCAATTTTGAGAAGAAGGGACAAATTTGCATTTCAATTTCATATTTTTTTCAAAGTTATCAAACACTTTCTCTTTAACTCACTCCACGAATTCAACACTCTTAAATGATTTGCGGCAAATTGAGCAAAAATTTAGTCCAAAGTTTTTGGGTTATCGTCATAGATGTCTTGTTTTGATCATAGGTGATCAGATAACAATGCTAGTTTTTCCAAATACATTGACATCCAGGAGTCAAATTATTCAGTAAGGTTTGCCATTTTATGCAGTGTTTCACGCTTAATGAACGTGTGAAAATTATTAAAAACTAGTAAGAAATGATCTTCACTCGATTTGGTTGAATTTCATACACAGTGTACATGTTACATATCAAAGTTCATACGCAATATATATTAATTTTTGTGGAATTTAAAGAGATTTTACATTTTTGATAAAGTCACTTTGCATGGGAAGTAGGCGTGGTTTTCATCCGATTTGGCTGATGTTCGAACTTGACCTTTAGTTTTTAGATACAAGCTTAATTATCGAATTTTGTGATGATAGCTTGAACATTACGGTTGTAATCGGGATCACAGACAGACAGACGGACAGACGGACATGGCTTAATCGACTCGGGTGGTGATGCTGATCAAGAATATATATACTTTCTATACCTACCACGCCTCATTATGGGCGTTACAAACGGAGTGACAAAATTAATATACCCCGTTTACGTTTTTTAAACGTAGGGGTATAAATATAATCGAAATTCCGGCTCAGTTGTAAGTACGCGACGTGAATTTCGTCGTGCGGTCGGTCGTCATCATGGCTTCAGAGCGCAGGCAATTCGTAGTGCCGTGGAAATTTTGAGCGTAAGTTTACTCTTTTGGACTGTAAGCCACCAACCGAATAGAGATTTGTGCAAAATGAAAAAAACATAACCGCCGTAGCAAAGAAAAGACCCAGAACTGTCGATTCAGCGTCGATAAGCTGAATTAGGCATCGCCAGAGAGTCAACCAGACTTATTTTGCGGTTGAATTCGTATACCAGACGACCATGGTCGTGAGTTCTCTAATTAGGCGCTGGAAATGTTGGCCGGAGATACAGATTTTGGCCAAAAATCATCTTCTCGAACGAGGACCATTTTTGGCTCAGCAGCTATGCCAACAAGCAAAATTGCCATTATAAGCGACTATAATCTACAAGTGTTCGGCCAAGCATCTACACTAAGGGAAATAATGCATATTAACATTATCCACGCCTGAGTATTAATTTTATTTAAATATTTACGTGGATAAATCAAATATTTTCCCTACAACTCGTTTTTCCCGTATTTGAATTTTATTTATACCACACACGTACACACATATTCCATCCAAGCAAGCAGCAACAGCATCGCACACGTACACACATATTCCGACAAGCAGCAACAGCATCGCACTCTGTTCTCTTGCAGTTGCAACCTTAGTTCTTATAATTCTCATTTCGTTTTTGTTGCAAAGGTAGTATAACAGGGATATTTAGCCCTACGTATGAGCGATTGCGTGCTGAAATAATGCAATTATATGTAGGGTGGAGTGACAACTCGACATTTTCCCACGAATGTGTCGCACCGATTGTCATTTGCCTGCATATTTTGCTTTATTAGTTTGCTTTATTATTGCCATTAGCATGGTTACTTTATTTTCTTTTTTCGTTCATTAGTTTTATACTATTTTTGACATATGGTGTCATAATATTGCACCGACTGTCAAAAATAATATAATATTAATGAACGAAAAAAGAAAATAAAGTAACCATGGTAATGGCATTAATGGACACAGCTTGTGAGAAATATTTGAATATATTGTTTTTTAATTTCAATATTTTTTATATAAATTTCCTTTAGATGTGATGGTTTTATTTTCAAATAGTAAATTTTTAAAAGATATTTAAAAAATTCGTGCATAATTTTAATATATTTTTTTATTATTTCTGTTTAAATATTTTAATATTTTATTTAATTAAAAAAGTTTTTAAATGAATTTTAAATATTTACGTAGTCGATTTATGCAAATGCGTTATTGGTGCAAAAATGACTCGCTTTTTGGATAAATTAAAAAAGTTTTTGGTTAAATTTAATATTTTTTTCCCTTAGTGTATGTATTCACAAAGATTGATTGTTTGGTGTGGTTTAGGGCATGGCGGCATCATCGGACCTTATTTCTTTCGAAATGAGGAAAGAGATACCATTTTACCAAAGCCAGGATAAAGGAGGTTGGTCGCAAGCAACGGGTTCACCCTATCCTGTGTACATGTAGAGGGACTACCCAGATCCTGGAGTTGGTCGCCCAATCTGGGGAGTAGGTGGACTGTTTGACTAGATCAACGGTAGCGTATGCCTACGAATAGCAATGATCCGTAAAATTTGTTAGCACAGGGATAATTGTTACGCTCGACAGACGTACTGTCACAATCTCCACCGGCACATTGGCATTGTGGTCCCTGGATAGTCTTAAAAAAACTGGTAAAACGATGTTTATATGATGCATAAAATGCTGTATAAAAAGGTAACAGAATGAGGTACTCCGAGGTGAAAAGTACATCTTAGTAGCCTCGAAGTACCAGTTTGAAAGGGTGTAAATAGTGGTGACCATGTTTTACACGCAGTCAGATGCGATGTGGTCCACTCTGTAGCACGTCCAATAGTGATGGCTTTTTCCTTCACAGTCATGACTCATGAGCGGGTATGGGCAGAGAGCGCTCTTAGAGCGCTGAGAGTAAGAATTGAGAGCAATGGCTTAGCTAGCAACGCAAAACGCAACAACAAATCAAAGACAAAAAACAAATACAGAAACAACACAGAAGCTTTAAATGTAGTGGTGCCCTTACCCGCTCATGAGTGATGAATGCAGATTTGTCGGTGTTGTGTTGGTGCTTGTCGAGATAAATCTCTTTTGCCCGGAGAGGCTATCGCAGGGCTGGACCTTCGGGGAGTATCGTGCTGGCTGTGGTAGTTCAATGTCGCGAACAGGTCTGTGATCGGCGTAGAGTTGCGCTAAACAACCGGGTGGCAATGCTCCAAATTGTCAGAGATGTTGGATGGGTCTCAATTTCCACCAATAAATGTGGATGGTGACCCAACTAATTATCCACAATTGGTACTGTTGCGTTCCAGCATTGGTGCTATCCATACAGTATATTTATTAATTTAAATATACACTTAAGTATGGTGTGCAACCGGTGTTGAAACTACTATAACAGGGCTTTGGTTGCGTCTGGAGTCATGCAAGTGACGCCCAGGAGAGGTATGATGAACGTCATACATCGTATTAGCATGACACAGACGTCCTGATGATTAATTTCCTGGGCATCAATTGCAAAAACCTCGACCCCATTGCCATGGGGCAACGAGGAATTAAGCAATTAAGCCTATACGGCAGGTGTCTACGTTTCAATAATAAGGAATTACAACCTGTATTTCTGTGGCCAGAGCTCGATAGCATCGATATATCCGAGCTGTGGTACCAACAAAATGGCACAACATCTTGAGTTTAGCGTGGACATCTGCCTGTTCGGCTTAATTCTACGGTGTCCCTTTGCAAGGAGTTGAGGTTTATGGTATTGATGCCAAACAGATAAATCTTCAGGACGTTAGTACTCACACCAACATCCTTCCAATCATCTCTTGGGCGTCACTTCCATGACTCCAGATGCGATCAACGACCTGTCATAATAGTTTCAACGCCGGTTACACACCATCAAAATACTTAAGTGGATATTTAATTAATAAATATACTATAAGGATAGCAACTAACATTGGGACGCAACAGTACCAATTATGAATGATTAGTTGGATTACCATACACATTTATTGGTGGAAACCGAGACTCATCTAAAATTTCTGACAATATTTGGGCATTCCCACGCAGTTGTACAAGTGCGCAACTCCATGCCAACCAATGCTGGTCTGCTCGCGAAAATTAGCTACCACAGCCAACACGATACTCCCTGAATGGCCAGCCCTACGATAGTCTCTTGGGCAAAATGGATTTACCTCGACATAGCACTCACACACACTGACACATATATAACATATCGCACTTGATTGTGAATGACACTTAAGTCACCACTATTACATATAACATATGACATGTGACATATGACATATCGTACTTGACTGTGAGTGACACTTAAGTCACCACTATTACTCCAATTTCAATCTAAGCCACCACTTAACAATCAACAGCCACCACGTTTAACTCTGGTACTCCGAAATTACTTAGGTTAACTTTACACCTCTTCGTACCCAAATCGAACACCTCAAAAAGATACCTCAAAATCTGACACTCCGAAATTACTCAGAATTAACCTTTCGTGTCCCCCTGACACTCCGAAAGTACTCTAGCCCGCTTTTCGCCCCAGAGTACCCTTACATACTCTGAAACGACTAGGTCAGGCTATTTCGTCTCTTCGCATCTAACCACCATTCCGCTCGATGCTTGATGAAATTACGTTAACTACCATTTCGTTCCCTCGTGCTGGGCGCACAACACTCAGACAGTAGTCTAGATCGCTATTTCGTTCTATCGCATTCATCATCATCACTAGGCTGCTAAACATCTTTGGGTGGGTTTCATTTTTTGCACTCAGCAAAACACCAATTTTGCAGTAAAACTGCCAGTCTTATTTATGACTATCCATAAGACATGTAAATAAGCTAGTGGAATTGCGATCGTGTATCTGACGAGGTAAGGACTATTCCCGTGCTCATAAATTTTTAGGATGCTTGCTATTCCTTCGTAGGCATAACGCTATCGTTATTTAAAACAACTGTTCACCCTACTACCTAGATTGGGTGACCAACTCCAGGATCTGGGTAGTCGCTTCTACATTTACACAGGAAAGGGCGAACCCGTTGCCTGCGATTATACCTCCTTTATTCTGGCTTTGGACAGACTGCTCATGAGAACAGGCGGAGTTGGCGCTGCATGATATGCAAGCAACGCAAAGCTCCAGAGTGTTGAAATAGAAATTTGAGGACTGGATCATATCATGGCAAACGTTCATCAAATGGCCGCCGCGATCATGCGACTTGACACCCCGCGAATATTTTCCTTGGGGCTGCGTGAAGTCCTTAGTCTACGCTAACACGCCAACCACTTTGGCCGAGGCCAAAATTCGAGACGCTTTTGCCGAAATAAAGCCACAAATTTTGGACCGAGTCATAAAAATTGAACCGAACGCTTGAAGCACTGCCAGCGAAGCTGAGCTGGCCATTTAAGTGATGTTCTATTCCATACATAATGGCATGAATGTGACTTCAAAATAAAGCTAGAATCAATTTTTATTGTTTTATTTGGTACCTTACACTATCCTTGGCAATTCTTAAAGATATTGCCTGTCAATCATAATCTACATGTGTCTTCTTTATTTAAGAGACGTCCAATCAATTGGTCGTTTTATTAAAAAACACTTCTTATTGGGACACATTATATAAGATAGCAGAGGTGGTCTTCATACAAAAAGGGGCATTTTCGTCAGTCTCAAGTTGTCAAAATTCGCTTTCTTGATGATTGCAAAAAAATCTATTTGTTACCTCTTTTGCCTGAACACTTAACATATTCATACCATTCCATCCAACTCTTTGAGCGTTCATTGCAGAAAAAGGACTAATCGAGTTAGTAGGCATTTTACACCACAACTTGGTTTTTTAAAATAAAAATAGCCATCAATATACTGCGTGCTTTTTTTTTTTTTTTTATATCTGTACCGCATCATCAGAGTTGTATCCACTCAGATTAATTTTAATTTTATTAAATTATGCATGTACTCCTCCTTTAATTAAAGCAAGCTGGTCAATTTGGTTTTAAGCACATTAATTTGTCCAGCCGAAACATTAAATATAATTAAATGACCAGATCAAATTAAAACTGGCTTTAAAACTTAGGTATTCATAGTTCAATTAATTTAATTTTACCACAAAGTTGACTGAAAAAACAAGCGATCTTTCAATCCCTTTCTTTCTGACTCTCTCTATCTCTCACTCTCTAACACACTACTTAACGCCATCTCTATTTTTCTTTACAGATGATTCCACGCGCAAACAAATTCAATCAACGACGTTGTGGTGGCAGTCTACGTTGCACAAACAGCCACAGTAGCAACACAACGTCAGCAGGTGGCAACCATAATGTCGGGCGTTCAAGTTCCTTTCGTGTTAATCGCAGTCGAGTGAATATTGGCAGCAGTAACACAGTGACGGCCAAGGTGAACAAAAGTGGGAGTGGCAATTTAATTGAGTTGGGCGTGGCATGTGGTGCCAGTGTAGTAAATACAAGTGATAATTTAAGCTCGCCGACGTCCTTTTGCAAGCACATCAAATATTGTTGTTTGCATCAACAACACCAGCAGCAGCAACAGCAGCAGCAGCATCAACAGCAGCAGCAGCATCAACAGCATTACAATTCCAATCAGCAAATATATCAACAACAACACCAGTACACACAACCACACATACACGACTATTGTAGCGGTGGAAGTGCAACACGGCTAGGACCAGATGGTGAGGATAATAAAAGTGCTGGTCTAAGTGCGCCAGAAACGAACAACGGTCAGCATCTGCCGCAGCAGCAACAGCAGCAGGCTGCAACAAAGATCCAGCAACAGAAGCGCCACTCGATTATTTTGGAACGTGCGTTCGATTTCGGTGAGTACAAAATTGGGTGAGGTTGTGTTGGTTGGTGTGTAAGCAATGTACGAAAACAAATACAAACATCAGCTGCCACGTGCTCAGGCTGGTAATAGACAGTAAATCACGGCAAAGCAAACTTCACGTTCGATGTTTTTTTTTTTTTTTTTGGGGATTTTTGCTCTTTTTGGGGTGGCTGTCACTTTGGTCTTTTTTGGTGATGTGATGTTGTGAGTTTTGTGTTGATGTTAGTTTATTTTATGTTTTGTTTTTTTTTTGTTTTTGTTGTATCAACGACTTTTTTGAAGGTGGTCAACATGCTGTGCATTGCCCAAGTCCTGAGTGACGGTATGTTTTGCTAATCCTGCTGATGTATATGGATGCCACATGCTAACACAACACACACGCACATATACATACACCATGTAAGTGTGATAAATGACGTACAGAAACATGTTTATAAAATCCTTTCATTTATATTTACAACACTGTCTGTCCATAGAAAGGCATTCTGCTTCTTGATTAGAATGTGCTAGGCATTGATATCCTTTGGGATGACAACAACAGCAACAACAGTAACAACAACAACAACATCAATGTGGATGAGTGGATGAGTGGTTGAGACTTGTTTTATTCAATTAAAATTCCGGCTCCTTGTGGACGAAGCTTATTACTTCTACTCAATGAAGCCGGACAAAGATGTATTTTTTTTTGTTTTTTTCTTTTTGCGAAACCAAATAAGTGACAAAATGCTTAAAATTGCTGCTCAAAATAAGGAAAAACAATATTAAACAAAAACGTAGTAAATAATAAACGTCATTCATGTAAGGATTCGTCATGATGATTTGCATCATCAAAGCATAAAACAACGTCCCCAAAATAAATATTGACTTAGACAACAGCAGAGTTGAATAAATACCGCCTGCTTTTGTGAGGAAAAGGGTCTTTATATCCACGTTAAATTTGAAAATATATGTGACATATTTACATAAATGGCAAGCCAATTATAAATGTTATGACTTCAAAATATTTGCTTAGCCTTAATAATGTTTATTCTACTGACATTTCTTATTCACAATCGTTTTTAATTTGTTCCTTTTTAAATACCCTAAAGTTGTCTGTTAGATAAAACAATAAACTTCAAATTGGAAATATTTTAATATTTGCCATTCCAAGCCATCTGGGCATTTTTTCTTCAACAACAATGTACATACGTTGAACAGCCAGCGAAAACCTATTTATTCAGCCAACAAAGTCAACAACGAAAGTTTATCTACTCGAATAAAGTGTAGTTTATCAAATATGATAGAATTCCTTTGAAATAGCTAGTGAAGTACGCAATATTGCTGCCATTCAGTGGATTCAATTATCTATTTTTATTCGTTTATTTGTAGAGCATAAAATAGGCAGAAAACAATATCTTACCTTTTGGTTTTTATTTTCAATTTTTATTTTTTACTCTTAAAACCTATAGAAAGTAAATAATTGTCTGTACTTCATAGGCTTTCAACGTTTTGCATGGCAATGAGTTTATGATGTGCTCAATCAGACATATTATTGGCAATATTTACAAAGAGTTTACTTAATAAACTTTGCCATTGATACTGAGTCATTTTGTCATACAGCAATAATTGCTTTCATTATTTGATCTTAATAAAGCAAAGTTGCCAATTAATTGAAACAATTTGCGTGAGAAACTTAAGCCTATCTAATCGAATCATTCTCAAGTAGCACTTGTCTATAATCTTGGTTTTTTCATGTTCACTAGGCATGGTGAACAACTTATCGGTTAATTCGAGTACTTATTATATAGCTGAACAGTTTTTTTTTCCTAAATCTAAATTGTTTAAAATGTAAACTGAAAATATCCAACATGTGAGTATATATTTAAAAACTACAATTAGGTAATCCTAGTTTTTGGAGTCGAAAAACTTACTAAAACTTTGTAAGAGAAATTTCGCTTAGGGGTCAGTCCGCCGAGATTGATCACATGGTGGTCGCTCGACTATTTTAAAAAATTTTTATTTTTTTACCACAAATTTCGTAATGTTTCAGCATCCTAGAACTGCTTTAAAAAAAAATTAGGTACGTCTTAGTAAGAACTTAAAATATAAATTTTTTAAAGTGACTAGATGATAAACTTTTTGGGTTACATCGCTTTGAAAAATAAGAAATCTCAAATTTGCCCCAACTTTGGGGTCAAGTATCTCATATGGGCACGGGTGAAAAAATTTGAAATTAATGTTAAATAAACTACGTAATAAGGGGATTCTGATGATATAAGAATGAAAGTGGTTTTTATAGTTCATTTAAAAGATATAGCATTTTAAAATTCGTCCATTTTATTACATAAGGTATGAGTATTAGATGGGTTTTTTTTCCAAAAGTATTCCAGAACCTCCCTGCAAGGCCAGATTCTCAATCCTGGATGTAATATAAACATGTGACGCGAAAAAAAATTCAGAAAATTCGCAAACAGGATTGGCGCCGCTAAACAACGTGAATTTGAAGAAGTATAAAATGGATGTTTCAAATCGAGTTCCCTATTTGAATTTAAGTCCTACAAAAACTTTTGACTATAACATATCCTAATGTAAAATCGTCCGCTGAACTCAAATATGCCATCAAATTCTTAAAAAAATTAGTCCATTACCCAAAATTAGCCTACTTTATTAAGAATTTCCTAATTTTTTCTTTCGATTTTGAAAAAGAAGCTTTACCTTCGCCGAGGTCGCAGCAACTTTCTCAAATTAAAATGCTGCGTTACTGTTGACCTTTTTATAAAGTTTAGGAACAATAAAAAAATTATTCAAATCGGGCCATTTTTATGGCAGAAAAAGGATTTTTTTGTTGAGCTAACTTTTGGAAAAAGTTTATTTTTTATAAAATTTTCTTCCCTTTGTTTTCATTTTTACTATAAATTTAAAAAACATAAATTTGTTCATCGTCATCATCAGACATCATTGCAAATATGCAGAAAATACAGTGGCGGATCTACATACGGGCTGAAAAGGTTTTAGCCCCCCTTGGAGAATTATTTTATTGAAAAATAATCCAAAAAGACGTTTCAGCCCATCTTGGCATACAAAACTGTAGTTTCAGCTCTCCTCTGGCGAATTCTAGATCAGGCCACTGAGAAAACATAGTGAAGTTAATCTGAAGTAGTGTGATATAATTTTCATGTGGAGCCGACTTTTAAGCAAATAATTATTTTTGAATAGATTTAATTCACTTTTTTCTGCAAATTTGAAATGATGTCATTCTTTGTTATGTTATATAGTAGAGGAACACCAAAAACTTAAACCATGTAACATAAAAGTTAACTTTTTAGTGCGAGTTTTTCAGTGCGGGTTTAAACTCTAGTCAAATTAAACCGAGATTAACTCACCAAAAAGGGACGTTCAAACTCAGTTTAACTAGATATTGTAGCATTCGTTTAAGTTGAATTGACTTAAATTATTACATGATGTGTTTTTTTTTTGCTTAAACCGAGTTTAAACGTCCAATTTTAGGGAGTTAACCTAGGTTTAACTTGACTAGAGTTTAAACTCGCACTGAAAAACTGGCCCTTAGAGTTTCCTATGGTGATAGAGGCCTAGTTAACTTTTCCGTATATTTAAACTTTTGCGAGTCTCAACTTTTGTGAGTCTCTACTGTATTATATTTAAACATATTTTTCTATTATAATATTCTTATTTTGACAGATTTCACAAATTTGAATCCGACGCTAACTTGGAGTTCGGGAAAAAAATAGAATCGTATCCTTATGATCTAAACGACCAATTCGTATAAAATTAAGCTTTTTTCGAAGGTCATATCATCACTGTTTATATGCGGAAAATTTCAGAAATTTTTCTTGAGAAAAGACTAAATTGCAGTGTTGAATGATGCTGGAATAATGAAATTCGGGACAGGAGTAGTTAGGTCAGTTCTAAACAACTTCATAAAATGGGCGTGACACACTAATCGAAAGTAAATGGAAATGAAATTTCCGCTATAATATAATGATAATAACGTCATAATAATCAATATGATGTTAGGTTATGGCAACAAAAGTTTCCAAAAATCATAGTCATACCCAGTAAAATAAGATGGTAAAATTATATTCGAACATTTGATCAGGGGCTCAAATATTTTCTTTGTAGCTTCTGTACCGATTTCGATTTCATGCGATACATATCGATGGCTTAATTCCAGAGTATGCTTAGTCAACTTAGCATGTTTTCAAGGTGATTGTTTTTTTTTTTAATTCGGATTGATGTAAAAAAACATTTTAAAGTCGAACACAGCAAAAAAAAATTCTGCAATAAATATGATTTTAGCACCGACAAATGTAGTTTATATCTAATACAACTTTTGAGAAATTCCAAATAAACTTTTCGTCTCCTGCAAAATTCACTTTCTAGACTTAGCATACTCTGGAATTAAGCCATCGATATGATAGGGCATGAAAACATTTTATATCATTTCTCAATTCTCTAGGGCATGAACGCAATATCGGCGCACTAAGACTTCTATACAGGTACTAACATTAGAAGTGTTCAAGGTAGGTACAAAACCTAATGCTGCCAGCTCAAGTTTTTCCCAGGTCCACTCGTCAGTCCTCCAACTTCATCTCAACACCATTACCCTGATGTCCAATAGAACACCGCATTACAGAGATAATTCTTTCTTCTAGAATAATCTCCCTACGAGCGAGTTCTTCGACGAATTTCAACTGTATAGGTTTAAAACAAATCTTCACTGACACTTATCAATCTTTCCACCCACCAACTAAGTTATTACCTGTCTACCGAATCAATCCAATGCTTACGTATTTAAAGGGACATCTCCTGAGCGTTAGTTTAGTCTAACAAATCCAAAAAAAATTTAAATGAGACTTTATGGCTCAAAAAAAAAACAATATATCTAATTATTAGAATTAAAATCATAAAGCTATTACACAATAAATGTATATATCTATATATATAAAAATAAGTTGCATTTTGTATGAAATTGATGTTCTCTGTAATGCGTGAACCGATTTTGTTTCTGGAAATTTCCCATGAAAGGTGACGTCAATTTGAAGGTTTTTATGTACAAACGGTCTTTGTATGTGTAATGGTTCATGAATTATAGGCATTTTAGTGAACTTATACAACAATACAGGTGTGGAAAAATACAGGTGCGCACATATGGTGTATATGGGGAAATATTTGCAAGGGAAATTGGAAATAAATGGAATATTGGAATAATTTGGCAAGTCTCACTTTAGTTTGCATTTGCGCGAAAAATATAGGCATAGTAAAAATTTTCCATACCCCTTTTTTTTCCATACCCCCTTTTACCGCCCAAAAATCAATAAAAATGCTATATTTAAGACGGTTGTGGTCGTATTGGACTAAAATTTGGTAAATAAGTTCGTATGGTTACTGACGGCAACTATACTAAAACTGGGCGTGGTTTAACTATATATATACGCCCACTTTTTAGAAATCATTATTATTCCTGAGTTGTACATGTTTTGATAGTGAAACTTGATATGTAGATGCTATGAGCCCAAGAGGCAGTTACTATATATTTGAGTGAACATTAGACAAGGGGGAATTTGGCCACACAGGCCAAATTTATGGTATCGAATTGCTTTGTAACTAAATGTCGTATAACAATGAAGGTCTTTCTACTGAAAAACTGGCACGGGCATGTGAAAACGGGGCGTGGCTCCACCCATAAAAGCCAAATTTACGATACAGAATAGCTATAGAAGTAAAAGTCACAGAACATTGAAACTTAGAATGTAGATACCATTTGGTGATGTCCTTCTACTAGAAAAGGAGACATGCATTGGACAAGGGGGTGTGTCTCCACTCATACAAGCCAAATTTATGATACAGAAAAGCTATGGAAGTAAAAGACAAAGAACATAGAATTAAGAATGAAGTTACTACTTGGTAATATCCTGCTACTGGGAAATAAAAAATGCAAAAAATTTACAATAAAGAACGCTGCTATAGACTCCAAAACTACTGAGCAAATTCAGCTCAAATTTATGCAGTAACTATAGGGTCATTCATAAATTACGTTACCAATTTAGTAGAAGAAGAGGTTTTAAAATGTACTTCGATAAGTAACGAATGGGGGGAGGGGTCTCAGATATAGTAATGCCATTCTTACATCTTCATGTTTGACCGTCTAAATTGACTATTAACTATTTGCAAGTGTAGTAAGGGCATTATTTTTCTTTGCTTGCTGTTCGACAGTTATTTTTTCTAATTTCGAATATTTGTTAATCAATCCATTTTTTTATTTCATATACTACGTTACTTTATGTGGGTGGAGGGGAGTGTTTTTGAGATGCACTACGAAGAGTACCGGAGGGGGGTAAAAAAAAATTGAAAATCGGTCACTAAATTTATGACCGACCCTATGTTTCGAGTACGAGATGGTTTAGAAATAATAACGCTGAAGCCATTGCAACATTTTCCGGTACTTATCTAGATAAGGTGCAGCAAAGCGCACCGGGAAAAAGCTATTATAAAAATAAGTTGCATTGTGTATGAAATTGATGTACTCTGTAATGCGTGAACAGATTTCGTTTCTGGAAATTTCCAATGAAAGGTGACGTCAATACGAAGATTTTTATGTATAAACGGTTTTCATGCCACACCCCCTTTTACCGCCCACAAATCAGTAAAAATTCTATATATCAGATGGTTTTGGTAGTATTATACTAAAATTTATTAATTACTTTTGTTTGCTTGCTGTCGGAAACTGTACTAAATATAGGTTGCCACACCCCTTTTACCACCCACAAATCAATAAAAATGCTATATTTCCGATGATTTTGGCCGTATTAGGCTTTAATTTGGTAATTTGATTTGTATGCTCACTGTCAGCAACTGTACTAAAACTGGATAATGTCCATCTACTAGTAAACTGGGATGGGCTTTTATGGGGTGGTGTGGATCCACTCATACAATTAAAATTTGTTATATTTATAACTATGTATCTAAAAAAAGCTTTGAATATACTTATTATATTCCCATATAGTTGCAGGGTGCATCAACGCGAATAAGGAAAAAGCTGGTTATAGTATAAAGAAAACAGATAGTTAATAAAAAAGGGATAATTAATAGCAGAAGACAAAGGAAAACAAAAGGATAAGGATAAAGATATGAATAAGGATAAGGATATGAATAAGGATAAGAAAAGAGATAAGAATAAGGAAACGTAAGGAAGTGACCTTAAGTCTATAAAAAAAACACAGGTGCGTCATTGGACACACGAGAGAAGCGAAGCATTTTCGCAATTTCATAGATTTAATAATTTAATGGCTTTTTTTCGATTAAAATAATTTTTAAGTTCAAAACTTTATAATAACAAAGAAAACTAAAAAAATATATATAATTTTCTATATCTAGGACTCCACCTTATGAGCATTATAAACGGTGTGACAAAATTAATATACCCCTTTTACGTTTTTGTATGGGAGCACCCGTAAAGAGAGGTCGGAGGGGATAGGTCCTCAAGGGAAATATGTTCCTTTTGCAAAAATAATGGGAGTTGGTTATACATATTAACCCTCTCCGGCGGTCCCTTAAAGCCCCCCTGTTCAGTTGTAGGGAATAAATATACAAAAATCATTAAATTTGTTTTTAGCGTAACGACATCTAGTAGTAAGTAGAAGCAACATTTTTGTTTTTTAGCAATCTTGTTTGTATAGCCAATACACAATCTATAGTGGTTATTATGTATTGGCTAATGGTTATTAGGTTGTAGGAGATGGAGAATATGTAGCCAATACACATTCCTATAAATAGATTATTTTGATCTACTGCATCATAGCTTTAGTTAATTCTTAATATTGAATCAGCAGCTTGTACCAATGAAGTGTTTTGGTTCGATTGTTAAAGCGTTGAACTATCATTCGACGGGTATGAGTTCAATTCCTGCAGAGGACAAGAAATTATTTTTAATTTAACATTTTCTTGCTGCAATAGACGCAAGACAAAAAACAATATCAATTCTAAGAAAAATGGTGTCGGAAAAAGTGTGGTTTTTTCAGATTTCACTCCAGCAAATCGCAGAACGAGGCTTAAAAGGCTTCACTTCAAAAATAAATAAATAACTGGTCATTTCAGCCCTTGAAAGGACTTTGACCTATCTTCTTATGATCAATTGCGTTGTGTGTGTTATTAAGATTGTACACAATTGACCGAGAACCGGACCTACAGTTTAACGCCGACTCCGAACGGCGATGAACGGAATGTTCTTGTTCTCAAGAAGCTTTACATGGCATTTTGATTACTCTCTGAGGTTTGCCATTGTCTGCAGAGAGGTGGTGGCCGTACAGAAAAAATCATTTTAATTCAAATAATTTTCGGTCTCTGCTGGGATTCGAACCCAGGTCTCCAGGTTCGTTGGCATAGAGGCCAAGCATTTTAACCAACTACGCCACGGCCACCACCTTTACGATATAGAGTAAAGTTTTTAATTTTTATAGTGAATGAGAAATGCACAAAAGAATTTATTGAAATAAAACTATACACTAAGAGAAAATTTCATGTAATCAGTACAGAGACATCTATGTAAAATCTATGTACTGCGTTTTGTATGAGAACGCAACGAAAGCTGCATGTACTGAGTAAAGTAAGCGTGTACTAGTTACTAGTGCATATGCGTTTATTCACTTTATAAAATGAATATAAAATGTATACGATACGAACAGGTAGAGAGGTCGATCGATATGATTACCTTAAAAAATTGAGAAGAACGACATATCTAAAAAAAAAAAACCAATTAAACCCAACGGTAGATTGCAAGTCATTTGTGTTATGCTTGTGCAGTTCTCCAATATGTACTCATTACATAAAATTATGTACTAAAATATGTAATAAGTCAATGTATGTACTCATTACATAAAATTATCTACTACAAATATGTAATGAGTAAATAATATATGTACTGAGTAAATGAAAATGGTTCTTAGATACTGTACTCATCACAAATTTGTTGTACAAATTTTATGTAATGGGTCCATAATCTATGTACTACGTACATCGGAACTGTACTCATTACATAAATACATTTTCAATAGTTTTGTGATGAGTACTTAACAATCTTTATTGACTACAGGACTGCTTAAAAGTATCATGTAGTCAATACAGATTTCGACATGTACTCAATACAGGAAAAATGTAAAATTTCTGTGTGCAGAAAGTTCTGTAATGAGTACATAAATTTATGTACTCAGTCCATAGGTTTTTCCCTCTGTGAAGTACTCACCAGATTCGGTATTTTGAAGTAAATAAAAATTTAACTTATTCAAATCGGTCAGATTTTTTTCATACCAAAGTAACTATCTATCAACTTTAAAAATCTTGTGTTGAGATATACGTATTAGATGTTTTTATTTTATACATGCTTGGTAAGAGAACCTCAAGAATGAATTCCAGTACCATCTTGAAAGTGTGAGAGGATAATGTGGATTATGTTTATATGGTATTATTGTTTTTAATAACTGGAAATTTTAAAAATGAGTTTCATATCCCAAAATATAGACAGATCACTAAAAAAGTTATTATCATCAGATATTTTTTTCGTCTATTGAATTGAACTGCGATCATAATCAATGAAGATCGTGTCGCGGAGCTATAAAAGAAGAAAGGAACAAGTGAGTTTTGAGTCGGATTTACAGAAGGAGATCTTCTAATTGGCAATACTGTTTTCTGTGACACCCGATTTGAAATTTCTCGGTTGTTTTGGGGTAAGTTTGTTTTGACAATTCATAATGAATTGATTCGCACCAGAGCAACGTTTGCAAATAATTTAAATTTATTTTAACCCTCTGCAACTGACATCCTCCAACTTTAACAATATACCCGACATGGGGTCTAGCAGACCTCACTTTTAAACTGATTTCCTATGATGAAGTTTCTGACTGTAACTTTCTTGACATTATTCCATATAACAGCAAATACACTGAGGCACATTCGTTTAGACGCAATATACCTTTTTTTAAAAACTTATCGTAAAGTACACACAAAATATATTTAAAATAAATTTTTTTATTTATGTTAAAGAACAATATTTCTTTTGCAAAATACTGATAAAAAATTTAATGTTAACATAAAGTAATATTTTATATTAATTAACTTAAAATATAACTCCCGAAGCAATTGGCATATTCGTTTAGACGCACTTAAATTAGAGCTTGAATAATAACAATTTAGTAATAAGTATGCCCACCATTTTTTTGGATAACCTCAAATATCCTATTAGGCATTGAATAAATAAGTTTTTGAAGAATTTTCCCTTGAATTGAAGTCCAAACTTCCTTAATCTTAAACTTCAACTCTGTAACAGTAGAAAATGGAGTTCCTTTCGCTTTTTCGGCGTAAACTTCCCGTGCCATAATACCCCATAGATTTTCTATGGAGTTTAGATCGGGGCTACATGCAGGCCATTCCATAATGTTGATTTCTCGCTGCTCAAACCAAGCCATGGATGTCTTAGAGACATGAATGGACGCATTGTCCTGTTGGAAAATGACACTGTCGTCCATTTTATCTTCGATAAATTGAATAAGAACATCGTCTAACATCTCAATGTACACTTCCGAATTCATTCGGGCAGGAATGAAACACAGAGTTGACTTTCCTTCAATGGAAAAGGCAGCCCAGACCATCAGACTTCCGCCTCCAAAGTTTCTTTTTGATTTGGGGATACTTGCATTGCGGATATCGTGCCAATAGCAGCTATAACAGTCTGGGCCATCCAAATTAAATTTTTTTTCGTCGGAAAAAATAACTTTTTCCCATTCGGAAGTCCAGTGCATATGCTTTTTAGCAAAATTTAAGCGTGCCTTTTTATGGTGTTCTTTGAGCATTGGTTTGCGCGCTGGTTTCTTCCAAACAACATTGGGTGTTGTACGTAGAACATGGGCAACATGTTTTTTCGTTACTGGTAAACATAACTTAGATTGTATTTGTGTTGAATTTAATTTATTTTTAGTAGCCTCCTCTCGAATCAAATTTTTTTGACGATTTGTCAGCTTTTGGTTACCTTTTGTTGGTTTCTTAATTCCATAACAAGCTCCTTTTTTTAAGAAATTTCTTACAACTTTATCAGAACGCGAAATTCTTCGGCTAATTTCACGAATGGAACACCCCTGATCTTTAAAAAAATGTATTTGAATTTTTTCTTGATCGGTCAAGTAAACTCCACGTGGCATTTTTTTAATGTTCACCTAAAATAACGAATATTAATTATTTTTCAAAATTTTTTTGAAAAAAACAGAAGCAATCTTACTTATTTAATGTTTATAAAAAAAAAATCTTTTATTTTGTTATTTACTTCCTCTCAAAAATAAAATTTTTTCCACTGCGGCTATACGAATATGCTCCTCCCATGAAGCGCGTTTACAGTCGTACTAAATTTTTACAAAAACAAAACAAAAACGGTAAACAACCGTTACTTATTTTAAAAACAGACATGCTGCTTGTTACTTTAGTACCACGGTTGCACAGAGCTATGCCTTTTATTTACACATATTGAATAATTAGTGGAATAAAAGTAGTGCGGCTAAACGAATATGCCTGAGTGTAGTTATTAGGCTAACATAAGAATAAAATTTGAAATAAAATACTTTTTTTTTTTAGACTTTTATGTTTGTACGCACGAAGTTTTGATTTTCGGTGTCTGTCAGACTACGAAGTCAGCTGCAGAGGGTTAAACTTGGTTCACAATTACTTTTGAAAATTTTGTTCACACTGTTGGTTAAATGGCTAAGTGAATAAACATAACTGCCGCATTTAAGAAATGATAATCCACAAGCCTTTCTCGATACAGCATAACATCCAGAAAAACTTACCGTTTTGTGGGCTTTATGGACCGGTGCAATCATTGGTTTATTTCTTTAAAAATAATGATGGTCAGAATTTTACACTCCACGGGGAGCGGTGCATAGACATGATTTCTAAATTTTTCGTACCTCAATTATAAAGCATTAATGTTGCAGACTTGTGGTTTCAACAGGACGACGCACAGTGTGACGAGCCCATATAGCGAGTGGACAAAAATAGAGGGAGTTATCCTAGAATCATGAAATTTTGTAAAAGTGAGTTTTACGATGAAAGAATTAAATTTCGTTCGAATTGAATGAATGGCACGCCTACCTCCCATATAGCCGAAATGGGTAATATTAAATAGTTCCCTAAGCTATTATCCTAGATCAATAAAATTTGGTACACATTGTTTGTTTAGAGTTATAAACAGCTGGTGTGAAAATGAACTAAATCGGTTCACTAGTATGACCAACTCCCTTATAACTGAAATCGGTAATCAGGTATATTTACACAAAAAATTACCCCAGATCATTTAAATTTACTACACATAGTTCATTTGTAGCTATAAATAGCTGGTGTGAAAATTAACCAAATCGGCACACTAGCACACCCACCTCCTATATAACATATTTTCCAGTATGAACGTGAAGGGCATTTTAACGAAAACAAGATTCAGATAAATTGCCATTACTCCTTTTTTTTTGGCTTTTTTGTTGATAAAGTGTTTTATTTGAAAGTTTTATTTAACAAATTAATGTTTTTTTTAAGTTTGAGAAAATTTTTTTTTTATTTTTTCATATAAAATTGCTTATTTTCGACAAAACATGCTTCATAAAAGTGGGCGTAAAGTCATTATTATTGAGTTTTGGCAAACCAAGTTTTGGGAACGTATTAAAAAAGTGTTGATATTACATATATTAAAGTTTAAAAAAAAAACAAAAATGCATTTTTTATTTTATTGCGTTTTGAACTTTGTTAAAAATTTGTTATTTTTTTCATATAAAATTGCTCATTTTCGCCAAAACATGCTCCAAAAAGTGGGCATAAAGTCCTTATTATTGAATTTCGGCAAGCCAAATTTTGGATACATATTGAGAAAATGTTGATATTACACGACCTAAAATTAAAAAAAAAAATGGTTTTTTTATTTTATTGTGTTTTGAAATTTGTGAAAAAGTTGTTATTTTTTCATACAAAATTGCTCATTTTCGCTAAAACATGCTCCAGAAAAGTGAGCATAAAGTCCTTATTATTGAGTTTCAGCAAACCAAATTTTGGAAACATGTTGAAAAAGTGTTGATATTCGACATGCTAAAAATAAAAAAGAACAAAAATGCTTTTTGTTTTTTTGTTATTGCTTTTCAAAGTTTTAGTTTTTTTTTTTAGATTTCTAGATCCTGCCCTTAGTTATACAAAAATTTTTTTATATTTGCTTATAAATAAAAAATGTTTGTTAAAACACATAAAATATATATATATTAATTTTTTTGCATATTTTTTATACTAAAATTTACGCCTTATTAAGATATATACAGTGTCAAATTGTAAAAAAAAATAACTTCATCATCTTTTCAAGTAAACTTTTAAAGAGTGGCATGTCCGTAATTGAAAAGATATCGGAAAGTCCTCTTTCATGAAGAATATTAATACTCTAAGCTATTATTCTGCATATTTAGATTTATAAATTTATAACTTTTTTTTTGAGCTATTTTTGTCCGCACTCGTTACACTGTGCGACGCCACATGCCACACAGCGTGCGATACAATTAATTTACTGAAAGAAACATTTGACAAACGAATAATTTTACAAAAAAGACCTGAGAACTGACCACCGCGTTCTTTAGGGATAAATAAAGTCGCTTGTCTACGCCGATAAGCCAGTAACAATTGAGCACTTGGAAGCCAACATTCGAAGCGTAATTGCCGAAATACAGCCTGCGTAATTGCCAATTTACTGCGAAGAGTATGTAAAAATTGGTTCTCCAGATTATGCTATGTACGCGTCAGTCGCGCTAGCCACATTTCCGAAATTATATTCAAACATGAATGTTGAAAAGAAAATCTTTAAAATAAAGTTTATTTTCATTCATTTTAAAAACATTTTTTGTGTTTTATGTCAATTAAATTTGTGTTTCTCCGCCTCTAAAAAAAATAAAACATTAATTTTACAATTTGAATTCTTGCGGTTTTAGTAAATTTTAAGGGTAATTTTCAGAAGAGTTTTACTTGGAATTTCCAAACTTTGAATGAGATTTTCTGGAAATAACGCTTTACACATTTTTCACTTTGATTGCATCTGCCCACTTTCCCTGCTTATCTACCACGCCATTTTTCAAAGGCAGATTTGATTAAATAACTTCATAATAAACAATAAAATTTGGATTTATTTGCTGACTAAAGACTTGCTTAAAATTATTTATTTAACAAAAAACAAAAAACATAAACACTTCGTCTTCAAAGTCCTTTCATGCATTATGAGCAACTATACCAGACCTCTGAGTAACAACATAAGATTTGATTTCTGAGTTTACTCCCCGAAATAAAATATAGGGACACATATTTTATCAGTTCGAATTTTATCAGTTTGAGACTTAAAGGATTCCATATTATTTTAATATATTAATATTAGGTTATATTAAGTCATATTAAAAAAAAAACAAGTTTAATAAAAACATGAAAATATGAAATCCCATTTAACCGTGAAGATTTTTCTGTGCATACCTACTCAAGTGTTAACAGAAAATCAACCGTAAGCTTTTAGGCAGTCATTTGTGCAGAAATAGAGCCTTAAGAAAAATTATTATTATACGGCATGGCATAGTTTCTGCCACACTTTCAACTAAAATGATTCTTAAGCAAAATTAAATAAACAAAAGTTTAAAAATACTTTAACCAATGCAAGGTCAGTCAGAACGAATCCTTTAGAGAATGTCATCCCAAATCAAATTATTTTCTATACCTTTCTAAAGCAAACTACATTTAAGTGTAGCCCTTTTTTAGTATAAGCGGCATACATACATAGATTCAAGACAGTCAGCTTATATTGCATGATAGGCACAGCCAAGCCTAAACAAACTTTACAAAATAGGGTTCATTCATAGACACAGAAAAAAGGGTTTTTTTTTATGAAATAGTAAAGAAAGCCTGGGTCCATTTCCAATGTTGTTTATGCTCACCGAGCAAAAGTGCTACAACTATTTGATATGCTTTGAAATCCTTAAGTAGAATGGTTTTATTTAACAATTTTGAATTGCAAACCACCTAACCGCAATTCAAATCAAGTGCTTTCAAGGACTGTGAAATAAACTTTAAAAGTTTGCTTCACAGCCATTTTGAAGAAATCAAATAAAACCTTCAGGAAGCACAAAGTAATTGTAACTACTTCTGAAAAAGGTTAAGAACAACATTAGGTGCTAGAAAATATTATTGTAAGGCATCTATAAATAAGAAGAACAAGCATTCGTAAAATACGAGAAAGCGCCTTTATGGCCAACCAATGCAGCACTGTACCACTTTTGCTTTACTTTTTGTTGGTTCGTTTTGAAGATCCACTTGCGCCTTGAAACCACACACAACAATCACCATTAACACAAACACAACGTTCAGAATCAACTCTGCAGTAATGACCCGGTAGGAAAAAGCAAGACAGAATTTGAGGTTTGACCAGTCCGTAAAAGATATTAGCGCGATTAAATGAGAAGTAAATTTCTATAAAAAAAATTCAGGATATTTGTACATTTTCAGGTAACTTCTACACGATTTTCAAAAAGAGTATTATTAGAAAATCTTTAATTTACATTCAATAAAGATGAATAAAAAATTTAATTTGAAATTCAGAAAATATCAATTGAAGTTCCGGAATTTGAACCCATTTTTTATTTGAACATAAGAACAGACAAATTTCAAATTAGGAATTCTAATTAAAATTAAAAAAATTAAAATAAAAAAATTATTTGAAATTTTAATAAAAAATTTATTTCAGAAAACATCAGTTGAAACTCAAAAATTTCAATTTTTGTCATAAAGAGTTTATAAAAAAACAAAATAAATAACTGGCCATTTCAGCCCTTGAAAGGACTTTGACCTAGCTTCTTATGATCAATTGTGTTGTGCGTGTTATTAAGTTTGTACACAATTGACCGAGAACCGGACCCACAGGTTTAACGCCGACTCCGAACGGCGATGAACGGAATGTTCTTGTTCTCAAGAAGCTTTACATGGTATTTTGATTACTCTCTGACGTTTGCCATTGTCTGCAGAGAGGTGGTGGAGGTATAGAAAAATTATTTTAACTCAAATAATTTTCTGTCGCTGCTGGGGTTCGAACCCAGGTCTCCAGGTTCGTTGACATAGAGGCCACGCACTTTAGCCAACTACGCCACGGATGCCATAAAGAGTTTATAAGGGATAAAAATGGATGATGTGCAAGAAAAGTCACATTTAAAAATTTTTTATTATCAAAAAATGCCTAGCAGGCATGTTCTACATGGCTTATAACAGCGTGTGAAAGTCAAAAAGTTCTGTATAACTCGGGTATAACTAGGTACAATCATTGACATTTATTTTAGCTTTAACTTCATCATCATAGTACATTTCAAATATTACAGTTGTTGTTAATTTACGTTTGGAAGTGAAACGACTGTGGAAAACTCAAATACATTTTGAGGAATTACTTCATTTTGCTCCAAAAAGTCACGGCGGGGTTTAACTGGAGTAAAAAAGCTCAAGTCTGTGTTAGATAACACGGGCGCATAGGTCAGACGTAGAATACGTTAGTCATTAACAGCCTTATTCAATAGATTTCCTTAAACAACCTTTAAACGATTGTTAAGTTACGCACTGTTTAAGGCTTTACGCAGCTTCTATGCAACCTTGCTAACATTGTTATTCATAAACATTTTTTCATTTTCTGCTTATGATTGTAAGGTTTGTGTCTGAACTATAGAAAATCTCTACAAAAGTTAAGAATTCCTATGGATTTACAATGGCCGCCGCATAAAAAAATGCTGCAAAGGGCGCATATGGAGCATGTCTTTGATATTAAAAGAAAAGACAAACAAAAATCATGGTTGTATTTACGTACCTTTAAACGCCAATTTCGGCCTTTAAGTTACGCAGCTCTTAAACAACTACGAAAAATGTTTATGAATAACGTTTTCTTGTTTAAAGCCCGTTTAAAGTTACGCTGCCTCTAAAATGTGTTTATGAATAAGGCTGTAAGACATTGAGGATGTCTTAAAGACGTGGCCAACTGGGTAAGCACAATTTTGTTTCTGCTTTTTTTGATCTGCTTCGCTTATCAATGTTAAGTATGTACACATCGTTCGCTACTTGGTCATTATACTTCTTCTCTTTCTCACACTGGTTCTGTGATGAACACACAGATAATCGTACTGCTCTTACACATGTCGTTATAATACATAAAATACAAAGCATATGAAAATTAATACAAAATTTGAAGGAGTTAAATTTTGATTTACTTATAGAATCAAAAAAATTATATGTAGCAATATGATTATTTAAATACAAATCAAAAGAAGACATATTAAATATGTTTCGATCATACTTGAATTTTCTTCAATGCATGCATAAAGTATTAAAAACTTATAATGAAAGTGACAAACATTTTCTCAAAATTTTGTGCTCCAGATTAACACCTCCGTATTCTACGTTAAAAGTTTCTAGTATTAAAAGAGGGGCTGTGAATTCCAAAAATAGATCTTACAATTTAGGGTGACAAGGAGCTTTGACACTCACAATAACAAGACTAGTCAATGGGTGCCCAATTTCCTTTTTGTTTTTCAGCACACTTCGAACTCATTTAATTCGAACGTATTGGCATGAAAGGCGCCAGTGCATTTTTAATATCCCACAAGTGTCAATTTGGCCTATGAGGTGAATATAATGAATGATTTCCTGAATTTTAGATTAAATTTTTTAATTAAAACTGATTCTTTCTAAGTTGGAATCGATATTTGTAAACTCTCACTCTTATTGCGACAGGTGTATTTGAATTTTGTTACGGCGCGTCGTCTGTAACGCACATAAAGAGTCTTGGCAAGTATAGAAATGTATTTATATTCTTGATCCACATCACCACCTGAGTCGATTCATCTCTGTTAGTTTGTCTGCCATACGATAAAAGCCGTAATTATGAAGCTATTCTGTTGAAATTTAATATTTTAGCTATTGAATTTGATTTTTAAGATTGAAAATGAGCCACCTCAACTTAAAACCATGCCTCAAAACGTTAAACATCATCAAAACGTTAAAATCTCTAAAAATTTCGCAAAAATGTTTCTTATGTCTTGACATAAGCTTTGATTTTTATTTTGCACCCCAAATTTCACCAAACTCCACCCAAATTCCATACAAAGTAGGTAAATAATAAAATCTTCAAGAAGGAGTGACGTCATCAAAATAACAAAACCTTCATAAAGTCCACGAAAACAAAGGACCCGGCACGTTTTGTATGGGAAGTGGCCCTTGGTGAAATTTTCTGAAATTGATATACAGTGAGCGTCAAAACAAAGTGTACATCATTTGTTTTAATACTTTTTACTCTATTTCAATATTTTAAAAATCAATTTTATAAAAAATTTTTGTATTTTTGGAATTAATAATTTATGCTCTGTGACGACTAAAATATCGCTGGCGTGATCTTGCTCAGAGTCAAGTAGCGGATCACATAAGGAAATAACAGAAGGCAAATTGCTGGGCAAATATGGAAACAAATTCTGATGAAAGACAACAACAAGGCTGCACCGTACGGGACTTCGGTTACGGGAAAATCAGCCCAGAACTTTCGATTGCGGTACCTTGTTTATCACAAACAACAAGAAGACGATGGTATAAATAGGCCGCAATCGAAATCAAGAGTACAGAATGTATTATACATTAAAAGTGCGCAGAGTGCAAGTGATCAAAATTATCTAAACAAATAATAAAACAGTGAAGCAGAGAGTGCAATTGGACCGAAAAAGTATTTGAGTAAAATACGCCGACCGAAGAAAAGAGTGGAAAGTGGCAAAGACAGAGGAGGTGAGAAATTGTGAGAAGTGAAATATTTTTTTATTAAGAGCAGAGTCGTTGGCTTGTAGGCCCACCTGCAAAGACAATAGATAGACATTTCGGTGGCTTGTAGGCCCACTTGTCTATCCAACGGAAAAAGCAGAGTCGTTGGCTTGTAGGCCCACCTGCAAAGACAATAGATAGACATTTCGGTGGCTTGTAGGCCCACTTGTCTATCCAACGGAGAAAGCAGAGTCGTTGGCGTGTAGGCCCACCTGCAAACGTAATAGATAAACATTTCGGTGGCTTGTAGGCCCACTTGTTTATCCAACGGCAAGAGCAGCGTCGGTGGCTTGTAGGCCCCCCTGCAGTAGCAGTAGACAGAGTCGGTGGCTTGTAGGCCCACCTGTCTTCACATTTTTGTTAGCAGCGTCCGTGGCTTGTATGCCCGCCTGCTCAAACCAGAACATTGTCCGTGGCTTGTAAGCCCGCGTGTTCGCATTTTTTCATCGAGTGACAGTGCTGCGGCTTGTAGGCCCGCCTGTTAAGCCGAGACGCAGACGTGAAGACCTGGAGGAATAAGGCCCATTAAATCAACAATACAAATTTATAAATTCAGATATCTTATAGTGTATTAAAGATAAAGGTCAAAAATTCAATAAAGATCGATTGTTAAAAAAAAAACCCAAGTGTAATTTCTTGTAAGAACCCTGGAAACCCGCTGAGCTTACCCCAGCAAACAAAAGAACCAGCGGAGGTTCGTTACAGCTCTTATTATATTATTTTACAACAAATTTTCAATACTTTTTAATACTTATCAAATACTTTTTACTTAAACGGCTTTCAGCGAGTCCTTGCTGGATATCATCCTCTTTCTTATTTGTCTATCCAGCTGTTCCCACAAATATTCTATCGGGTTGAGGTCTGGTGATTGTGGAGGCTGATCCAGCTGTTTTGGAGTTTTACACAGCAACCATTCCTTCACTACCTTGGCTGTATGTTTCGGATCGTTTTCCTGCTGAAACATCTAAAAGCGATCCAGTCCTAATTTGTTAACACTGGCCGGCAAAGGTTTATTTAAAATATTAACATAATCGAATTTATTTATTGTACTGACAATAAACGTTTAATTTTCTACTCCGATCGTGTGCGTCATACACTCGCACACGATCAACGTGCCCCCACCATGCTTTATTGTAGAAATAATATTTTGCTCCTTGAACTCCTGAGTTTTGCTTCTCCATATTTTTTTTTAGATTTTTTTCTTTCCAAAAATTTGGAATGTGCTTTCGTTACTGAAAACTATGTTTTTCCAAAATTAAATTTCATACTTCTTAGCAAAATCCATGCGTAGCCTTTGATTTTTTCTGATATAAACGGCTTTTTTCGAGGGACTCTTCCAAATAGACCATTTGCATTAATGCACGTCTTATTGTACTGGCACTAACGTTGGGTCCTGATGATACGAAAAGATCATCCGCTATTTTCACTGCGCTTGTAGTTGGATATTTTCACACTATTCTGAATACAAATCGTATTGCTGTTTCACAGAGTTGTTTTGGCCTACCAGCACATGGTCGATTTTCTAGCGCTCCAAATTTTTTGTATTTGTTGTTTTTCTTGATGGTATTATGATCTCTATCAAAAATTTAAGCTATTTTGCGAAGTGATTTTCCTGTTTTATGGAATTTTATGACTAATTCCCGGGATTCAATAGAAGTTTAACTACGCATTTTAAAAAAGTTTTCATACAACTTACTTCCTCACTTTACCAAAGCCGAATGATGCAGAAACATTAACTAACATCCTAATTTACCAATTTGAGAGAGATACCGTTACATTTGTTTTAAATATTTGAAATTGCTAAGCTTTCTATGCAGGTGTACACTTTGTTTTGACGCTTTAAATACGGACTTTTTTTTTTGTTTTTATTAAATATTTTGTTTTTGTGGTAAATTATTTGCAAGACTTTATAACGGGTTTTCCAATAAGAGGTGTTATTTTGGTATTCAAAGAAAAATGCCATTTTTTGAGATAAATGCTCGGATGTTTATTTCATAATAAAGAGGAATTAATGCCGTTAATAATGAAAAACAACATCAGCCAAATGGCCACCACGACCACGCTTACAGGACATCCTTTTCATGAAATTTTCCATAACCAAATCGCAAAGTGGCACACGTTGAGGCTGGAGAGGCTTCTCAACAATAACTCTTGGGTTTTCCGAGCCCCAGATGCGACAATTTTGCTTGTTGACGTAGCCACCAAGGTGGAAATGGGCCTCATCAGTCAAGATGATTTTTCGATGGAATTCCGGATCATTTTCATGCATTTCAAGGACCCAATCAGCAAAGACACGACGTTGTTGATGATCGGTCTGCAAGATTTTCACCATTTTTGTAGTGAATTTTGATAATTTCAGTGCGTTGTTGAAGCCTGTATCGTTCCATTTTTAGTAATGGCGTCTTACACAGACTTATATTTTGGGACGAAGACTTGTATGTGGTATAACTCGTGTACAAAAAAAAGTGTATACTTTGTTTTGACGCTCACTGTATGTTATTCTATTCAAGCTCCTGATCAAAAGTCTCAATGTGCACAAAGTTGAATAATGGACAGATTTCGAGTGAGATATGTCGGACCTCCACTGTAGAAATCGTTGGCTCTAGAGTGACTCCTGGCTTTATGTTTTTGACTAAATAACATAAGTGACGTTATCAAAACGTTTAAATGCCTTAAAATTCCAAAAAAACCAACATAGCCACTGGAAATTTTGCTCATAATCGTTGATTTTTAATATGCACACTGCGCTTGAAATTTAATGAAATTACATGAAAACCACTCTTACTCCTATGCAAAGTGACGTCATCAAAATAATAAAACTATCATTAATCCGAATACATGATACTAGAACACGGCTGTGGGGTCTTTTATCTTCTTCTTAGCCGAATATAATTTCTTATTAGTTTAAATTTCAATCGATGTTTATTGCATTTCTGTTGATGTTTTCTTAATTTTTACTCTTTGCGGCATTTAGGGATTGTGAGCATCCCAAAAATTTCTTTGACTTAAAAAATGGTTTCTTAAACTAAATGTCAAATTTCATAACAGGGGTTATTTTGTCGAAAAAAATTCATTACAGTCTGTAAACACACATTGTATTTGACAGGTTTTTGGGGTCACAGATCACGAATGTGAAGTCAGAATTTCAAAATATTCAAATTCAATATTTATTATTTCCCCATTTCAAATTAAATTCCTGAATTTCAATTGATATTTTTTATTTATTTAAGTTCCAATTTCTGGATTTTAATAGATTATTTCCTACCTACATTCTTCTTCTTATATAAAGGTATGAGCAAAACATTTAAGATCTCCAAAATAATTCTCTAAATTAGAACAATGTTTACTACTTCTAAAATTTCAATTTCAATCTAGAAAGTAAATGATAGAAATCTTTGGTGTGTGATACAAATCCATAAGCATATTATTCCTACTGGGCTATTTAAAACCCTTACGCTCATGTGTAAGTATGTCAGGCAGTAAATGTGGCACACGCGTGTGCCTGCTGAAGTGTGTTTCACTTTTTGTGTTATTGTTAACCACATAAAAGCGATCAAAGTTCAAAACGTGCACAAAATCAATAAGGATGCCTGTGACATTTTTAGTAATTCTTTTTTTTCCACTTCTTCTGTGGCTTAGTCGTATCATTTAATGGCGTAGAAAATATTTCTTAAATCAAATTATTTATGCATGTCATTCGAATGCTAGCGCCATGCTGAAATTTAATCCTTAAGAAAAAAGGAGGGTAGAGAAAGCATTAATTGAATGATTCAGTTCGACTATTGATCAGAGAAGAAAAAATTCTCATTTTTCTTTTTCTTTGAAGATGACATTATATTTCATAAGAAATTGAGAATAACTTTAATGAGTAGACTTCTTTGGTTTTTAAATTCACATCTTTGGAATTGGATTTGAAGCGTCGTTTTTAATGAAAACTCAAAAAATGCCAAGTTAAATGCAAAGGAGCAAACAATTTTTTTTAATCTAATATGATTTGCTATGCCACACAAAGAAGGTAGAGAAGAGTATCGTAAGTGAATGCCTTTAAGTGATATTATATTTTGACTCTCTCTTGTTACTCCGTTTTACTTTCATACGGTATATATTCGGCTTGCATCTTTTGTCCCATGATTCCCCAGATATTTTCAAATGGGCTTGTGTCAATGGATCAGGCGCGGATCAGGCCGACCAATTTACTTAACCCATTAACGCCTAAAAGGAAACTGTAGGTAAAAAATAGCTTTAATTGATTTTTATTAATTTATTACTGACTAAATGAAAGGGATTCCATAAAAAAACTTAAAATTCATTGCTCACTTTTGAGAAAAAAGGGTGTCCCTACATGGGGACAATGGGCAGATTAATTATGAAATTGCCCAAAGCAGCTTCGTTCAACACAAAGTGTTTTTGTGCATAATTAACATCTCCAGCGACACTTTGCATGACAAACAACATATCGTAATTGATTTGATATGCGTTCCGGGTTATGGCCGTTGTTTTTCCGATCGTCACTAACTACTACGGACGAGGAATTGCGATGTCATGATGTTGTAGGTTGTAAATATTCCCGAGTAATGCTTCGTCTGAACGATAACTGGTCCATCGGTGGATTATTTTCAGCTTTACACCTTATAACATGCAACCTTCACGCGTTCTAACTGCCAAATCTAATAGATACGTAAATATAGGGCACCACCACTTTTTCCCTGTTATAAATTCTCTATAGTGGCTAATGGATTGATCCATTTGATCTACACCTCCCATACCCTGGTTGTAATTGATGAAGAGTCTTGGTATTTGGAAGTCCACCTTTTGCCTTCGATCCTTGCACCATCGTTTCACTTTTCCTAGTGGATTTCATTATTTTTGTCAAATCGATAATCATATTCTGCTCTCACTCTTTTCCTTAATTTCTATGACGGGTATAAGTGGACATTTTTTTGTTCTGTTATCTCGTATTGTGCCAGTGGTTCTATATCCCAAACGTTTCAATTCACACAACAAATGGTAGTATGTAAAGAAGTTGTCAAAATATACGATGTGTTCCTTTGGAACTAGAGGCATTTTTGCAAGCAGAGATTTAACAACTCGTTCGCCTAAAGGGTCAGTGGTTACTTCTGTAGTTTTACCACAATAAACTTCAAAAGCGTAGCAGTATCCATCTGAACTTCTTGCTGCCCAGTTCTTATATCTAACCGAGCGTTTCCACCGCCCGAACGAACGAAGATTTCTTCGTTCGTTCAGGCAGTGTAAACAGTTTGGTCCGAACCAAGGTTCGGAACATTGGTTTTTACAAAATGCTCGCGAGCGCTATTCGCGCAGTGTAAACACTTTTCCAGCACGAACGAACGAAGATTTCTTCGTTCGCTCTGATCGGCCGACGCTCGATCTTTTTGGGCGAATCCAGTGCTTATTTGTGCATAGGTACTAGATTTGTTGAAATGGTAGTTAATAACGTAGGAAAAACAAAAAAGAAAGAAAATATATTGAAAATTTAACGCAAAAGAACTTTCTTTTACTTTGTTATATTATTAGCACTTTATATAATCAAATTATTTACATAATATTCTTTATATAATAAATTCTTGTGTTTATAATCCTAACAGATGCTGCAGTCTTGAACCTTTTTTTAGTGATTTGTACAGACGTGTTATTGATTTTGATTCCTTTATAGTATGTGGTGACTTTAATGTAAACCTTCTTAACAAGGATAACATATCTGATAGCTTTATTGACAGAGTTAAGGCTGCTGGAATGTCAGTTGTAAATTCATCATATCCAACTCGATTTGCTCCAAATGTGACTCCTAGTCTAATCGATATAGTTATTGTTTCAGATGTTAGTTTACTTTCGCTTTTTGATCAAATTTCCTTTATATCGGACCATGATCTGCTTTTCTGTTCTATTAATTTTTATACATGTTGTGATTCGTCCTCTATGTCAGTATCGTATCGCGACTACAAGTCCATTGATTTTGAATTATTGTATGGTTATCTCTCTCAAATTTGTTGGGACGATTGTTTGTCTTGTGTGTCAGTTGATGATAAACTGAATGTTCTTACATCGCATGTACGAAATGCTTTTGAGAATTTTGTGCCTCTTCGTGCCGTGACTGTTGTGAATAAGACTTGCCCGTGGTATACCTCGCACGTTAAAGCAGCCATTATGAAGAGAAATAAACTTTATGGTAAATGGAAGAAACACCGCATTGATGAAAATTGGAGATTGTTCAAGCTTGCCCGCAATGAAGCCGTTTCTGTAATTAGACAGTCTAAGAAACAATTCTTTCGTAGAAAACTCGACAGCTCACTTTCTTCCAAAGATCTCTGGAAAAATATTCGTAAGCTCGTTGTATGTAGTAAAGGTAATAATCAGTGCGATGTTGATCCAAATGATCTGAATGACTTTTTTCTTACGAATACCTAATTAGGCAATAACACATTTCAATGTAATGTGCATCGGTTCAATGAACTAGACCAATTTTCATTTTCTAATGTTAACATAAATGACGTTACCAAGTCTATCATGAGCATCAAATCAAATGCTGTTGGATATGATGGCATTCCTTTACAATTTATAAAGATAATCTTACCCTACATAATTAAACCGTTAACTCATGTTATCAACCATTGTTTCACAACTTCGCGTTTCCCTGAATCATGGAAAATTGCGACTGTCATTCCAATCGCTAAAGTTGCAAACGCTTCTGCTATGAAAGAGTATAGACCAATCAGCATTCTATCTACATTTTCTAAAGTATGTGAATCCCTCATGGCCAAACAAATAAATACTCATCTTGAAACTCATAGCCTTCTATCTCCTTACCAATCTGGTTTCAGAGCTGGGCATAGCTGTGCGACCGCCATGCTTAAAGTCCTTGACGATATCCGCACGTCGTTTGATGCAGGTCATATAACCCCTCTTTGTTTATTGGATTTTTCCAAAGCCTTTGACTGCGTCAATCACTCTATTCTTGTTCAGAAGCTTAAGCTGATTTTTGGCTTCGGTAATGCTGCTGTCAAATTAATTGCCAGTTATCTTGAAGGAAGAAGGCAAAGAGTAATGATTAAAAATAAGTTTTCCGACCTTAAGGATATTGCAACTGGTGTGCCACAGGGATCAATTCTTGGGCCCTTGCTATTTAGTATCTTTATTAATGACATTTTTACCGTGTGCAATGATGTGATGTTGCATGCTTATGCTGACGACATTCAGTTGTATCTGTCAAATCGTATCGGACTACTCGATGACTTGTGTTGCAGGTTGAATGACGATCTTAGTGCAATCTGCAAGTGGGCGTCTGACAATGATCTTTGCCTTAACGCTAGTAAGTCTTATGTTCTACCTATCTCCAAGGAAAAACTTAACAACCTTGAAATCCCACCCATACAATTAAATAATAGATGCTTGGAAGTTGTGAATAAAGTTAAAAATCTAGGCTTTTTTATTAATTCAAAATTGTCATGTTCTGATCACATCAATAGTATAATTAAAAGAATTTATCACACGTTGCGTTGCCTTCGACTATCTGCTAAGTTTACACCTAAAAAATAAAAAAAAAATAAATAACTGGCCATTTCAGCCCTTGAAAGGACTTTGACCTAGCTTCTTATGATCAATTGTGTTGTGCGTGTTATTAAGTTTGTACACAATTGACCGATAAATGGACCTACAGGCTTAACGCCGACTCCGAACGGCGATGAACGAAATGTTCTTATTCTCAAGAAGCTTTACATGGCATTTTTATTACTCTCTGAGGTTTGCCATTGTCTGCAGAGAGGTGGCGGCCGTACAGAAAAATTCAAATAATTTTCTGTCGCTGCTGGGATTCGAACCTGGGTTTCCAAAGTTCGTTGACATAGCGGCCACGCACTTTAACCAACTACGCCACGGACGCCACAAGTTTACACCTATTGAAACTAAAAAGAGACTCGTTATTCAATTAATTGTGCCATTTATTACATTTTCCGAACTAGTATATAGTAATTTAGATTCACACTCAGCGCACAAAATACTTGTTGCCTTTAATGATGCGACTAGATATATTTATGGACTGAGTCGGTTTGAACACATATCTACAATCAGTAAGGGTATTCTGGGGTGTGGCATAATTAGCTATCTGAACGCAAGAAATTGTATCTTTCTGCATAAGCTCATTATTAACAGGACCCCATCATATCTTTTTGAAAAATTGCGCTTCTCTGCCTCAAATCGAACCGGTAATCTCATACTTCCGAAATATAATTGCTTACAATCTAAACGTCTTTTCTTCATCAATGCCATCAAACTATGGAATTCACTACCACTAAATATCAAAAGTATCGTCAGTACGCATAATTTCAGGCAATCTATTATGTTATATTTTTCTAGCAACTAAAACAGTTTTATAAAAGTATTGTAATAGTCTTATGTTCTATTTAATTGTTCTAAACTTGTTATATATTGGATCAATAATAATGAAAAATTAAATTAATAACTATTTATCTAGCTATAAGAATTTAATGTGTCATCTGTTGATTATGTTCTTTTATTTCTATTTTTATTCATATTTTTTATATTTTGTTGTAATCTATTAAATTACTATTTTTAAGTATCTATTATTTTTAATGTTATTAGTTGACTATACATCCCTATGAGTTGTGCTAAGTAAAGATCTTTTTGTATCTTACAGTGCTAATCTTTGTTCAAATAAATACAAAAATAAATACAAAAATACAAATTCTTTATATAAATACTTACATAAAACCTAAACTAAAAGGCATAAAAGTAGTAAAAATTAATCAAATTTAGTACGTTTGCATAAACAAAAATTGATCAACGCTGATGCTCGCAAGCATTGAATTTAAGTGTTTCCACTGCACGAACGAACAAGATGGCGACTTACCAATGTTCGCAACTTGTGTTCGTGCGGTGGAAACAGTTGGACCGAACGAAGAATTCATCGCGACGATTTGTTCGCGATGATTTCTTCGTTCGTTCGGGCGGTGGAAACGCTCGGTAAGCCGCACTGGCTTTCCCATAATGAACTGCTTCGCAGAATGGCGCCCAAAATATTTTATCATGGATTCGTCTACTGACAAGTTTTCGTGGAGACTTGACATGAATTTCTATGAATTAGATTACAAAGAGGTCTCATTTTGAACATTTTATCAGTCGAACTTATGGTTTTTCTGTTATCGGCGAAGTGCAAGTTTTTCTTTATTTTTAAAAATCTATTTCGTCTCATTGTACTTGCGACCAAAGGAACCCCAAGGTCTTCATCCAAACTCCAATATGCTCGCTCTGTAGGTAGATGGTTATAACCACTCAACAATAACATTCCCAGAAAACGTTTAACTCTTCCCGGTCAAGATTGAAGTTATGTTTGTTGTTTTGATTGGCGTGTAAGAAACTGTTTTTGATTATCAAATCAAGAATATCGTTACCAATAATTTTTTCAAACAAAACCACAGGTGTATGCACATTCATAACTTTTCCAAATTCATCCACTCTACTCCTAACTGCACCACTGGAATTATAAGTTGTGCTATAGGTTAGAAAAATATATCTCCATTTAAGAACTCCAAAATCACTTTGATCGACTTTTTTGTGTTTTATATATCTAGACAGTGGCTCATCGTGACTATCATCCCAATCCGAGTTATAACAATAACTCTCATCCTTTGGTGTTGGAACAACTTCAATAGTTCCCGGCACATCATTCGGCATAGTTTCATCTATCAAATCATCTTCATTTCGTTTATCCTCGTCACTTACAACAGCAAGGTTTGGAGGCACGACTAACATATCATAGTTAGCATCAACGTTCTCCATTATGTAATTAACGGCCTCCTCAAGTTGTAAAAATTCATTGTGGCTTTTAAAAATATTCCAATCTGTCATACTGCAGATGTTCAAGAACCTGGTAAATAATAAAAAAAAATATTACTGACCAGCCCATTGTCCCCAACTGGGGACAGTCCTATAAAACCTTACCTTGTAGTCAAATTTTTCACTTCTTGTTTATCTTTATCTTTATCTTTACTATTATATAAAAGGGTTCTCTCGAATTTTTTCGTTCAATCACGGGGTAACCGCTGAACCGATTTTAATAATTCTTTCACTATTCAATTGCTATAATAAGCGACCCTGCTACTGGGTACTATATTTTTGGTAAAACTTTTCATTTAATTATTTAAGAATTTATGTATTTTAATCCATGCTGCCATTCTATAAGCAGCCCAAAATAACAGCAAACAATAGGTTAACTCTTTGTTGAGAGAGAGAGAGAGAGAGATCTCATCAACAACTCATCGCGCTGCCATCTTGAGTGGATAGTTGTACTCTGTTAATTTCTGGTGCAGAGTTGCCATAAGTCCAATATATCATATTTATTTTGATACTCCCAAGCAACGCTGGGAACGGGTGTGCTAGTTTCAAATATAATACGCTTGTTTACACGCAATCGAGATATTATACACCAAGAATTACTAACTTTAAATCACTTGGTATAATTAAAAACAGTGAAACTTTTTTACCAAACACAACCGAATCGATATCGAGATTACAAAACACTAAACATAACACTTGTTTGGCTCTTAGGACCAGGTGTCTTTGTTTATAAATCACACGCAGCAGTCATATGTGTATTTACAATGAAAAACATAACACTATTACTTATAGTTGTCTTTAAACAGGTGTCCTCATATGCAGACAGAGGGCGGTAATGGGTTAATACGCCTTCAGCCATGAAAGCGTCTGATTGCTCTTGTTCATATACGCATCATCTTGCTGGAAAATTGTATTTCTTGTGCCACCGTCTTCTTGAAACCAAATATCGTCCAACTCAAAATCTTCAATCGCAGGCCTAAAAAAGTGTCTTATCTGTTGACGATTACTGTCACACCCTAACCGGTAAAAAAAAATACGGCCCGATGACGCATCCAGCCGATATGCGTACCATACAGTGTTTTTTTGTGATATTTATTGGCCTTTAATTACTAAACAATAAACTAATTTAATGACAATTACAATGGCAGGTATGTTTGGAACATAAGGGACATGCTTAGAATTAAATAAATTTTTTTTAATTTCACTTAGAATTTTCCATAGTTTTTTTAATCTGGTTCCTTTTTGTATCAACCTTGTATCGTTTAGAATATATAGGGTGTCAAATATGTACCTATTTATCAAAATTTTACAAAATTGTTGAAAGTGAAATTTTCTTCGAATTTGAAACCAGCTCTTGGGAAAGTGTTTAAGTACTTTTAAAAAAATTAGTTTTTGTCTAAATAAAGAGTATATAGAATATCGAAACTATTAAACGAAATAGCCGTAGCTTTTATGATAAATTTACAAAAATTACGAATGAAAAAGCATTTTTTTTTATGAATTTTCAAATTTAAGTAAGCTTTTATTAATCGGAATCCATAGGAATCCAGAATGACCTACACCATAAGAAACCCTGATGTATCTAGTTTTATGTGCCATATGATTTTGAGCCGGCCTGATCCGGCCCTTGAACAAAGTCTTGAATTTTATCTAAAAAAACAGTGATTTTTGAGATTTTTCTGTATTTATTTAATGTTTCCTTTAACTGTTTTACCTTATCCTACCTCAAAATAAAAAAATATAGTTACAAAAATCCTTATAAACATTTCTTTTTATATTTTATAAACATATATTGATTATATTTAATAATAAACAAATTTTTTTGTTTACTATTGTTAGTACTCCAAGTTATTATATATTCGGCATGCCTGCCTATATATAAGGTATGCTATAACTTTTTGTTTGTTGCATTCAACATAAAAATAAACAAACATGCATTTTTTTAAAATATACTGTTATTAAATTTTTATTAGGAAATAAATCAACCAAGTCTTGTACCGTTTGCCATGCCACTCAAAAGCAATTTAATATATCGATGAATTGGTTGATATTGAAAGTATGTATGAAATGGGACTTTCACCTCTACATGCAATAATACGGTTCATGGAGCATTGTTTAAAGATTGCATATGAAATTGAATTTCAAAAACTTAAGCAGAATAATTCTGAATGCCCATGATTATCATTAGAAATGAGTTCGTAGCTAAAGAAAAAAAAAATAATTCAAGAGGAGTTTCGAAATATTAGTATACGCGTTGATTTTCCTAAGCAACGCTTTGGAAATGCTAACGATGGCAACACTGCGAAGAGATTCTTTGAAGATGTTGAAACAACAGCAGCAATAACTAATATTAATGCTGATCCTTTGTACTGGTTCAAAAATTCTATAAATTCTCGCCAGGTAATCGATGCTGAAAAATTTGGAAAATTCGCCCTGTAAAATAATCATGGTATAATTATTGTTTTACATAACTTATTTACAAAAAATACTTAAATACCCTTAATTTAAAATTTTAAAAAGGTTAAAAAATATGAAACGTTCTACAGCAAATATTTTAAAAACGGCTTCGTTTATTTTTAAATAATTTTAATTATTAGAGTCAATAGACCTAAAAAATTCAAAAAACTTAATTAAATGTTGAAAAATAACGATTTTAATCCATTTTTCTGATTAGTGAAGTCAGCGAAAATTTTACCCTTACTTGCATGTGTTTACAGTCACTCTGTAAGATCATCATAAGACTTATGATTTTTTTTATTGTAATTATAATTAGTTTAAAAATTAGATATTACAATAAAAAAACTGCATTAAAAAATATTGCCTGGTTCAAAAGTTATAGATTTTTAGACACATAACTGCTCTAAAAAGTGCACTGTGCACCGTGACATCAATTTAACTTGAGGACAAGGCTGTAGCCATCTCTGCGTACACACGCGAGTTCATCCATGCGCTGCGCAAATCGGAATTTTTATCGGCCCATACTAATATGAATACCTAGTTTTCTTCACTTCCCCAAGTTCTTTTCTTCGTTTTTTTGCAAATTAAATTGCACAATTTTAGAACAGCTGTTTTTGACATTTCTCACCACAAAAAAAAAAGTTGCATCTGAACGTGACATTTTATAAGGACATAAGCATACTTTTAGGCATACTTTTAGGCATTTCTTAAATTGTGTTTTGATAAACACAGAAACAAAGTTGAGTTGAGTTGAGTTTCATTCTGGAGAAAATTGTACTGGAGAACTCAAGAGTTTATTTTGCGTTCAATGGCAAAACTCAACTTTGTAATGGAAACTCAAACTAAACTCTCTGTGTATACATGACATAAGGCGATATTGATTTAATTTTTTGTCGAATAACTTTTGCTAAAACCCTAAGGTTAACCTAGAGACATTTCGTTGACGTTCTCTAGTTATCATAGGTATGCCATTGTCTGCAGAAAGGTGACTGCCGATCAAAGAAATTAATTTCAATTAAAAGAATTTTCAAATTGGCATGGAGTGGTTCAAGCACTTTTAACACACTCGGCCACGGCCGTCACTAA
Source organism: Pherbina coryleti (assembly GCA_943735915.1). NCBI lineage: Eukaryota > Metazoa > Arthropoda > Insecta > Diptera > Sciomyzidae > Pherbina > Pherbina coryleti. The sequence continues at coordinate 69,056,820 of OX030951.1, forward strand.
GTGACATTGAAAATACTATTAATTAAGACAATACTATAAAACTATTGAAATATGATAGCGCTTCTCTTAAAATAATTTAAGTAAAGGGTGTTGTTTTGAGCCAGGCCAGTACTTAATTCAAACAATTATATCTTTAAAATGAATTGTCAGATTGCATAGTGCCTGTTTAATTTTTACTAGTTAGTCCTTGCAATTTTATAGTGATACATACAGGCTTCAACAAGGTTACAGAACAATGTTTAAGAAATTTCGTTCCAAAATTCAATGCTCTAAACCAGTGAAGGGCATTTTCGAATTTCCTATTCACACGTGAATAGGCCAGTGATGTGATTCTGATTTAGTAAAAAATCCCGATCACATCCCGATTTAGACCTGTTTATCCCACCAAAATGACACGAAAAACCCTCAAAAAATCCCACCCAAATATTTATACCAATAACAATTTTTTATGCAATTTTTGAAAAGAAATAATGATGCCCACCTGCTGAACAGGCCCACCTACTACTGAACACTGTGAGTTCTGACGTCTATATGATGCGCCAATGTGGAATGTGTCGCAGTAACATCTCATTGAATGTTCACTTTTCATAAATCATTGAGATGAATGCGCATGCTGCTTTAGCCCCACGGCCGTTGAAAAATAAAATATTCGAATAAAACGAAGCTGAGCAAAAATAGTTCATCTCTATTTAGTGAATTTCAGAGTGTTTCGTATCGATAAAAAAAGGTGAATATGAGTAGAATTCTATATGTAATGTTTATTTTTCACAATTCGACAAGCAATCGAACAATATTGAGAAATGGGAAAAAAATATTTCTCTTCATATCATGATGGCGTGGCTGCCCACCTACTGAACAAAACGTTGGTCCACCTTCCGAACAAATTTTCAGAAATCGTGCAAGTAAAAAATTGTCATTTATATGATTGAAAATAGTGTTTGAAATTAGTTAAAATAGTTTTCGTGATTCTCGTCCACGTTCAGATAAAATTTTAGAATGGCGTCGCCTACAAAAAAGTGAAAAGAAGAACAAATATAAATTCTGATGCGATTGCTGTAGCCATCATAGAAATTCAAATCTCTATTGTTGAAAGTTCAGTGAGTCATTGTGAACTATTGATAGAATAAACTTTTTATAAACTCTCAAAAACTAGTGTTTTTACTTCATTTTCTACTTTTTTCAACAATTGGTTTTAGGTGTTCAGTAGCTGGGCCGATTTTTTAAGCAGCTGATTTCAAGACTTTCCTTAGATCGACTGCCAAAATTGCAATTTTTGGAAATTTTAAATTCTGATTAAAATTCTTGTTAGTTATTGAATAAAACTGAGCTTATATTTTTGTTTTTAAATGAGGATCTTATTTTCATTAATTTTAAGCCTGTTGAATATACATATCCCTTTCTTACATATTTAGAATCAATGAAACAGCAATTAAACGAAAAATTTTGAAAGATTACAAAAAAGTGATACCAACCAGTTTTGCTAATTTACACTTTAAAATATTATGATTCAGTAGAAAATCCCACCTTAGCACCTGAAATCCCACACGTTCTCAAATAGGCCAAATATCCCGAAATGAGCCCGAAATCCCACCAAATCACATCACTGGAATAGGTTGCTTTTTGCTGCCGACGCAATGCTATCACACATACGCTATAAGCAACTTCGTGAAATGACGAACAATGAATGAACAATAGCATTCGGACGCACAGTAAGATAAATTCTCTCAGTACAAAGAATGTCAGTTGACGTTCAGCACTCATGAGGACAAGACCTCGCTGCGCAACTTTTTCATTTGACTGTTTCAGGTACACAAAAAAAATGTTTAACGAACAATGGGAATTCGATTATTTTTTTATAGAAAATATAAATGATGAAGAGCTATGTTTAATTTGCGAAGCCATTATTTGTCGTTCTGCAAATATGTATTTGCAAAGTCACTTCTCCATTTGTCATGCAAATTATAATTCTTTTTCAGGTGAAGAAAGGAAACTGAAGCTTTTGGAATTACAAGCTGAATATTTTTTAAAATATATAGCAAATTCTTTCCGTTACACACGATTGCCATTATTTTTTTAAGTTCACAGCCTTAGATATCATAAAACACGCATAAAAATGACTCTTTAATGAATCAGTTGCCATATTGTTTTCAAAGATTTTTTTTCCTTCACAGTGTAAATTGAAGCAGAGCTGCCGCACTCTCTCGGGCACACACACAAGTATGCATGTCTATGTGTTAGTTTGCCCATCACTGCTCTAAACTTATAGAGTACTTCCATAATTTTCATTAACACCCGTCATAATAAACCATTTGAAGCTGCTATTCTCCGAATATTTTATCGAGCAACATTTTCTAAACAAGAATGCAGTCTAACCGAAACTCATAAGAGGAGTGCATAGGAGTGAAATTGTATTCTTAAACTAGTTGCAGACAGGCTCGTGCGCAGGATTTGGTCCTGGGGGGGGGGGGGGGGGGGTTTCCTAAAAAATAAGGAATTATAAATACAAAGAATACTATCAAAAGATTTCAGTTACACATTTTCAGATTATTTTTTAGTATTCCGAGTAAATACAAATACTCTATACAAAACTATTCCTTCAATAAATTAATGCGTCGGGGTACAGAAAAAAAATCGTCCAATAATGCATCTACACGAACTTCAATGTCCCGATAAATATTAAGTGCAGCCAATCCGTTCATTTTTTAACTGGCGTAATGTTGAAAAAGAGCGTTCGTTCGATGATGTCGTTACTGGTAACGCAGCCATTACCAGCAAGATTTGGTGAATATTTGGAAAAGCAGTTGTATTGCAGATGTCAAGAGCTTCAATAGGGCTGTTGATATTTTTATCAAAAATGCGTCTTCGCCAAAGTTTCACTTCATTGATCTATACTTCGAAAGAATCGTCATGCAAAACCGTGGAGTATTTCTCAAATAATTGGTTGCAGGCTTCTTCATCTTGGGTTGAAATTTTTGATATAAAAAGACATCTAAAATTCGATAATATTCCACGGTGCTTAAAAAAACGATTTTCAAGGTGAGTGACGAATAAGTCTAGGTATGTTAGGTAGGTTGAAATTCGATAAAAATCTTCAATTGAATTCGTTTCGATATTACAACGATGAGTTTGACGTGAAGCTTGCCTCGGTTTCCTTACTTCAATATCGTGTTCTTACAGATCTTGCTAACTAACAGAGCTGTGCATCAGTGGAGCGCTGAGAACCACTCCTACTGACGCACTCGATACTATGCTCCATCTAACTCCACTAGATATCCTAACAAAACGAATAGCTGAGTTATAAAATTGTGGCATATTTTAATAAGTTTATTTCTTTTATAATTCTTAAAAAACATATTTTTTAACACACCAACGGGTAGTACATGCAGTATAACGCGTCAAGTTTGGCCAACACTGAACTTAAGACGCTCAAAAGAACTAATATCCCTTAGAAGGGACCAAATAAATATCGTCATAGGCGTTCTAAGAGGACACTGCCTGATTGGAAACCATGCCCGAAGACTGAATATTCCCCATAACGACTTCTGCAGAAGTTGCAGAGATGAGGAGGAGGTTGAATCCACAACACACCTTCTCTGCACATGCCCAGCGCTGGCCAGACAGCGCCATCTCTTCCTAGGTAACTGGTTCTACAGTGATCTAGACGAACTCTCAAAAACTTCGGTCTACCGATTACAAAGCTTCATAAATAGCTCCAACTGGTTCAGATAGAGTGGAAATAATTAACTCCTGGTATCACAACGGGCCAAACTGGCCTAAGTGTGTCTCATAGGAGACAGCCACGTCAACCTAACCTAACCTAACAGATCTATCAAACGTACACTTTAAATGGGTGAGTAATTTCATCAACACAGAGCATAGCAGTTTACGTTAAGCATTCATTAAGCAAGAAAGCGTAGCTCTGCCAACCTCTCAGACACACCTACAAGTATGCAAGTTTATGTATTGGTTTGCCCGACACTGCTTTAAAACTACTTATCCTATAAAATAACGTTACATCAGTTGAGTTACTTTTCAATAGAGTTGCCATGTTTAGTTTAAACTTTGATAGGGAAGCCACAATGATGAAGAATTATGATAAATCATAATAAATATAACTTTGATTCATGGAAATTTTTCATAATCAGATAGTTCTGTGGATTTCAAAAGTATAGTTCGAAACCCTCCTGGGGGGGGGGGGGGGTTTACCCCAAAACCCCCTCGTGAGCACGGGCCTGCTCCTCGCCATGCGACACGTATTATTAAGCCCACACGGAAGGTGATAACGTTAGAAACCAATGATAGACGATTTCAGTATCTTAACACGTTCACTTTCTATGAGTGACTTATTTTTGCTCATATTTGCTCACACGTCTATGAAACATATGTTATACAAGAACATATTCATACTAACTTCAATATATTTATACGAAAAAATAGTTTAGGATATTGGAATTGTTGTAGAACGTAAGACTATGGTTACAACAATTTTTTTTTTGTGTCAGTGTGAGGAAACATTTAGGAATAAGCTTGGACAGTGATCGTGTTAAGGAGGGTTATACCGCTGTAGTTGGAACACATTGTGGCATTGGTTTTTTTGTGACTTGGGCACAGTACACAGAGGTTCCAATCGTTTGTAATACATTCTTCAGACCATATTCTGCAAAGAAGCTCGTGAATACATTTGAATAGAGATTCGAGTCCGTCCTGGAACAGCTCAGCAAGTAGGTCGCCGTTTCCACAGATTTGTTGTTTTTACGCCGAGCTTTATCTGTCAAGACTTCATTATAGTCGTGCAGCAGAGCCTCAGAGCTGTCTCTATACACTCTATTGGAGAGATCGTTGGCGGTAACGCCATTTAACAGGATAAAGAACTGTTTCCTCCGCAACATAGAGTAATCTGGAAAAAGAGAGGGCCTCTCTCTTAACTAAGTAATTGTTTATGGAAGTTAGGACTCAGATTTTCAAAACGGAAAATCTTAAGTGCTGAAAATGATTTCAATATTTAAATAATGCAAGGCGGATATGACTTTACAGTGCTAGCTAAAATTTCACACTAAAAAGCTTTTAAAATTTAACACAAGAAAAAAACATTTTCCTCTTGAAATTAAGTTTTTGCCACCATAACCTTTTGTTTTAACAAGAATATAATATATATCTTAGTTTGATGCACCATAATTTAATTGACTGATTTTCATTTCCAGATGCAAGCTGCGATGAAAGTGACACCATCAGCACAACATCTTCCACGCCAACTGCCACCAATATACCCTACAGCATCTTAACTCGACCGCCACCTATACTTAAGCAACCGCATCACAGTCTGCATCAGCAGCATTTGTCAACAGCACAACAACAACAACAGCAACAGCAACAACAACAGCAACAACAACAACAAAATATAGGACCAGTCATAAAAGAACTACATCGAACGCTGCCACAGCCACCGCGGGGCGCTGGTGTTGGAGTCTTCCATACCAGAGAGACCGCTTTACAACGTATACAACAACAATGCGGATTGACAGCTGGCAGCAAAACGAATTTGGCTGCATTAAGTAATGCGCTGGGGTCATCAATCAACAACATAGCCGGATCAAGTTCAGGACCAGAAGCAGCTTCATTATCATCAAGTAGCAATACACCACCGACAGCTGCAACAACTCAACATGTTGGTGGTGGCAATAACAACAGCTATTGTGTCAACAGTAGCAACAACTACAACAACAAGAATTACAGCAATGGTGACAGCATCAGCGGCAATGGCGGTGGTTTTATGTACAGCACAAATGGTGGCACTTTTGGGAGCGGACGTAATCTCAATAATCTCTATATGGATCTGCATTCGCCAACAGCAACACCGGCACCATCGCCAGTACCGCCACAAAATGGATCAGCATCAACGACAGCAACAGCAACAACAACGACGACGCTAAACAAATTTAATGACTTACTTAGCTGTGGAACGATTGGAACAAGTCGCAGTAATCTCGGAGTAAGTTTCATGTGAATATTGTAAGATGGGTGAAGGGGGAAGAAAATTATATTGGTTCTTAGGGAACAACTTAATTGGGCACTACGGCATTTGTTTTTAATTTGAGAGTTATTTCATATTAGCGAGCTGCACACGAGTGAGTACGAATCGAATAATAGTAATGTGACGAGTCGAGTTTCTTTACTCGTTAACTCGAGTCATACTCGAAATCGAGTCGACTCGAGTCACTTTTAGCTGTGACTCGAGTTGTCAAAAATTAAGCGAGTTTTTTTTGCATTCGTTGTTTTAAAATGATATGCTTCCGAGTTTATGCGAGTTCGTTTGCTTGGCGGTTGCATATGAAAGTATGGTAAAATTCAATAACAAAGCAAGTGTCTGAATAACAAAGGAAGTGTTGAAAAATACAGTTTCAGGTATTCTTCACGATTGCGCAACAAACTTTTGAATGTGTGATGTTGTTGCTATTGCTTTTTGACGTAGAATACGTCGTTCTCGGAGGTAAGTAAGGTGGTTGATAGTGATCAGGTGTCGGTATTTACATTACTTTTTGAGCCTTTGGTGGGCCTAAAGTACTAATCGTACAATGTTGATCTTAGCACTTGTTGGTCTGCTTGATCCTCAATGCGACAAAAATTCATGTTAGAACTGTCTAACTTATATCAATTTTACACAATTACATGAAATATAAAGCCAACATTTGATGTTTTTGTTTGCTTAAACTTGCTACCTATTTATCGACGGCTTCCGGTTTTTTCGACGGCGAAGACAGCGCCATCTAGCGTGAAGACAGAAATCTTATAATTAAAAGAAAGCATACTTTTGGGGGCATGTTGTTTTCAACAGGCTCGCGTAGCCCAGTAATACTGAGTAATTTTGAGGGGCATGCTTTTTTAACAGAATCTGTTATTGAAATGTCAAACGCAGCCAATTAAATATCCGGGCATATTATCGACAGTGAAATTTTGACACATGGGTTGTTGAACTTGATAGCATTGAACAAATTTTTTTTGCTTGTTTAAGTTTTCTACCTATTTATGGACAGTTTCCGGTTTTATCGACAAAAGCATAAAATTTGTATGGGAGCGCCCCTAAGGAGTGGTCGGAGGGAATAGGTGTCAAAGGCAAAAATGTTCCTTTTGCAAAAGTAATGGGGGTTGGTGATACATATTAACCCTCTCCGGCACTCTCTTAAAGGTCATATCCTCAGGTGTATGGAATAAATATTTTTAAAAAAGATGTCATCAAAAGCGAATTGAATAATTCTACGTCTTGTGTTACGACATAGTCGAAACTACTGTATCTTTTTTATCAACAGTTGTAATCTAAACTAATTTCTCAATAGTATTTGGCAGTACTCAAAGAAGTATTCATTTTAATAATTTGTGAAAACATTTTGTCTATGTTATTGTTTTCTATTTATCTTTTCTTATTAAAAAAGCATGACCTTTGTTTTATTTTGAGTAATCATTATTGGCAAATACTTTGTTTTGAAGCTAAGTTGCTCAAAAGTAAAAAAAAAAAAATAATCAAATCGTCAATTTTCATACCGAGTAAAAAATCCCTTACTCGCCTTTGGTTAGCTGATTCGAAATGATGACTTGCTGACTAGCTGACTCGCCAACTCGGGTTTCTACTTGAGTTTAAATTATTCCAACTCGAGTTGAGTTGTCACATCACTATCGAATAAGTACAGATTAGGCCTGTGCGAGTACTTCGAACGGCGAGTAATTCGTTGCGAGTAACTCGTTTGAACAAAAAATTCGAAAATTGTCGAATAACTCGCGAATTTCGAGTTTCTCCGAATAATTTGTCAAACAAATTTTTATGTTGCTATTTCCCTCATTCATTTCAACTTAGTTACTAAGAACGTTCCCATATTAGTGTCGTCAAAGAGGTGACGATAAAATGCTGCTAAAAGTAAACGAAATAAATTGTAAATAAATTAGGGTATACACTTCACTTCGTAATTTTCCGAAATGCTGAAATTTACGAAACTTCAGTGCAATTGTTGTACTGGTTTTCCGAAGATTGCGTAAATTTAATCATCTATTGAATTGGTGAAAAATAATTGTCGGAAATTTTCGAAGAGAAGATGTGTTAGAAGATGTGTTTAGTAGCCATAAGCAGCACTGTTTAATGAGTGTGAGTCATTGTGAATGTGTAAAATTCAATATGAAGAGGATTTTGTCAAATTCCGCCTATAGAGCTAATGAAATGTTTAAAATGGAGAAATCTTTTTTTGGCATTGCTTTTTAATAAAAGGACAGGAACCACAAGTTTTTTACAGAATAATCGCATAATTATTTGTTTTGATGACATTTATAAAGAAAAAAGCGATTGCGATTTTAAGTTTGACTAATGCATGTGATTAAAACAAAAACTTAAAAACGGTCGCTCACTTCAACTCGTCGTAAATTTGCGATTTCGGAAAATTACGAAGTGAAGTGTATATCCTTAATGTTTATGAATAACAATTTAAGCAAAACTAAACAAGCGTTGAGCGGTTGTTTACGGAAATCTATTGAATAAGGCTGTATATGTATATTAAAAAGTTATATGTGAGAAACTAACATGCCTAGTTAATCCATTACTTAACGAACAACAACATGGTTTTCGCCGAGGCCGATCTACTACAACGAATCTCACAGTTTTAGTCTCTGATCTTCTTACTGAAATGGAAAAAGGACATCAGGTGGATGCAGTCTATACTGACTTTAGTAAAGGCTTTGATCGGGTGGATCATGAAATCCTTATTTTAAAATTGCAAAGGTTTGGTATATCGGGTTCTTTGCTAAATTGGCTAAGATCCTATCTATGCGAAAGATGTCAGTTTGTTAAGTTTCAAGGAATCTTATCGAAAAAAAATTTCTGTCACATCCGGTGTTCCACAAGGCAGTCACCTTGGTCCACTCCTTTTCAATATCTTCATCTCAGATTTTTCGGAATTTTTTAATGAAATTCCACATCTTATGTATGCAGACGACCTTAAAATATACCATGTCATTAAGTCTGAAGCTGATGCTTATTTTTTGCAGTCAAAACTGTTTGCTTTAGAGGAATGGTGTAATCGTAATAAGCTTTATCTTAATGTTAATACAGTGTTGTGCAAAACAATAGCAACAAAATCAGTGCGCTGCTATAAAATCTTGTATCTTTTTTAATATTGGGGATACACAAAAATTATTAAAGGAACCAAAGCATATATTCATACATCATATTAGAAACAAATCATATTCAAATTTGGTTTTGTTTTCTTTATTAAATTTAAAATTAATGTGACTATATTCAATTTGTCTGAGTGCAAAACAATAGCAACATAATTAATATTTGGTGTAAGACCCATTATTCTTGAATACCGCTGCACATTTGCGCGGCATCGACTCTATTAAATTAGATATAGTGGTATTAGGTATTTGTTCCCACTTAAGTTTCAAGGCTTCACACAGTGCAGTTTTATTGGAAAGCCTTCGACCAGAAACTCTTTTCTTCAAAATCCCAAAAAGATTTTATAAGGGATTCAAGTCTGGTGATTGTGCCAGCCAATCAAGGACTTGAATCCCATTGTCTCTAATGTAATCTTTGATGAGCTTTGAAGTGTGCTTCGGGTCGTTGACGTGCTAAAACGTACACTGAAGCGGCATATTCCACTTTGCATATGGTAGCATCTTGCTTTCTAAAATGTCTTTATATACAAATTGATCCATAATACCATCGATTTTATGAAATGGTCCGACTCCATCATAGGAAAAACAAGTCCAGACCATAATACCACCGGCTCCATGCTTAAAATTTATTTTGCAGTTTCGGGCTTCAAGTCGTGTACTTGGGCGGCGCAATACCCTGGACATACCATTTGAATAAATCAAGTTGAACTTTGATTCATCGCTAAACAAAACGGTTTTCCATTTTTTAACGGTCCAATTTAGGTGCTCTTTTGCAAAACTGAGTCTAAAAAATAATAAATTGCAATTTGTCAAAATTTCATGGAAAATTGTTTAAATTATAGCACCTCAACTTGTTTGTTTAAGTTTAGCTGCAAGCAAAGGTTTCTTTGCCGGTGTGTAACTCCTTAAAATTTCCTCAACTGCTCTTCTGCGAATAGTGCTGTGATGGATATCTAAATCAAGTGTCCGAACATTCTCTTTGGAGGTGGCAAATGTATTTCGCTTGAACACGCCACAAATGTTCCTGTCATCACGCAGCGATGTTTTCCGCGGGCGCCCTCCTGAATATACCGTTGTTACGTCTTTTGTGATGTTATACTTTTTTATTAATCTACAAACTATTGACCGATTAATATTAAAATGCTTCGCGACAGATATTTGCGATTTTCCCATTTTATATTCGGAAATAATATGTTATTTTAGTGTTTTACAGTATTTATCACGTGCCATTATAAATGGAACAGTCAATGGCACAATTAGGGCAAAAACAAATCTAAGCTTAAATGTTTATGACTCACAAACAACATGTGCTTTACAATAAAAGAACTTTTACCGTTGTTTTTTGGAACTTCTGTTCTCTTTTTACATTTTTTAAGTTTTGTTGCTTTTGTTTTGCACTCAAACAAATTGAATGTAGTCACATTACTATTAAATTTAATAAAAAAAACAAAACCAAATTTGAATATGATTTGTTTTTTATATGATGTATGAATATGTGCTTTGGTTCCCATAATAATTTTAGTGTGCTCCCAATATTAAAAAAGATACACGAATTGCGCAACACTGTAAATGCTACGTTATAACTTTCTCCCGCAAGTTTCTTGTAATGAATAACTGTTACTATCTTAATAGCATTGAAATTTACAGAGTTAACCATATCACAGATCTTGGTGTAGTTTTGGACAATAAGCTACGGTTCAATCTTCACTATGACAAAGTTTTATCTAGGGCTAATAAGCAGCTTGGGTTCATAAAAAGACGTGATAAGGAGTTTAAAAATGTGTGGGTAACTAAGACTCTATACAGTGCACTAGTGCGTCCACTTCTTGAATATGCCTGCATTATTTGGAATCCTGCTTTTGAGTAACATAGTGAAAGATTCGAATCAATCCAAAAACAATTCCTGCTTTTTGCGCTAAGAGACTACTTTGATCCTCGTGATTTCAGAAGCTTGCCAACGTACAAACATAGACTCGGCCATCTGAATTTGTTGTCTCTGTCATCAAGGAGAACGTTACTAAGTTCATGCTTCACTTTTGATGTTTTAACTGGAACTATTAACATCGAATATATATCGAATAAGATAACAATTAATGATCCTGTAAGGTTAATAGGCATACAAGACTGTTGAAAGAATACCAACACCATACAGTTTATGCATACAATGAACCCATTAATAGATGCTGTAGAATATTCAATAATATTAGCGACTGTTACTTACCCTCCATGAATAAATTCACCTTCAAAAGTACCCTTTCAAAATCGCTCTCCTCTAATTAAAACAAAACTTATCTTGCTATCTATTGCTTTAACTCAAATCCACCTTCCTCTTTTCCTTACCGTAAAATTAAAGTACTTCCCCATCTCTTTTAATGCTCATCATTTATACCTCTTTGGTTTGTTCCCTATTAAGTATAAGCTACCACTACTAAATATGTATAAATATACTATACTAGTTTACTAGTATGTAAGTACCTTTTATTTTTACTTTCCTTCTTGCCTTTTCTTTTTGACGTGTTCGTGAAATCATGTCATTTAGGTGGGAGGATTACGCCCACGTTGAATTGCATATCTTCGGACACCAAAAAAAAGGAAAGGGGAGAGAAAAAAACAAACAAAAAAAAATAAAACCTGTTAGTATCAGTAAATTGCCTTGTTTGGCCAATAAATAAATAAATAAATAATGCTTTCTCATTCCATCATATAACATTTCTCTATAGCAAACTCATTATCATTGTTGCTAAAAAAAACAAAAACCTCGTGACGATCGAATAACTCCGTCTAAAACTCGAAACTCAAAAATACCACGGGTTATTCGTATACTCGAAGCAATCGAAAATGCGAATTTCACTATTCGACTCGACTCGTGATCGATGCTATTCGCATAGGCCTAGTATAGATACAAATACTCATTTACGAAATCCCAACGACCTGTACGCTATGCTAAGTATTGTTTGGCATCGTAAGATGTTAATACAGTTCTTCAAAATTTACAGACTTCAAACAACAGTTTCTGGTAAAAGAAAAGAAAAAGTACTTAGGGTAAAACACCCAGTCCTGAGCCCCCTTAAGAGAAGTTTTTACTTAGAAGAATAATAACTTTGTTATTTTTAGCATGTTTGGCAGCGTTTTAGTGTTAAAATACGCGTTCATTCAAGAATAATAAATTGGTTAAATTTGTTTAAATGCCAATTAGACCAATATATTAAAAAATAATGATTTATTAAAAAATGAACCGAATCCCAGTTATGAGCCCCCGATTTCCAATCTTGAGCCACCTTTTGCCCAGTTATGAGCCATCTGATTTTTACAATAAGAACTTTAGTATTTTAATTATTTTATGAAAAAATAATATTCAAATCGTTAACAAAATATAAATAAAAAATAATATTACATATAAATCATAAATCAAAAATTCATTTTTGTCTTTGTGCTCAACTTCAGTTCGGTCCAAACCTGACTTTCCAAGGCATTTACTGTAATCTATTGCGTTGGGATTGATACAGGTCACAGGCAAGACTGATAGAAAATAGATTACGCATTGCGCAGGTCCGTTATGTTGTTTACTTTTTATTTTGACATTTCTAGCTACGATCAAAGTGCTTTTTACGATAATGACGTCACGCTAGACCAAGTTTGTTTCTTGAATCTTTTGCCAGTGCAAGTTGGATTAGAAACTTGTACTGTTGAAAACTTGCATGCGCAGCACTCGTGTATAATTCTTTGTTTATATTTTAATATAAAACGGAGGAAAAACATGTTTACTCTATTATATTCACAATTTTATGCCATTTTGTTTCATATTTGTTCACATTCTGAACAAGACTTGACAGAAAGCCATATCGTAAGCTCATATCGTAAGTCTATCATGACGTAGATGCGCAGATCGTTGAAAATTATTTTTACGATCTGCGCAATCTATTTCTCTATCATTCTTGGGTCACAGGTACGAAAACCATTAGTTATGGTCTCATTTTTTATGTAGGTACCAATAATGTTTTTTAATAATTTTGAAGAATGATGCTTTGTAAACTGTTGGCCCATGTTATGCATTCTCCGAAATTACAGTTCCTTTAAACACCCCATTTTAAGAGGTCTGCCACAGAAATAGCCACATCGGCTGGCTGTAAAATTGTTGTTGCATTTGGGTATAAGCAGATCTGAACAATTTGCAATTCTTCTCAGAGCTTGGATAAACAGTAAGTTAAATGGGTTGTATGACCATCTTTGTAAAAAATTACAGGAAACAATATTTTATTTGAAACCAGTGTTGGATAAAAGACTTCTTTTATATTGTATATAAATGCATCCGAAGTCATCCAGCCCGAATCAATTTTCGTATACACTATTCCTTCAGGTATTGATTCTAATATATCCTTGGGTATTCTTTTATAAGCAAAAACAATCATGATGGAATTATCAAAGCATTAGCAGAAAATGAAAACATGACTGTCTCTTTAGCTGCTCCTTTTGTTTCATAAATGTTCATAAATGTTTCATAAATGTTACTTGCACCTCTAGTAGCTAAAACTGGTTCTCCTTTTGGGCATAGGACTTTACATCGAAGTATGTTTGAATTTGATGAAACCAGCCTCTTAAATCTTTTTCCAAAAGAACTGCACTGGCATTTGTTAGTGCTTCAGGAACTCGAATAGATATTTTTTGGATGTCTGTTACGAAATCCGCTATACCATTTGTCGCCAGGAAAATTATTTTTAAACACATTTTCACGTGTGTATACATCTAAAAATTCTTTAACAATTCTATGAACTTTATGTTTTCTTCTTGGGAAACCTCTTTGGGGCTAATGCATGGAATCGGGATGTAATGCATGCAAGTTCAAGTGCAGAATCTGGCATTAATTGCAAAAAAATATCAAGAGTTTCAATTTTCTTATTGTGAATGTTTTTGAATATCTAATAAGAGAATCAGACTTAACGGGTTAATAAGAATGTTTATAAAAATTTCTGTTTTCCTACTTTGAGCTCCACGGGCTCACATTTGGATATTTTATTTTTCTGTAATATTCTAATTGTGAGCTCCCATGGCTCATAACTGGAAACATCGAATTTAGTTATCCAGATATAAGCCCCCATTTTTTTGCTTTGACAGGGAATATTTTTAATGAAATATTTAAGAAATAAACAATAAATAATATTCAACTTTTGTTATAACCAAAGCTTATTATAGAAACCATAATAAAATGTCCATACCTAAAGGTTTAAAGTGTGTTAACTCCTTGTCGATATTGCTTAGCAAATCACTTGACTGAGTAAAAACACGAGGCACGTCTTTTTATTTTAAAAAATCACTTTCAACTTAATAGGTCTGTTCCCGTACTCTAAAGTTTTAGTCCAATTTACCATTTTTACAGGTTTTAGTCCGAGAAGCGTTCCCGTACTCGAAAAAATGGTAAAAGAGAGTGCAATCGTGAGAGTAAAAAATTTCCCCTCCCTGTCAAAAGCTGCAAGTTTTAGTCCGAGAAATTTCTTCTGGCAAAAATGGTAAAAGTGTCAAACTGCTTAAAATCATATATTTACATGTTAGCAAAGAATTTGCAAAACAATAAAAGTTCTTTGGAATAAATAAAAAACTGTTGGAATGGAAACCAAAAATATGGGAAATTATATAAAAACTAAATATAAATGTTTATTTGAGAATTAATTTTTATATTGTTCAAAATCTTTAGCATTTCGTCTGCACTGCCAATGCTTCACATCAAACAAACGATTTTATTTGACAGTTTACACAATTTTAGTCCAAAAAGCGTTCCCGTACTTTTTTGTGTTTTTCAATATTTTTGAGAGATTTTTCCTTACTCTCACGTTTTTGACAGTTTTACCATTTTTAGCCCAAAAAGTACAGGAACAGACCTATTATAAATTTACTGTTTTCACTAATATCCAGACAATTATTAGCTAGAGGCAGTTTAATGAGTGGGGGGCTCAGAATAGGCTGAGGGCTCAGGACTGGGTGTTTTACCCTATGTATCAACATTTTGAAGTTTATGTCTGACTTATATTTACAATGGGTTATAAGATATATGTATATATTTACTTTATTAATGAAATTTTTACTTAACACTGCCTTACACACATTCTGTCCTATGAACCAAATATAAATTTTCGGAAAGGGGGTGAAAAACAAAAATACACGTGTATCGCCGTTTTTCATGTACACGTCAGAATTTTTTTTTTTTTGTTTAAGTTCTGAGGTGCCACACAGTGGGATGGCTCCATACATTTGTTGGAAAAAAATAGAAGGAACTGTTGGAATTTGATGAAACTTCATTTCTGAAAATATAATGGTACGCTAATTCCAAAAGTGGTATCGGTTTTTTAGGACCGGTTTTGGTTTGTTAAAGAACCGATTTTTTGAGTAATTTTGTTAATAGCTAAATAGTTTATGCAGTGATATTAGAAATGCATTGTTTTTTTGTACCGGGTGCGGCTTTTATTTTTTCATTAATTTTTTTCACAACAGTAAAAATTCACTAATTTGCAACTAATTACATTTGCAACTAATTTCTTTATCTGCGGACCATTGAATACACCTAAAATCATACACACAAATGTAAAGCAATTAAGTTACTGAATGACTTCTTAAAAAATACCTGCATACATTTTTACATCGCTCAATTTCGGAAAATTTTTTCGCAAACTCAAAATTGCCTCGCCTTCACTATCCAGGTTTTTAACAAAATTTGATACGAGACCAAGTTTGATTTGTAGCGGTGGCAAAATGATTTGCGATGGCTGCACCAATGGTAGATGCTCGATACCGTCTTCGCCTAATTTGTAGCATGTGCGTGGCTTCCACTTAAATTCTGTGTAATGCTGATCTCTTTTGCGACCTTCACATGTACACAAAAAGCACTGGTGGGTTGGAAATCCACGCTTAATACCCATGAGTAATCCGACTACTTTCAGATCACAGCATATTTTCCAATTGTGAATTGGACGGCGCTGCAGTCCCAAGTTCACTGGGTGTTGGTACGAATTCCGATAATTACGGACGATAATTGTAAAATATAGAAAACGTATAAAGCACTGATAACTCTTTAGTCGCGTTTTGCGTGTTCGAACATTTAGGTATTAAACATATAAAGTATTTAAGTATTAACGAAATTACTCAATTTTATCCAACCGAAACCGGTAAAAAAACTGATACCAATTTTGGAACTAGCGTACCATTATACTTTTAGAAATGAAGTTTCATCAAATTCCAACAGCTCCTTCTATTTTTTTCCAACAAATGTATGGAGCCATCCCAATGTGTGGCACCTCAGAACTTAAACAAAACAAAAACAAATTCTGACGTGTACATGAAAAATGGCGATACACGAGTATTTTTATTTTTCATCCCCTTTCCGAAAATGTAAATTTGGTTCATAGGACAGAACAAAAGCTCATTTTTGTAACGCAGGGTAATTATCTAACCCCTTAGCACCCCGTTTTCTGAATCAAATTAGGCCGTTTAGAGTTTCATGTTAAATTTATAGAAAACATTATTCTACAATATTTTCAATTCACCTTTTACTACCCCTTCTTGGGTTATATCAGTGGGTGTTATATTTCTTAACCTATTTCAAACGCACTTAAAGGGAAACATTTGGTTTTTAATACAATAGCCTTTAGAAATAAAGATGTTTCGAAAATCCTTGTGACACGCCAAATCATTGATAAGTACTGCGGATAAAACTTTGTCGATTTTGTGGAAAAATCCAAGTTATAAGGTAACCTCATCCACAAACTTCTCTTCCACCAACTAAGGCTTCCACAACTTCCAGTCTTAAATATAGATTAGTTTTCAATTTCAGTTGATTAGCAATGAGGGAAGAAATGAAAAAGGATAAAGCGTAGGCCTGGCCGGGATTCGAACTCGGGATCTCTGAGGTGGCAGTCAAGCACGATACCTACTCGCTTACCAGGCTGCCAATTTTCTATGTCCTATGATAAAAGGATTTCAGCTTTCATGAAATAAAATACGCATTCGTTGAAATGCCAGGAAATCTTACGCTTGTGCTGGAGTAATATTTTTATGGTATTTCATGAACTTATTTCATGAACTTCCACAGAGAGCTCCCTTGGATCTGCATTCAATAGTTCTCTATAAAAGTGATCCTACCGATGCTAGCGCTGATGATGTCGTCAGGAGCGTAAATTACATTATTTTTTATTTAACAGAAAGGGGCATGTAATATCATGGATACATCTACATAAGCATATATCATAAAATTGAGCAATAAGGAGAGCATGTTGAATAATAAAATAAAATTTTCAAAAAAAATTACGCTTTTTTAAATTCTTAATTGAACAGTCTAGTATTTTAAGATAATAAACAATTAATTTTCTTACTTAGTCACAGAATGTTTGTGTATAACTGATAAATTAATGCGGTTACTACTTTGCCAAATTTCAAAAATATACAGCCACGAAAATATGCATTGATAAGATATGTATAACCTAAAATGGAAACTTCAAAGAAAACCGCACAGAATTTCAAACTTCAAGTGATGCCTTGCATTTTTAGTACGGGCTCTCACATCATACACGAAGCTGCCACGAACACTTTATAATCTTTAAGGCATGTTGCTACTTGGCGCGCTCGGTATTCCCGTGGTGATGATGAAGTGGTGATTCATGAAGCACATGTGGATTTTCACCCGACATGTTATTGTTTTTTTGTTTTCTTATTCATTGCAGTTAACGCTCTTAAAGTTGCGATCACCGACTCCGAATTTTGGTAGTAAATTTTTACAATTTGCAGACGTCGCGACAAAATAGTAATATTTTAAGTCAATTTCTAGCTCTTGTTGTTTTATTTGTATAAGTTATTTATGTTTTATATTTTCATGTGTTGGAGCAAAACTTAAAAAAAATAAAATAAATAACTGGCCATTTCAGCCCTTGAAAGG
Organism: Pherbina coryleti; assembly: GCA_943735915.1. Taxonomy (NCBI): domain Eukaryota; kingdom Metazoa; phylum Arthropoda; class Insecta; order Diptera; family Sciomyzidae; genus Pherbina; species Pherbina coryleti. Next base: position 69,074,890 of record OX030951.1, read on the forward strand.
ACTTTGACCTAGCTTCTTATGATCAATTGTGTTGTGCGTGTTATTAAGTTTGTACACAATTGACCGAGAACCGGACCTACATGTTTAACGCCGACTCCGAAGGGCGATGAACAGAATGTTCTCGTTCTCAAGAAGCTTTACATGGCATTTTGATTACTCTCTGAGGTTTGCCATTGTCTGCAGAGAGGTGGCGGCCGTACAGAAAAATTATTTTAATTCAAATAATTTTCTGTCGCTGCTGGGGTTCGAACCTGGGTCTCCAAAGTTCGTTGACATAGCGGCCACGCACTTTAACCAACTACGCCACGGACGCCACGAAGCAAAACTTAAGTAATCAGAAAAGATTGCATTGTAAAAAAGTGTATGCATATTTTTTTTTTGTTTTTAAAAAAGATACTTTTTTTCTGATTACTTAAGTAATCAGTAATAAATTACTTAAGTAAAGAAAAAAAGTATCTCTGTAAAAAATATGCATACACTTTTTTTAAAAAATACAAAGAAAATGAAGATTTTTTAAATATTTGACTCAGTTAAAATGGAATAAACGAAAGTGTTTTCCCCTTTTTTCCCCTTTAGAAAGGTATTGGTTCATATGTGAGATATCTTATTATACTAATAAAAAAACATTTTTTTGCCACAAAGTGCAAAGTCCACAGTGGCAGTAGGAACAGTACAGTAGGAAAATTTTAAGAAAAACTAAAATACCGCCTACCTACCTTGTCGCATTATAGAAGCTAGCTGAGTAGGCATTTGTTTTCACTTTAATTTCTGTGCATATGATGTGTGCAGATATTGATTATATACAAATAAAATAAGTAAAAAAAAAAACAAAAAAGATTATATACAAAACAAATCTATAAAACCGAAAATCGATAATTTTGTGGCAGAAAAATTAAAATGTGCTAATAACTGTGACATAAAAAAAAGATTCTTATTGATTTATATATAAAAATGTATAATAAATATTTTGAGAGGTGCAACAAAAGCAAAAGAAGAAACATCCGTTTCGTGGAACAGAATAAAGAATGGCTAAATTTTTAAGCCGCCATTTTGAATTTTAAATTTTTGACTTCAGATTCGTGATCAGCGAACCCGAAAAATTTCGGAGCAGCAAAATTGTACTGCATAATATAGCTATTATAAAAATTGGCATGTTCATGGCCGCCATTTTTAAGCCGCCATTCTGAATTTCGAATTTTTGACTTCAGTTTCATGATCAGCGACCCCGAAAACTTTGTAGGCACCAAATTTGAAATGCATAATATTGTTATAGTAAAACTTAGCGTGTTCACGGCCGCCATTTTTAAGCCGTCATTTTGAATTTTAAATTTTTGACTTCAGATTCGTGATCAGCGAACCCGACAAATTTCGGAGCAGCAAAATTGTACTGCATAATAAAGTTGTTATAAAAATTAGCACGTTCATAGCCGCCATTTTTAAGCCGCCATTTTGAATTTCGAATTTTTGACTTCAGATTCGTGATCAGCGACGCCAAAAACCTATTATTCATTATTTTCATGCAGACTAGACAACTCCTTGAGGTTTTGGCCGTCTTTTTTCGATTTGGAACCATTGTGCGTCGTTCGTTCGTGTACTTTACCATGATGAAAATGTTGAGCTTACTGAATAAATTGACAGTGACAGTTTGATGATTAGTGAAAGGGTACATTCAGAAATTTAATTCAAAGTTGTCTAGTCCCTATTGGAAAACCCTGTACTTGTTCTGATTTAAATTTTAATTTATTTTTTGTTTTTATTTTTGCTTTTGCTATTGTATTGTAGCATGCAGGTTACTTTAAGGGGTTCCCTGAGAGGCTTTATGAGGCAATTAATCATGTGACGGAGACGGTTCTATAAAATTTCCCCTAGTGTCAATAGTCATGCATTTTTACTGCATTGAGGCGGGTTGTCTCCGTGGTGTCGTGACTTCAAAAATATTTCTTTTCATAATGAGTTCATAACCATTTTTTAATGTTGTAAAATTTAATTTTTCGCAGAACTTCTACTCAGTGCGGAAAAACTCCATGCAACATTTTTACGCTTCCTGACGACGCACAATGGGGTATTTTTTGCGAAAAGTGACTATTAATTGAAAAAAAACCGTTCAAGGTACATAGTGATGTTAGGTACCCGATGAAAGAAGATAAAATTCCGCATCACTAGGTGAAAGAATAGTTGAAAAATATTCTACCGTTTACCCGCAATGCAGTTTGAAAGTCATCATTTTTTTTTCTCTTTGAGTGTGCACAGTGACAAACGTGTTTATTAGAAATTTTTAATGTTTTTTTTTTTGTGTATTATTTGTTAAAAATTACAAAAAATTACGATGGAACCTTCTTGTTCAGGTATTTAAGCACAAAATTTAATTTTTTTATGAAATAGTGTTTACATATATATTAATTTATTTATTTTAATTTAACCTTAAAAAGTTGGATTTTTCGATATGTAACTAGAGATATAGTTGTGTGTTGAGTGGAATTAAGAAAAACTGTTTTGATTTTCGTAATCTATGAACATTCAAGCTATAATCTATATAAAAAAAAGTTGCGTCAGTGCTGCGCACTTTCGCGGTATTTCGATTTTTTTACTTTAACTTACATGTCACGAATTTACGATTTTATTTCGAAAAATTAAAATAAATGAAAATAAAGAACAAAATAAATCTAAATACTAAACAGATTTTGCTGTTTTTTGTTTTTTTTTTTTTTTTTGTTGTTTACCAGTTCTCTTCTCCTCTTTTTTTTTATCCGCTATTTTTTACCCTACATTATGGAAAGCGGCATATTCAGTGCACCTTTCCCCAATTAAGGTAGATAGTTGATGTTTGTTTCAAACACCGGCTTTTTATATATTAAAAGAAGCAGATGAATGTGTTAAGATATTAAATTAAATTATAGTTGTTCGATTTTAACACTTATTTTTCTGATTTTGATATAAGTAAGACATAAATTGTTTGCCCTGCAGTTTGCAGAGTACATGTGAAATCAACATCATTGTTTATGTTTATTAACTATTGTTATTGCAATACTTTGTTTTTTTATAAAGTGTCGTTAAAAGCTTGTTTTGTGCAATTTGTAGTGATGTTCTATATACTACGTAAGTCGGTAAAGGGTACAAAGCTAATGATTAAATTTTGAAGCCGCCATTTTTAATTTCAAACTTTTTACTTCAGATTCGTAATCAGCGACCCCATAAAACCCAGTATACAAAATCTTACCTCCATTAAACGTTTTTTGTAGAAGTTAGAATTTCAGATTTTTGACTTCAGATTCGTAATCAGCGACCCCACAAAACTCTGTATACAAAATCTTACCTCCATTAAACGTTTTTTGTAGAAGTTAGCTTGTTCATGGCTGCCATTTTGAAGCCGCCATTTTGAATTTCAAATTTTTGACTTCAGATTCGTAATCAGCGACCCCACAAAAGCCTGTATACAAAAGTTTACCTCCATTAAACGTTTTTTGTAGAAGTTAGCTTGTTCATAGCCGCCATTTTAAAGCCGCCATTTTGAATTTCAGATTTTTGACTTCAGATTCGTAATCAGCGACCCCACAAAAGCCTGTATACAAAATTTTACCTCCATTAAACGTTTTTTGTAGAAGTTAGCTTGTTCATGGCCGCCATTTTGAAGCCGCCATTTTGAATTTCAGATTTTTTACTTCAGATTCGTGATCAGCGACCCCAAAAACCCCCAATGTACAATTTTTGCTCGATAAGTGTCCCCTGTCAATTAATCGTCACTTTTGGCATAAGATATCCCACTGTGCGACGCCAAAAAGTTATTTTTGTTTTTCGGCACATCTTCGGCATAATACCTTTCGAATGATATAAGTTTCATTCCCTTTTCTTCTTATAAATATCAAAAAAATGTACGACAACACTCGACATTTACGTTTTAATATATAAGATATATAACGTGGTTAATGAATCCTTAAAACTGTTGTTTCTTTTGTGGCTTACAAGCATTCACTGAACCCAATTTCATGCAAATGTGCTATCATTTTGTCCTAGCATTTTTTGGATATTTTGTAAAATGACGGAATTTCTCTCGGAATGTTTAAACAGCACGCTTTTTAATAACAGAGCGCAATTGCTTGATTTTAACATACTTATAGAATAATTTTAACACTAGTTTTTTTTTTACAAAAAGTGCTATCTTTTTGTCGCGTAGTGTATCTATTTAATAAAACTTTTGAGGAATTTTTTACATTAGGAAGGCTTTGTATATTTTTCTAGCTACGTTTTAGCTCTTTTATTTCAGATATTAGATACAATAAAGTGGTACCTATTATTCACATATTTAAAAGAAAAATGGAATTCAGAATGGTCCTTGTAAATAATTGAATACTCTTTTGGTCTTATTGATTCATCCAAGTATTTTATTTTTTTTTTTTTTTAACTATCTGCTGATCATTTAATTGAAAATAACCATTAATTTTTTAGATTTCATTAGTATCTGCAACTGAATAAGCTTCCATGTATTACATTTTCTCCGTCAGTTTCTGATTCAAATGCACACTAATGCATAATCATCTATTCACAGAGCATACGCACGCAGAAGTCTCCAATCTTGAATCGTCGCCGTTCATCGTCGATTGCCGCCAATCTGCTTACTGCCGACATCGGTTTCAATCGAAACACCAACTCAGCAACGGAGGATGATGATTTCAACATTCACAGTCATGGTTCGATTCCACACAGCAGCAGTACGCGGTAAGTCTGGCAAAGCCTTTTTTTCCAACTCTTACAATACAAACTCCTTTCAAATCGATAAATTATGCTCCTGCTTTTCTATGCGCTGGCATCTGAGAGAATATCTTTTCACAGAATTTAATTTAATTTTCTTTAATTTACTTTAATACCTCGTTCTTATATTATGGCTGTTATTTGTTCTCTTGCCGTTGGTTGCTGTTTCTGTCGAAGGCATTTAGTACAAAAGCCATACGGACTGTCGCACACAGCAAATGAAAATATTTTTGATTTTAACGTGATTTCATTATCGACTTTAACTGATGCTGCTTGAGAGACAAAACTTAATGTTGTTAACTGAATTAATGTCGGCACGCACAGGTTTTTCATAACAAAAGGGAAAATATTTCGTTTTGATTTTTCCCAAAAATATATGAGAAATTTGCTTTAGCTCAGACAAAGTAAAAACAAAAACAAAAACAAAAAAAAAAACAATGATTGATGTCTTTAATGTCGTTAAACCGTATTTTTGTTCGTAAATTTTTTAAATGGCAATATATCGTAACGTAATCAAGAAAACCGTAGACTCCTGCTTAAATTGGAGAGATAAGCAGCATAATTCTCACCTGTGGCAAGACTGAGTTTTTGATGTTCTTCAATTATTTTAACAGCTGTACTCAAGAAACGAGTATATCATGAAAGAATTATTGATTGCAATAAAAGAGATGCTTTAAGTTGCGTTGGATTAGTTATCCTTTCTTAATATTAGACCTACTAGCATGTAAAAATGCTTTCTTTTTGACATTGGTTTGAAATCCAACGGAATATACTACGGAATATATACAGCATACCTTCTCAAGTCATCTAACGAGAGCCAAATGTTCAAAGGAATACCATAGAACTTGTTCATATTTTTAGTTTGTACGTCCGCGAAAACCTAAAAAAGACTATTTATTAATGCTCATGACAGAATTCATGAGAATAAATAAAAAGAATGTAAAGAGGGCAGAGTAGAACTCCTGGTTTGATAACACTTTACAAATATTATTACCTACCATTTTGGATATAACCAACTGCACTTTGCACTTTTTTAAATAACGAACAAAAAAAAAAAACAAAAAAAAACTGTCTAGGATATAACTTCCGATATTCAAGTGAACTCTTTGCACCATCTTTCTGATGGTAATAATGTGGGGCAAAAGTAATCACACTATTGGAACACCCTATAACTTTTGCAAATGGCGGCATATGTCGGTTGAGTTGGCGCAGCGCGAATTTCGTCGCAGATTTCCTGGTCATCTGGCCATCTGACCAACTGGACAAACACTGCGGCGTTTGCCCACTCTTCTTGAAGAGATTGGGACAACACGAGATCTTCCCAAGGTTGGCTGGCCCCGGAGCAGCAATTCTGTTAAGAATATCATTGCAGTTACCAAAGATGTCGAAGAAGAGCCCGGAACATCGACCAGACGGTGTACCACGCAATTGGGCATTAGCCGGAGGTCCCTACGCAGAATTTTGGTGAAAGATTTGAAGATTTTCCCTTACAAAGTGCAGTGGTGTATCAGCTGTTAGCTATTGACAGTCAACCGCGTGTAACCTACGCTCAAGCCATCCTGAATGGCTGGAGAGGTGAAGAGGGGGCCTGAAGAGGTGGACGATTTTTCATCGAAAATTATCATGAGCGATGAGGCTCATTTTCATCTTTGCGGTTACGTGAATAAACAAAATAATCGCTTCTGGGGCACCGAAAATCTGTGTATCACCCACGAAGAACTATTACACCCGCTCCAAGTTACTGCGTGGTGTCCTGTTTACTCTGGAGGAGTCATCGGGAAATTTTTTTTTAGAACGCCGCAACGTCTGTAGCGCGAGCTACAGACCCATGATTACCGAATTTTTTCTTCGTCAATTAGATGAATTGGGACTGTAAAACATGCACGCAAAGAAAAAAAACGTTTATCGCCAGTTTGCCGCAAACGAACTTCGTTTGTCGTGCTTGAAATCGTTTATTGCAAACGTTTCAACAGTTGTCATAAACGTTGAACGAAAAATAAACAAAATTTTCAGTTGTGAGAAACGAGTCATTTAGTTGCAGGAAATTAATTTCGCTTGTCATAAACGCGAGTGATTTTTAAATTGTAGCAATTGAAAACTTCGTTTTTCCCAACTGAAAATTTTGTTTATTTTTCCCTTCGTTGTATAAACATAACGCTTATAGTTTAGAGTTACTTTTTGGACAAATTGTTACTATATAAGGAAATTGGTAGTTTGCTTAATACGCGGACGAAGAAAGCAACAGAGGTGGAATCCATAAGAAGACGGAAGGACATAATGAGAATGATTATTAATATATTAAATAATAATGACCGAAATAGCTTGCGGTTTATATATATAAGATATATTTTTAAGTTGTGAAAACTGAATATTCGTTTGCGGCAAATACAGCTCGCAAACGAAGTATAGTTGGTGAATTTTTCAGTTGTAGTAAACGAAAAATTTCTTTGCGTGTGTGGTTCTAACAGGACAGTGCAATAGCGCACACTGCTCGAGCCACAACCAATATTTTGAAGGAAGCATTTCAGGGTTGCTCAATCTCTAGTTTTGGTGCTTTACACTGGCCGGCCAAATCACCCGATTTATCCGCTCCAGACTTCTTTTTATGTGGTTTCTTGAAGTCGGTGTGTTGAGGGTGAACAAGCCTCAGACTCTTCAAGCTCTTAAGGAGAATATTCGCCAAGAATGCGAGAACCTGTCGCCCAAAGTTCTGGCAAAGGGTGATGCCATAAAACGAAGCCGTATGTTCATCAATTCTGGCGGCGGCCACTTGGCCAATATCGTTTCTCAACTTGATGGAATAAATTCTAATGGATTGAATAAACAAATTTCACAAGCAAAATCAAAGTTTTCATTAAAAACAAAATTACAGCAAAAGAACATTGGGTGAATACTTTTGCCCCACCTTGTGGGTCGTTCAGTCGCCGTTCGCAGCTATTGGGGCTGTGTTATTTGACCACCTGGAAAGTTTTACTGAAGGATCTTGATCTGAAGGCTAACAAATTACAGCTGGAGTAAGAATTTAAGCCAACTTAAATTCAGGGCAACTTGCCAAAGCCCCGAATTGGGGTGAATGGGCCTTAGAAAAGCTGAACGAATATCCGCTTTTCTTATCCGCTTTAAAAAATTGTCTTCAGCAACGATACTCACTTCTGACTCAATGAGTACGTGAATAGCAGAATTGCCGAATTTGGTCCAAAGAATAGCCAGGAGCAGTTCAAAAGCTGCCAATGCACCCCAAAAAATATACTGTTTGATGCGATTTATGGGACGGCGGCATCATTGTATCGTTCTTCTTTAGAAGTGATGATGGCCGCAACGTAATCGTCAATAGGGCAAGGTGCCTTTCGATGATTACGGACTTTTTTTTCAAAATGTAAGAATTAGACTTAATTGACATGTGGTTTCAATAGGATGGTGCCACATGCCATACTGCACGCAATACCATGAACCAATTGAGAGACGAACGTTGTGAGCAAGTAATCTCTCATTTTGGCACAGTTCATTGGCCCCCAAGATCGTTTGATTTGACCCCATTAGAGTATTTTTTTCTGGGGGTACGTCAATTCTCATGTCTGGAGGACAAGCCAACCACGATTGCTGTCTTGCAAGACAACACTAAACATATCATTGGTGAGATAACGGCCGAAATGTTGGAAAAAGTGTGCCCAAATTTGACTTTCAGAGTCAAATGACCACCTGAATCGTAATCGTGGGCAACATTTGCGTAAAATAATCTTCAAGAAGTTAATGGCAAGCTTTAATTTATCGATCCAAATAAATATTTCATTCACTTTTACCAAACTTCTGTGCTTTTTTTAATTTTCAAAAACCAAACGCTTCAAAAATCACCCTTTATAAGATCTCTTTATAACTCACAATTCTTCAATTTACATACGTATTTATTTACTTATTTATCACATTTTAATTTTTATTTTACTCTTGGTAAATATAGACTTGCAATTTCACACTGAACTAATAAATGTCTTATACAGTTATGTTTATAAAAATAGCAGTACCTTGTTTTAATAAGAAGTTCTAAGCCAATTTTGTATTATTTATGTTTTTATTAAAAATGTTAATGCAAATGAAGTAGCTTTTAGTCCTTATACTACAACAAACGAAAAACTACTTTAGTTTTATTAGAAATACTTTTTGCTAAGAAAAAATCAAAAAAAGCAAAAAAGCAGCACTAATCAATCAAGAAAGAAATCTGGGAAACTATAGAAAAACATAAATATTTTTGAATTATAAACTTTATTTATAACTTAACAGTTAAATATAGTAGCATGACTTTTATTATGAATTAAAGCGACACATCTGTGTTGCATAGAATAGACCAAGTTCTGACATCTCTTACTTGGCATTGCATACTAGGATTCACTCACTATAAAGAAGAGTTAATGTGGAAACTTAGATATTTTATTTTGGATACCAGAACTAGCTTATTCTGCCGAATAAACAGATCAGGGACATAATCAACACATGTTTAATTTTTACAAATAGGCACGACATACGATTTCGAAGCATTAAGTTGGAGACCATTATACTTGGTCCATTCATGGGTCTTAAAGAGATCTTCATTTAATCTAGAGCATAGGTCATCAAGACGTCCTGTTCGTCTAGAAAGATAAAGCTGGACATCATCAGCATATGCATGTACAGATGCATGCTTACAACACTAAAAATATCATATATAAAAAGGAAGAAAAGCAGAGGGCCAAGAATGGAGCCTTGAGGGACACCACTTGAGATTACTTTATATTCTGATGTTTCTTGACCCAGTTTGACACTTCTTTTGAATCTTTTGAACAAGTAACTAAACATAAGATTAGTAGCACTATTACAGAAACCAAAAAATCAATGAAGCTTCTGACATAGGTAGGAATGATTAACATTATCAAAAGCCTTAGAGAAATCAAGTAGGCATAACAAAGTCATAAAACCAGCATCGTAATTAGGTCTAATATCATCGACTTCCTTAACTACTGCAGAAGAACACCCATGTCCTGTGCGAAAACCTGACTGAAATGGTGATAACAATTTCTTTTCACATAAATAGCTACTGATTTGTTGAGCCACAAGTTTCTCACATACCTAAATGCTTATTGGCCTAAAATCAATAGCCCCAGAAGGGTTTTGTTTTTGCAACCGGTTGTATGGTAGCAATTTTCCATAAATCAGGGAATATTGATGACACAAAACAATGATTTATAATATGGGTGAGTGGGCTTACAATATGCGGCAGCAATAGCTTCAAGAACTTCATCGGAATACCATCTTCAGATACTGCATTTGATTTTATGAGTCCTACACGTTTGCCAACTTCTAACTCATTAACCGGAGTAAACTTGAAAGACTGTATAATGGACGGACTACAGATGGACAGAGTGGCGTCCGTGGCGTAGTTGGTTAAAGTGCGTGGCCGCTATGTCAAAGAACCTTGGAGACCCAGGTTCGAACCCCAGCAGCGACAGAAAATTATTTGAATTAAAATAATTTTTCTGTGCGGCCGCCACCTCTCTGCAGACAATGGCAAACATCAGAGAGTAATCAAAATGCCATGTAAAGCTTCTTGAGAACGAGAACAGTCCGTTCATCGCCGTTCGGAGTCGGCGTTAAGCATCTAGGTCCGGTTCTCGGTCAATTGTGTACAAACTTAATAACACGCACAACATAATTGATCATAAGAAGCTAGGTCAAAGTCCTTTCAAGGGCTGAAATGGCCAGTTATTTATTTATTTTTTTTTTTTATTAAAGATGGACTGACAAGAAGGAAGACTACCACTGGACATAACAGCCAAGTCAACAAAAAAATCATTCAGTAAATCAGGGTTGACATTACACTCACTGGAGTTAAGGCTTTGTATCCCAAGTTTTCTTATGTTGTTCCATAAGGTTTTCGGTGGAAGGGATAGATTCAATTTATCAGTGAAGTATTACTTTTTAGCTTACCTAGTTTTAAGAACAGCCTCATTTCTAGCCAATCTGAACAATTCCCAGTTGTCAGGCGTTGGGCTTCTTTTCCATATTTTATAAAGTTTATTTCTTTATTTTAAGAAGTTAAGAACATGCTGAGTAAGCCAAGCACACGAGACATTTTCCACTCTTAACGTACGAAGTGGCACATGCTTTTCAAACAGATTTTTAACGGGGGTTAAAAGGGAACTAAGTTTGACATTTATATTACTGTGAAACCAGCACCCATTAAAACACATCATTGACATATCATCATATAGTGACGAATAGTTGATACGTTTAAAATCACGATATGAGAAAGTATTAGAAGTGGCATTACGAGATAAAGTAACATTTAACGAACAGAAAATTAAATCATGATCAGAGACAAAAGACAATTGATCAAAAAGAGAGACAACAGATATATCAGAAACAATGAAATACTCAAGAAGACTGGGAGTAGTATTATTGCAATACCTAGTGGGCATAATATCATTTACTGCCGATAGTCCCAATCGACATTTATTTTCTCCCAAAAATATTTTCGGGCCCGCTTACTTGAGTGCATCGGGTCATTATACTTCAGATATACCCATTTCAGCGGCATATTGTCCTCAGCAAACAGAAGCATAGTTTATTCAAGTATCCTAATATAATAAAACTGAACCATGATTACGGTTATCGGATAAATGGGCCCAACGCCATTATAGGAGGAACATGCCCAAACCGTAAGCTTAGCGCAGCCATATTTTACTGATTTAAATGTGTATTTTGGATCATAAGCAGGATTAATTGATATTCTTCCGTATTGCCGATGACCTTTTGACCCATAAAGAACTATTTTGCTCTCATCGCTCGATGTTTAGATTAGATTCTAATAAACGCCTTCTTATTGTCACTGAACTAATAGGCAGCTTAAGATCCTCTTTTATTTTTTTAGAACAGAATTGCGGAACTTGCTTTACGATTTTTCGATCTATGCGGATGCTTTTTGCCGTTTGCCCCACGTATTTCGCGTTTTTTTTTCTGATTTAAAGGCATTTGAAATCATTTTGGAAGAGCAATCGACGATTTTTTCAATTTCCCTATAAGTTTTCCGTTCCTTTCGTAACTTTTTAATAATTTTCCCTTTCAGAACAGTGTTTAGATCAGTGCACTATAGGTAATTTGACCAATTTTCGAGGCAAAAATAAATAACAGCCAAACTGAAAAGATTATTTTGAAAAAATTTTCGTTTAAAGGAAATATAAGCTGTAAGAAAAGTTAAGAGAATAAATTTTTTAAAAATTTAACCTTTGTCTGCGACAAGTCCCAAGTGGAACATTCCGTGCAAATTTTTTATTATTTTAATAATTTATTAAAATTACTTTTTAACATTTTGTTTTACAATTCATTATCTAAAATGATTTCATTCAATTCATTTGCATATGTGTAGCTCAACAGTTCCAAACTATCATCATATTCATCGGCACTCTTGTTCAAATCTTCAGGAGCTTTAGGAGTAGCCAGCATTTCAATTACTTCTCGTGGAAATTGCTGGCGCCTTCTCTGTTCGACTCGTTTATGTAAACATATTGATGAAATAAGCGGATCGGACATGTCCAAAGCCCTATTAAAAATATCGGAAAGATTATTTTTACGGCTGTTTTTGCGTGCATGATGCAGTCTATCAGACTTGTATAATTTGTTGCGAGACTCAGCAGCGTCTTCTCCAAAACATCCTACCGGCAGTAATGTATTTTCAATAATTTCTTTTGAGTGAATAACACTTTGTGTACTGTAGCAGTCATGGGGAGCCAAGGGTATTTCATTATTATCATTTTGGCTGTATTGTGGCAAAAAGCTTGAAATTTTTCGTTATTTAACGGGAATTGGCAGCATATGGAAATAAGAACTATTTTTAAGGAATATATTAGCTCTACATCAATGCCAGTTATTTCAGAGAAGATGAAATGGTCCGTAAAAGCTCTACGGGCAGTGTTGCCATCATTACTGCCACCAAATCCACCTGTTTTTGGCTTGTCAACTTTAAGGCCCATTTTTTCCCAAAATAACTTCTGCATATCTGTTTTTCTTTCGGAAAAAGCCTTACGATCGTCTTCTGTTCGAACTTGCCATTTTTTTATATTGCATTTGTAGCCTGCATGCAAAACATGCATTCGAAGAATCGTATCCAACAATGCAAGGGGCTTATGCCGTACTTGAGGTTACCTTCCTTTGCTTGAAATTTTTCACTCGCAAAGTCTGTAATTCCCATAAAGTCCTTTGGAGTTGCTTTACAGATTGGACACGCTTGACTAGATTTTGTATCGGTTAAAACGTTTAACACTTTGCCATCAATTACAGTGAGACACAGTTTGTAGTGAATTTCAATGATTTTTCCCCCATCTATTTCTATTTTTAAATTTTGTAAGTCATTAATCTGTTTTTTTAATTCCAAGTCTTCTTGCATAATTTTTTCTTTTGTTTCTTTTACAGACTCCAGTTTTATGGGTCGACAAAACCTTATGGATTGAGGTGTGCGGTTATTCCACAAAGGTCTTCCAACCGAATCGATAAGCCTTAGAGGCGTAATTGTGGTTGCAAACAAAGATAAGTCAGAATCTTGAGAAGTCGATGGTTCTAGAAATCCCTGCTTATAAGATGAATGCCCCGTGCTGCCATCGAATCCATAGCTAACAATCAAAACAGCTTTTAAAAGATTGATATTTTCAGTCATTAATGACGCTATAACCTCTTTCTGCATTTCAACGATTCTTTTTGTTGTATGCGCTAACAGCATTTCAAGAGGAACCATTGCTTGTCTGTCACTTATTTGAACACAATCTGGTCTGCATTTTATTTTACAAGCTGCGACGTCGTTATAAAGCGGATATATATCACAATTTCTTATTTTGTTTTCATGTCTAATACTCAGATATTGCTCTTTTGTGAAATTTTTTTCTAACAAAAAGGCTAGTGCTTCGTCAACAGTAAATCGAACTGGCTTATGTGTTGCAGAAAGTGTACATTTTCTTATTTTAGATGGTCTTGTGGGACTAGCTAGTGTTTCTTTGAGAACTGCTGCCATATCTGCTTGCTTTTGTTTTCGAGCCGATGTTGAAGCTGCACGAACTAGCAACTCTGTTTCATAGTATTGACTTTTCGAAAGATCCTCTGCATGTTTCCTCTTTGCTCGTTCAGATTTTTCAGCATAATCTTTCTTTGGACGCCCTACTAAAGATGTAGTTGAGTGAGTGACAGACTTCTTAATTGCCAAAATAAATTTAGCGTTTAGCCAGAGCGCGTTTTGCTTCTGAAAGACGGCTGTCTTCCTATGCGATTTCTCCCATTTAATTGCTATATTTTTACAAAAAGTTCTAACTTTATCTTTCAACGAAGCCGATTCCTCATTCAAAACATAACCATTTTCTACTTCACCAATGATAAAATTGTACACAGAGGCATTCTTCTCATCTTTGTTGTGTTCATCGAACCAAACTTTCGCCATTTCGCTATATTGCAAGCGGAGGCTGCCTACGAAAAAATCATATTTTTCAATAAACGCAAAAAATCGCAACATGATATTAATGAATTAAACTCAAAATTCTTCATTTTATACATTCCTGATACTTTATAAACGGCCAAATACGGCCAACATTTTAAAAGCTTATCCAAAATTTATTTTTCAAAAAAAAAAAAATTTAAGGTTAAGTCAGAAGTATGTGTTTTTTTCACACAAAAAAACAATTTTCAACAAAATCCTTCTTTGAACTTGCAAGCACTTACTATCACTTTTCTTTTCCATATTACATTGAAATTATTGTTTATTTATTGATTATTTAAAACACCGTCAAAACTTTGACAAAATTGCACTGCGCATACTAAGTTGAACACTTTGCTCACAAACTATGACTTTTGACACCTGTTAAGTAGTCGTCATTAATTTTTTGAGAGCAGAGCATTTTTTGTTATTAAAACAAGTGCGACTAATCAAGTTGAAGGGAGCGTATATATGTAAATATATGTGAAGTGGGGCCACTATACACTCATTACTTGTCCAAAAAGTTTAAACAACACGAAAATAAAAAAACTTTAAGATGACGAAAAATATACACAAACTGTATCGTGGGGTGAAAAAGCACCCCAGACGCACTTCTTATGTTCACTGCTTGAGCAAGCACGTGGTACGGATGCCGCGAGCATGCTCCCTCTACTCTCAGGCGTTGAAACAGAATTATGGTTACGGTCCCGGGCCGTAAACGAAAGGCGTTTGTGTCTGGCGCGAGATTTAAGCCAGTCTGGGGTGCTTTTTCACCCCACGATACAGTTCTAGAGTTAATGTAAGAAAACAACCAAAAATATGCGATTTTTTGTACTACAAAATTTGTACTACAGCACCATCTGGTGTCCAAGGTGGGTCAAAGAAGATAGTGTTAAAAAACTTATCGTACCTGAAAACTACTATTTATATACCAATTTTTATTCTAATAGCATTAGCGGTTTGGGAGTTTTAGGTGGGTTTGTAAAAAATTTGTACTATAGCGCCCTCTGGTGTTCAAGATAGGTCAAAAACGATAGCAGCAGAACACTCAACGTACATGAAACCCACTGTATACCACTTTTCATTCTAATCGCATTAGCAGTTTATGAGTTTTAGGCAGTTTTGTAAAAAATTTGTACTACAGCGCCATCTGGTATTCAAGGTGGATCAAAATTGATAGCCCACAAACACGCACCGTACCAAAAAACTTCTATACACAAATTTTCATGCTAATCGGATGAGTAGTTTAGGAGTCTATTGCGGCCTTACAAACATAAGCTCCTTTTTTATATATATATATACATATATAGATTTTTGAGCGCTCGTGATGTACTGTAATAACATTATTTTCAAGCAGTTAACAACAAGTAACAAGCCACTCTATTGGAAGTATTTTAATATGTAATTTTGACACTTTCATAATATGTGGCATTGCACTGCTATTTTTATGAACACAACTGTCTTGTAATTAAAAAAGACTGTCATCATTTTAGAATTCAACTCGCATGCCGTTTAATGAGCTAATAACTTATTTGGAATAATTATTGTCAGCTTTGATGAATGATTTTAGCGCAAATAAATTTGTTCCAAAATTTCGATCGTTAAATATTTATGTAAAAATAATTATTTTGCTTGTCATTATTTTCATCATGTCTCTAAAGATAGCACTTAACACCCGCATAAATTATAACAACAACCTACTTACTCAGCAGTCAGCTATTCCATGTAAGCCCGCAATAACGAGCATTTCAAATGTTTATATTAAATTGTACAGCGAAGGGAAAACAAAAAGGCGCAAAGTCGACAGGATTTCCCTGAAAAACGCGCAAGTTGCTGCCTACTCGCACCGCGAACTTATTCCTGTCTTTCATTCATTTTTGCAGCACTTTCATACCTTTCGTCTTTCTGTGCTCCCCTAAGGCACTTGGAACAGATAGTTGCTACCCGATTATAGCGCAGCACTCGGCGGTTGCTCCAGTTTTTCCTACTTTTTCCTTTAATTTTTTTTTTCTGTTTGTTTGTTTTTTGCTAATGGTTTTATGCATTTTTTACATTTTAAAAGGATTAAAACGCGGAGAAGGTACTCAAATTATGCTGATGAGATTTTATGAGTTGTTTTTTTTTATAGCTCCCCGTCTTGTTGGTTTGTATAGAACTTTGGTCATACTTGTATTTTTAGAATTTATTAAAGCTTAAAATATTGAATGAGTTTTTCACTCGACATCAATAGAATTTTTTTGTAATTTCCTTTTTGAAATTGCTCTCGGTGGTAAAAGTCGATGGTAAACATCGATGGTAAAGGTCTGT